>VZRX01001545.1:81170-171203 GCA_013398075.1 Notiomystis cincta
TTTTTTTTTTTTGTTTTTCCTTTTCTTTCAAAGCATCTCTGTGACAAATGCAGGTATCTTGAACTGGTTTTGCACTTGAATATGAGAGGGTGAGAATGAATTTTCTTTTTGAAAAAGGAGTCCAAGTTTCTAATGGAGTTCATTTCTCTCACAGAAGGTGAAGCCACTTTTCTGAATGTTATTAAACTAAATTTACATTTTTTCTATGGTGTCTTCTTGATAATCCATGATCTCTTGTCTGAACTTAATCTCTCATCTAAACTTAATCTCTCTATTGCTCCAGAGTACTCCTGTAAACTGTTCCTCTCTACCCTAAATAAACTGTGCGAGATTTAATAGCCAGCCAAAAGTAAAAACTCTAGACAAGCGAAAAAGAGTTCAAATTAGTTTTTTTCCATGGTATGAACTGCATTGCTGGAAGGGATATTTTAGCAGCTGTGTGTATTGTTAGTTTCTAAATCCCCTGGGGCACCATATGTGTCACCAGTTTGCCTATGACTTTAGCTAAGGTCCAAGGTGGTGCTGCACTTTGTCTGTAGAAATTGTCTGCTAACTTTTTCTCTGTGAGTAATGATAAATTGGTATTGCTATTATTTTCTGCTTTTTCCTAATCCCTGCCCCTCTCTGAATAAAAGCCAAAGAACCCAAACCTAACATGTTACTCTGACATTTATTATATCCATTATTTTTCTACAAATAGTTGTGCCATGCCTTCATACACCAAAAATGTAAACATTCTTTCCATTCTATGAAGTTACTGAACTCAAAAGCTCTTCAAAGGACCCTTGGGAAAGAAACCCCCCAGAACAGCTTTGCAAAGTTCTTCTTGTCTCTTTCTTTGTTTATGTTTTCTTCCTGTCATGTACACAAACAGTTCAGGACAGGGAAGAACTTAAAATACTTGAAACTTAGGAGATGGAGACAGATAATGACTAACAGTTACTGATGAGATTCTTGTACTTTAAATTATACTCTAAGTAAAGCAATTTGGTAAATGGTATTTGAACTTAGAGGAGGAGCCACCTTATACTGCTGTAGTTACATTTAGGGAATGTTGCCCTTTGGGTATGGCCAACACGGTCAGACAGTGATTCTGGAGGTGGCTTTGGCTCCCAAAGCACTTTTAGTAGCCCTTTGGAAGACAAAAGCACTTTTAGTAGCCCTTTGGAAGACACTGGTCAATTGATAGGCCAGCCAAATTGCATCTATGTCCTGGCAGACAGGGAAAGAAAAGGAATTCTTTTTCCTGGGTTAACACTGACGTTGATACTGTTCCATTCTGCTGTTAACAAGCTGGACAGGGGAAAGCAGGGCATCTTCAGCAAGTGTGGGGATGATGTTATGTGGAGAGGGAGCAGTTGATATGGCTGGGTTAGGGATGCTTTTCAGAAGGACTTTGTCAGACTGGAGAAATGGATTGAGAGAAACCCTGTGTGGTTCATTGTGGGCAGAATAAAGTTTTAGTGTCCCTGTTGGAAAAATCTCTGTGCAATAGCAGAAGCTGGTGCTTGGAGAGCAATGCAGATATGGGGAGCTAATGAGTCAATAATGAGCCTTTGTGCAGCAGCTGTGTCAGGTCATGGAAAGTGAGCCTGTTAGTGGCCAGACTACACCTGGAGTATTGTCTCCAGTTTAGGTGGATATTAAGGGCAAATTCATTACTGTGAATATGGTGAGACACTGGAAAAGGTTGCACAGAGAAGCTGTGGATGCCCCATCCATGGAAGTGTTCAAGGCCAGGTTAGATGGAGCTCTGATCCAACCTGGTGTAGTGGAAGGTGTCCCTGCCCACAGCAGGGGCCTGGAAGTAGCTGACTTTAAGGTTTCTTCCAACTCAAACCTTTCTATGATTCCTTCAAAACTGAACTACTGCATGAGCTGAGGCAGCAGGTAGTGCAGCTTGAACCAGAGGGGGTTTGACAACACTTGTTAGATTGCCTGCTGTGATCTGCAAATATTCCTGCAAGAGTGCAGGTGCCTGGCTGTTTACCTGGAAATGTAGAGGGTTCAGAGCATGGGCCTGCTGAAATCATCTTTGTTGTTGGTTGCTGTTCTTCGAAAGGCAAATAAAGTAGTTGTTTTGCCTCCTAAAGGAGAAAAATATGCACAAACTCCTTTGTCTTGGATAGCAAAAGAAATCATATTTTGGTCATGATTCCTGTTCCCTCTAGTTCAGCACCATAGCTGCAAGAACTGAAGTTATATTCTCATTGAATATATCATATAATATGTGGTATCATATCTTGAGACATCTTCCTCATTTTTTAAGTTACTATGGGCTTCTGTCCTGAAGGAGATATAGACTTAAGATAGAGTTTATTCTTGAATAATCATTTTTCATTTTTCCTTCTAGAAGTTCAGGTACATAATAAAAACAACAGACAAGGTTATAATGAGCTCTCGGATCCAAACCTTGCAAAAATGTATTCCTCAAGGTGGAGCAGCAAATGCATGCCTGTTATAGCTGGGTATTTATTTCCTTGATTTCGAATTGATTTCCCAGCTTCATGCATCTGCTTTGAAAGTCTTATGAGAATATCATCATTCAGATAAATAGTTTCAAGTGCTGGAAGAGGTAAGAAGTCATCTCTTCCACCCCCATCTCCACTCCCTCCCCCCAGTCTCATGTCAGTCATGGTAGTTGATAGAAATGCTTAACAAAATATTCTGACAAATGCCTCGGACATGTTGCAAGATAATGAAGATGTTCAGGCCCTGTATGAAGAAGTCAAAGAAATCCTTGGTGAAGGCAAAACTGAACTTTTTTTTGGTTGGGATTGGTGTTGGTTTGTTTCTTGATTTTTTTTTTCCACTTGTGGTTTGTAAACACTTTGGTTATTTTTAGTTTTTAAAGGTGTAAGTGTACACCACAGAGCTCTTCCGGCTGCTGTATGTCTTTCTGTGTGCAACTCATTTCAGAGTCATAATGAGGATGCCCTGAACCATGAAAAGATTAGGAAGCAACTAAAGAATAAGTATCAGTGTTTGCAGTCTAAAATGGTGAGTCAGAGTCATGGGTGCATGTGGCCACAGCTTGGCAAAATTCTGGGTAGCTGTTCAGAATCTGCAGTAAAGGGAGAGGGACCCAAATTAAAGTGGGTATCTTTTTTTTTGTGCTTTCTTTTTTTTTTTTTACTTTTATGGCATTGCTCATCTAAACACTTGTTTATTTAAAAGAAAATTTAGAAAAATAATTCCAGTGTGCATTGGCTGAATAATAATATGGGTAGCATGAAGATTTTGGCACAAAGCAAACTTAGAGTAAAGAGCTTTTGTTTTTGTTTAGCTCTGTGAGTAATTTCTACTTTATTTGACTCTTGTTGCATGAAAATATCTTGTGTGCTGCCACTGCTGATTAATATTTTACCATTTTAATTCAGAGGGACACGTACAGAATGTACAAGTGTAAGGGCAATCAGATGTTGACAACCTGATGTGATTTGATCATGATTAATAATAACTCTGCAGGGCCTGGCTTGTTTATAGAATTCAAACCAACCAGCCAAACAGCCTCACCACCAGCACCCTACCCCCCATATCCTCACCTTCTCTGACACTAAAAACTTCTGTGCTCATGTGTATGCCAGTGTTTTCTAGCGGCTCCTCTTTTGCTTTCTTGCTTGCAAATCTGAGCCAAATTATGGATTGGACTGGAGGAGTTTTAGTTTTGTTATCAAATTTTCCTGTTCCAAGGAGTTAGGACTTTTTTTTTTCCCTATTGGCTGCTCTAATGAAACTGGATATTGGGTAGATGAGGGTAAAATTCTGCAGAATGTCTGAGGTTTTTTCCTTTTGCTATGATGTAATGTATAAACAACAAAATTTCAACTCAAATGCTCATTAATTTTGGTTGTTTATTTAAAAGCTTTTTGGATATAATCAAACATAGCTGTTGTTCTCTTATATTCCTGGAAATGGGAGAGACCATAGTGTGAACACAGAAGTATTCCTCTGAACACACATAACACTTCTGCTTGTTTTGGGTTAGAGGTTGGTAGCCTTCCCAAATCAGCATTCAGTGGAGACCCTTGCTGTCAGAGGAGACAGAAAAAATGAGAAATGTTTACCATCAGGTGCTGCACTCAATATATAGTCTCCCTGTATATCCCAAAAGAACTTCTCACATCTTTGTGCTTCCAAATCTGAGCATCATAATCCCTCAGATCTCCAGAGGGATCACTGAGGAAGACAGCAAGGCTTCTTGTGATTCACAGTGTCCTCATGGTCTAAATAATTGTGACTAGAATCTCTTTCAGCTCTATCTTTAGTGTTTCTCAAGCTCTTTGTGAAGACAGAATGGGTGAATTTTCCCTTTTAGAATAAAATATTGAACAGTCTCTCCACTGAATAGGCAACATAGGTGTTTCTAGCTGCCAGCTGCTGCTTCAGGGGGAGGTGACGGACGTACAGGATGTATGTTGTGTTCAAAGGAAGGTACTCGAGGTCAGTTTGGCAGTCAGTTTGGCTGCTGTGCTGTGTTGAGTCAGCTGGAGTATTTATATCCATTTTTAGCATCACTTCTGATAAATCATGAATGTAGGTGTCTTTGCTGTGACAAGAGCACGTCTTAAATTTGAAAATGATAGATTTCTTCTGAGTTGGGGAGTGGATGCATTTTAGAGATTGGTTGTTTTGGATCATGTAGGACTGAGCTGAAAATCTTTTCTGAGGTGCTCTGTCTTTATTTTGTAGCTTCCAGGTATGAATGTCACAACTTATTAAAGTTTCTACTTGTTACGGAATAGAGGGACTGATTAATAGCTGAATCTGAAACCTATCAGACTACAGATTTTGCTATATTGTGTCCCATGATAGTGTGGGATTGCCTTAAAATTAGATATGAGATTACAATTTACTGAAGCAATGGAAATAGACTACTTCAAGAGCCAACTCAAAATTTAACAGTCTTACAATGTAGTCTTAATTATTTCTCATAAAAAACTTAATGGAAGTTTAAATAAAATTACATAAATTTAAATAAATGGCAGTGCAATATATGATATAATGCTACTGAATTCTGTAGTCCAGATGAGTGAGTTCTCTTTGCAGACTGTTGGATGCAGCTGTTTTCCTGTTGATGATAGCAATCACTCCTAATGGTTGTAGTTCTGGTCAAAGGTAACTCTGCCACATTTTTTCTATCATTAATTTCTATTCAGCTCTCATCTCCTTCTAGAACCTGAAATTTCAGGAAGAAATGTAAAAATTTAATGTTTCTGCTGTTAAAGTTGCAGGAGGTTGCTAGAAGTAACATGATGAAGAAGATCATTATAATTCATACTGAGAAATCAAATTATAGCTTCAGAGCTTGATGGAAAGGGTCAGAAGGGTTCCTGGTGAAATGGGGGAAAGTATTGAGAGATGATGATGTTTAAACTCCATCTTTTTATGGGAATGCTGAGGATCTTTGCCCTGCTGGTAGTTAGGAGAAAATGAGAGAGTGGTTGATTTACGCTGGTAGCATCAGATAGCTCTCTACTGAAGAACCATTAAAAAGTACTACTATATTCTTCTTTCTCTTCTATTAAGCTGAGAGTAGTATAGTGCATACTTCTGATGATGTAGTTCTCTTGTATTTATCTTCCAAGGGTGGATTAGGCATGCCAAGTGTGCTTCAGGGCTGGGTGTTGGACTATGTAGCCTCCTGCTACGTCTTCTGTTCGTGTTTTTATAGAACTCTTATTGATCATTAAATATCAATTTTCTGATGGCTGAAGTTCTCACACTTTGTGAAGCAATAGTACAATAGACACACAGTCCCCTTTTCATTAGAACTCTTAGTTCCTCCCATTCTAAGAAAGATCAGTTAGAGGAATGGACTTCCAAAGAAGCTGCATGGAGTGGGTGTTGTGACAGATGAGTGTCTGGCTGTCTAGAAAGCTGCTGGCATCATCCAGGCCAAGTGCTGTGGGACTTTATCTTAAGAGGTGTTTTGTTTGTTTGGTTGTTTGTTTGTTTGATTGAAGCAAGGGTGGTAACTGTCAGGTCATTTTATTCTGCCTGAAAATTCTCTCATACCAGTTCAATAATATAACAGTCAATGCAGAAAGGAGACAGGAGTTTTCAGCAGTCAGGGCCTGCTTGTTTCTGTGCTGAATTTTGCATGGTGCAAATATGTAGCAGTAGAAGGGTCAGAGGCTTCCCGCTGAAGTGGGATATAGAGACCACAAGGATGAAAAGCAAAAATGGAGGAACAAATTCACAAGACCTGTCTTATTTACAGATTTCCTGCTACAGGAAAATGATAACTTACTTCTAGACAATTTATTCCTGTAAAAAGAACAGTGAGGCTACAAGTGGAAGTAACTTACAGGAATTCTTTCTCTGAATTTATTCATGTGTTTCTACTTCTTCCCAAACTAATATACAGGATTGCTCTTCTACATTGAGTGACAGACATTCTACATTGCCAGAGCTGCTCATTATTTTCTTAGGAACTGCCAGTTCCTAAAAGGCCTTAAAGGTGAGATTAGAACATAGCTTCCATAATATGGAATAGAAAATAACTACTTTTGATGGCACTGAGACAAGCAAATCCTAGCGTGCAAGGATTTTTTTTTCTAGTTAAAGAACTTTTTAAAAGATACATTTCCTTTGGCATAGATGCCCACTCACACAATCTGCTGTTAGTATATGTTGAAATACTTCTTGTGGCTTATTTCTTGAGCTATGTCACTAAGTTATGAAATTCAGAACTTCCTTTTTCATAGAACACATTGCTAATGCTCACTCTGTGCTCAGTTTAAGGGCTGGCTCCTGGATAAATAGGCTTCCTTGCACAAAATCACTGGAATGTAAGGATTTCTGCTTGTGGCACTGGCATTCCTATGTAAGGCATGGGTAGCTGTAAGTAGATGTCTTTTGGTTTTGTGGGTTTTTTTCTTTAATAGTTTACTGGTTTTGAAGTAAATATATATCCTCTGGGAGAGTCTCAGAAATATTAGAAAATCAAGATATACTTAGTTTTTGTCATCCTGGCCTGTAGCTGGTACCTGCAGACATCTCTCTTGAAGAATTAGAAATCAGCAGGAGGCCAGTGACTTCTCTAGTGGAGAAAACTTCTCTGTGCAGGAGCGGGTCTGTGCTCTAGATCTAGTTTTTCTGCTGACACCAAAAAGAAAGCTAGCTTCTTGCTGTTGTTGAGCACCAGGCCATCTGCCAATGTCCAAGGAGGGTTGCGCTAAACCGAGTCCTCATGGCTTGGATGAACCGCAGTGGAAGCAGAACAAGAATGTGTTGATCCAAGGCAGTTACCCCTACAAAGAGAAGCAGAGGCTTGTGACCTTCCTCATTGCACATGATGGACTTGTCTTCAAATTTGAACTTAGTTTCTGACACTTTCCTGGCCTTTCCTTCCTATTTTTCTTTCACATGCAGTCTGACAATAGTGATGATCTTTGAAATTATGGGTAGGAGACAAGGAGTGAATGTCACTATGGGCCCCCACATCACTACCTTGCAGTGCACTGCCAAATGTTTTGTTTGCCTGAAAGCAAAGTTTAGGCAATACATCTACTAGAGTGCTATTTAAATATATAAGCATGTATTTATATATATATTTATATATATCAAATTATAAAATGTATCTTAGCTGTTTAAAATGTAGTTACAGGCAGACTGGATGGAAAATATTTCATTGTGGTGCATATATACAGTACATACATATGTTTGCACTATACTGTATTACTTGAGGAACATTGAAATGCAGTTAAGTATTCATCCCTGTTGGTACTGCATTCTTTTGACTCATTTTTCTCACCAGTGCAAAGACAATCAAAACTTCAAAAGAGTCTCCAAATTTTTTTGTGAACAAGATCAGTTTATTAGTTCTGTTTTGTACAAGTGCCAGTCTTGGTCATTTCTCAGAATGTGTAGAGCCTTTCTTTGTAAGTATCTTGATTTATGCTGTTTCTCTTTTTTCCTTTTCCTTATGTGTAGCAAGTGCAATTAAAAGCAAACTATGAAAATTCTAGACCTTTCAAGGTACTGCAGTGACTCACGTGCTAAAATTCTTCTGTGTTTCCTTGTAGCAAAATAACAAAATCCTTGCAAGATCCCTCTTTGTTGCATTATATGTCAGTAGCAATAAAAATACAAGCCTTCACGAGGTGCCTGCTGCCTGTAATATTCTACAGCAATAGGCTGTACTAGGCTGATTACCTTTATAGAAAATAATCTGAAATAGAGATAACCTGCTGTATGCCTCTAGTGCCATGTATCTCTCAGGAGTCTATCTGGAAGCCCTAACTGTGACCAAGACCCCCAGTATTCATCAGAATTTTTCCAAACCTTTTTTTTTTTTTTCTTCCCAGATGTGAAACTGGTTGCTTATTCTATATAGACTGCACAGAAATCTCTGAGCCATTGAAATATAAATGAAAATAAAACCCAGGAGTATTTTGGGTGGCTCCAGTGGAAAACACATAGCTACTGTTGGCCTAAGTGGCACTGTAGATTTGGGTTATAAAAAAGATCTCTTGTGTGAGCTAACATGGGAGATGGGTGGAATTTTTAGGGTTTTTTGGTATTGTCTCATCAGTAAACTCATGATGCTGCTTTTCCTTCCTCTTGTGAGTGGAGCTGTCAGCTAGGGGCATGCACCAGGTCTGCCTTATCAAATACCCTCCAAAATGAGGTTTCTTTAGATGGCTTCATGCTCTGTTGACTTGTGAAAGGAGCTCCTGGCTAGAGAAAGGCAAAGTGTATTGTAAAATTAATCTGATGTTGTTCTAAAAACTGACTGCCCAGAAAAGCATTTGTTTGTGCTGGATCTGGCACAGGTATCTCTAGACCTCAGAAACCTCTGGCAATGTGGTGCCTGAGGAGTTTGGAGAGGAATTTAAATCAAATCAGTGTGTGTGTTATATGAGTGGACCTGCTAAATGCATTTTAAGAATTTTTTCTGCATCCTTTGCCACTAATAAGTTATCCACATGCAGTGGGCTAAAGCATGAGGATGCCGACGTAATATTTAGTACTGCTCAAATACCACTGCTCCTGCTGTACCTCAGATTACCCTTGCAAAGCCTAACTTCAAGTTCTGGTGTTAAAACAAATTTTTGTCTTTCCATGTGTGATTGATGAAGTATGAGAGCTTCCCATATCTGCATGGTGGAGACAAGCTCAATGAATACCCGTAATGTTGTGAGTTTCTTCATTGTGGTAGCATTGGTTTCTCTCTGTTTCCTCACTCTTTTACTGCTTTTGGTCCTTACTGCAGGATAATTTATAGAGGAGGGAATGTACAGGCTATTCTTCCAGAGATACCATTTCTACCTGTTTTGCCAGTTCTGTCCTAGAGCAGTCCTTCAGTTCCCATACAGACTTTTCAGAAACACTTCAGTGAAACCTAAGGAGGAAGGGAAGCCCTGTGGCCACAGTTCCCACCCATGAGCTGCTCTGATGTCTGTCCTGCTTTCATTGGGAACTTAACTGGTAAATAAAAAGCACAGAGCAGAACCCCTGGGGTTGGGCTCTTCCCCAGAGCTGGATTTACTCTTGCATTGCTCAGAACCACGTCCAAAGAGCTGTCTGTGATCTCTCTTTGAGCCTTGTGAGTCTGAGCTTTGGCTGGCTCAGCTGTCAGGCGCTGAATGTCAAACCTAAGAGGCTGCTGCTTTTCCATGGAAACACTCTGTGAGATTGCAGAAATAATCAGGCATGTCTGCTGGTTGCTGTGCCCTATTGTTGGGTGCTTCCAGACAGTGAACTGAATTGTCCTACCTTGACAAACTGAGTTTTCAGCTGAAATCCGCTCTACTTTTGTCATTCCTCTTCTTTTTTTTCTTTTTAATTTTTTTTTTGTGTGGATTGAATGCGTAAGTGTGACAGTTTATTCTGCTGTTGTGAGGCCAGCCTCTTGATGTTGGCTTTCCTCTGCTCTCTATTCATGCACAACTTGCAAAACCAGCTGCAGCCCTCTTGCTTCTGCATAGGTACCAGCAGAATGAGCTGTCTCATGCCTTGGATGTGCAAGGCCTGAGCTGCAGTGTGCTCTTGAGGGAGCCTGTGCAATCATACATTCTCCTTAACAATTCTTCTGTGCACTGCACTTTGCTGTTGACATAAAAACAATTCAGTGTTTACGATATAAAATTCTGTTAATTAGCTGTGTCTTTATTAGCAGCAATTACCAAGAGGATTTTCATTACTAGAGGAAGGGGCTCAGATCTAGAGCCTTTGGATGGCTGGATTTTCTTGAAATTAGGTTTTCCATAATTTACTTTTCATAATACTTGAAAATTATATTTATCAATATGTATTGGCTTTAGGAAGAAAGAATGTCTTTGCTACAGGCATTACTAACTGGAAGGCACTGTTGATATAGTTCAGTGGGAGAGGTGCCATAAACTGCTTGGAAACTAAAGCAGTTCTGGTTTACAGAATGTGTTTCAGTGTATTGGGCTGGTGCTGTGCCTGATCTGAAAATAACTATCTTTGGAGACATAACAGTAAAAGTCTTGTTTCTTATATTTCTATAAGTCATCCATTTTCATAACTTGAAATTGACTCTGGAGAACTGTGGAGGAAGCGACGGTAACTTCCAGGCTTGTGCACCAAACAGGTTCCTAAGATGGCCTAGTACAACTTCTGTCCGTGCTTCTTTGTAGCCCTTTAACCATAGCTGCCAAAAATAAGCTGCCCCAGGAGCTGCTGTAGTGCTGTGGGAAGAAGGATTGCTGCAGTGGATGGAGACAGTGGCGTTGAGGTGGTGGCAAGGAGACAGCTCCAAATCCTCCTTCTGTAGGCAGCAGCAGCTTGAAGGGAAAGGGTTTTCACCCTGACATCACATGAACCAAATGCTGCCTGTAAGAACAAAAGCATAACAGCTGCCCTTTCCCATGCCCAGCACACACCTCCTCTCAGGGCACCCTGTGAAAGAAAAACAAGTGCCACAGCCGTGTTTCCTGAGGCACTGAGGAGCCTGGGCGGCCTGAGCTGGCGGGGGAAGGAAGGGCAGAGCAGCTCGCCAGGCCCCAGCTCTCCTTCTGCTGGGCACCCCCAGAGCTGCTGCTCAGGAACCTCCTGCTGCCTGCAGGGCTGAATCCACTGCCTGCCTGCTGCAGGAAAACGGCCAGTGGAGGTTAGGCAGCAGAGACAGGGGAAGTGTGGAAGCCTTGGCCCTTCTGTGCTTATCATAAAAAATGATAAATCTTGGGAGTTTGGAAAAGTAAGAGGAAATTTTGCAAATTTCAGCCTCTCTGCTTGCTTACCAGAAAATATATATATATATTTATACTCTTTAAAAATGTAGACATCTTGTTTCCCTTGAGGTGAGCTTCTTCAGTACTAGATGGTTTGGAGCTAAAAGGAATACCTGACCATTTTTTGCCCCCGTGCTTGGCACTGGTGAGGCTGCATCCTGTGTTCAATTTTGGGCCTTTCACTATGAGCAAGACACTGAGGTGCTCTGGAGCATGTCCAGAGAAGGGCAGTGGAGCTGGGGAAGGCTCTGGAGCACAAGTCCTGTGAGGAGTCTCTGAAGGAGCTGGAGGTGTTTAGTCTGGAGAAAAGGAGGCTCAGGAGAGACCTTACTGCTCCCTACACCTGCCTGAGAGGAGATTGTAGCAAGGTGGGGGCCAGGCTCTTCTCCCAGGTAACAAGAGACTGTCCTTCCATTTGCACCAGGGGCATTTAGATTGGATTTTAGGAAAAATTTCTTCAGTAGAAGGTTTATTGAGTGTTGGAACAGGTTGCTCAGGGAAGTGCTGGAATCACCATCCCTGGAAGTGTTCAAAAAATGTGTGGATGTGACACCTGGGGACATAGTTTAGGGGTGAATACAGTGATGCTGGGTTAACAGCTGAATTCCATGATCTTGGAGGTCTTTTCCAACTTAAACAATTCTATGAGTCTATACTGAAGTTGATTTCTCTGTAGAAACAAAGGTGATATTATAACAGAGCAGATCAAGGTTCGACTGTTTTACTTTGTCTGACAGTAAATGTTGCAACTGTCAGGAATTACAAGCCTGTTTTAGTAGAACCCTAAAAAATGGTACAGCAAATTGGCAATAACTTGAAACCATGAGTATGTGAGGCCTGACATGTCACTTACTTAGATGCTGTGGTTGGTTTTAGTTCAAGCTTTCAAATCTTAGGCAGACAATGGTGACAAACTGCTGTCTGTATGCCTCATTCTCATCTCACATAACTTGTTTTGGGTGAATAGATTTTTAAGTGGTCATTAACAGAGAGACCTCTCCCCCTTATCCAATTTGAAAAACATACATTTCTAAAGCCTGGTTTCAGACTTCATCAACCTGAATAAAATGCCAAAATCCTGGTCTGTCAGATAGCAGCTGGGACTGGAAAAGCTGAAGCACATGGTGTTATTGTTGTGAAAGACAATCCTTTCAATGGAATCAATTCAGGACACAGGATGTCAATACATTCTTTATTTTCCATTCATATCTTCCAGATAAAACCAGTTTATTCCTAAACTTCTATCTGTCTCTGAGCCAAACAAGAAGGGGAGATGACTAAATTTTCTATTCTCTGTCCACTCCTCCTAAAAATAATTTTTTATGTGCTGTTTTCCTCTGTCCCTTTCAAGTAGTTTGAATAAAACGTTTGTCAGAGGATACTTTTTAGTGCTGCTCCATATATGTTACCTCTTGCTTCTGTCACAGATTGTAGTGTATCCTATTGCCCCTTTCTTTGTGTGAAGGCTGCTCCACGCAGTTTAATTTTTTTTCCATTGTATCTGTGTAAAAATCAGGCCTAATAATTAAAGAAATTCCAAGTAAGAAGCTGAAATGGATTCTGACTGCTGTTGGCCTTCATTCTGCTAGCAAACCTCCTATAATGAGTACAGCTAGTTCTTGTTCAAGAACAGATGGTCTAAGGGTTTTTATGGTGCAGGGAACAGGTTTTCCAATACCAAAATTGCTTATAATATTTCAGTAAACAACTTAATTTTAAAATACAAAGTTAGAATTAACATAAATCTAGGAAATTGTTTTGTAGGAGGTGTCCCTTTCATAATGGAAAAAAGACTGAAATTGAACTTGAATCCCTATAATTTTGAGGTCAATTTACTAAGAATTGTAATTGCTCCATTTTTTGACCCTGGAAATGCATGAATGCATATAAGCCTATAAGTACATCAAAACTAATTTCTGAGTCATGGTCTTTATTTTTAACAGGCAAAAAAAAAAAATGCTATTGCTGCCTTTCATGATTCTTTAATGCTGTAAAGCTTTCACTATTAACAATTGGCAAGTTGAATAGGATGCTGGTTTTCTTCCATACTTTATTTTACTGTTGTTCCCAATGGATAATTAGATTTGGTGTCCATATAAGCTTAAGAATTTTTTTATGATTCAAAGATTGCTTATTTAGAGGAAGAAAATGGATTGAAATTAGCAGTATGGGTCAGAATGATCTACTAGTCCTGGAGAGCAAGTTGGCAGACCTGGGTTTGGTCCCATGCCTGTATCCACCAGTGACCTTTTGAGCTCTGTGAGTTCCTTCTGAAATCTGGGTCCTCTTCAGCTTTCTGTGGTGGGGACTTCCATGTGGATTACAGATACTCTTGTGCTGTCAGCAGGGATCTGAAAGGCTTCCAAGGGTAATGCACCAGCAGTTTAATCTCTTACCAATGTAAGCTTCATTGGGCTTGCTGAGAAACAAAACAAACATCCTTGTGCAGTGAGGATGAGGAAAACTGAAAATCTGGGTGGGAGGAGAGACAAGATCATAGAGCTCTATGCCTGAAACCACTTGCAGAGGAAGACGTGTTTTTGTGATGGTGAGGTCTAGCTCAAGGCTTTTCAGTCTTTTAGAGGAACAAAAGCTGTTCTGCAGGATGAGCTAGAAGATTAAAGGTGCCATTAAAGGAGAAAGGAAAGCATTTTCCCTTCCTCAAAAGAATAGTTTGCTAGACCTAAGTTAGCATGTAGAACCCGAGGTCCAAATTTAAAGCAGCTTTAAGTAGAATTACCCAGGTTTTTGACATGCCATTAGTCATAAGCACTGAGTGGTTTTGAGAGTGAGGGAGAGAAAGTTTGTGTGAGTCAAGGCTATTATACCTTCAGTGTTTCAAACCTTAAATATTTTAAGACTGTGCAACTCATCAGTATTTAAAGCCTTCACATGTTCCTTCAAAGCCTTTTCATTTTGCAGAGAAGATCATTATCAGTTGGATGTAAAAAGCCACTTCCCTTTTCCCTGCAGACAGCATCAGTGTGAATCCTCTGAGCTGCTGCACACACCTTCACTGTAGGTGTGGAGCTGCGCAGGGTCTGGCCGGTGAAAGCAGAGGTTTCAGGCACACCTTTGATATGGAAAAAAAAAAGGCTTTTCCAGACACGCCTCTCCTGGCAGTGCAGCAGAGAGACGGGGCAGTGTTGCCTGCTGCTGAATCAGCATTGATCTCGGCAGATGCAGAGCAGATAAGCCTGGGACCAAAACAGAGGGTCTGTGCAGCTCTTGTTGAGCAATAGATTCTAGTATCTTGAGGGGAGCAATTTCAAAGTCCAGGAGATAGAGATCAGGCAGCAAACGTTTCCATCGTGCTGAAATCAAACCCATTCAGGGGAAATAAGCCTGCCTTCAGAAAACCATTTTGTCAGGGGAAAACCAGATCGCGGCTAATTGCCCTGAGCGCTCTGCTTTAATAGCAAATAGAGCTCCCGCTTAGCTTCACCCCCATCTCAGCGGGTGTTTTACCCCCTTTCCCCCGCACACGGCGGGAACAGGCAGTGCCAAGGTTAAACCTGGCCACCAGCTTTTGTTCAGGTGCCGTGCCCGCCTGCGAAGGCAGGGCACCTGCCAGGCATGCCCAGTCAGCCCTAGAGCCGGCTGTGCCTGCGCCGGGCTCTGGGAGGCTGCAGCACAAAGAGCGCTTGTTGCCCCGGTCCCCGGGAGTCTCCCAGTGCTACCACTAGCTGGGGAGGACTGGTTACCATGGAGGCTGCCATCTGTTCACTCCCTGCTGGAATGTGATTATCCTCGCTGGGTTGGGAACCAGCAAAAGCAGGGGAGCGTGTGCTGCCGGCAATTATCTGCAATGGAGTGCGTTAATGGAAGGCTGGAATTAGCTAGCTGGAGGAGCACATAAAAGGATTTTACCAAAACTGTTAATGATTTCTAGCCAAGAGGAGCAAGCTTTTTGCAAGGTCGGTGCTAAATTCATTTTGTATCTAGGTAATTTTTAATTGATGTAGTGGCTTTAAGATTTGAGGATGGCAGCACCACAGAAATAATGCTTATTGTTAGGAGGGTGTGGGGGGATTGTGTTTTAAGGATCTTTGTTTGTCTGTTGCAGTTCAAGCAGTTTAATCTGGGGTAGTGAAAGTAGTAAGTCAGAACAATAACTGGCTGAACTGGCACGAATGGAGCAATTCATATCTCTTGTCTTTATGAAATGCTGTTTGCTGCCAGATCTGTTTGATTTACACGTCTTTTCACGCTGGTTGCTTTTTGTCTGAGTGATTTCTTTTTGGATGTGATATGTGTTGGTTTTCGTACTGGCACGAAGGGTGAGACGAGAGGGAACTGTTTGAACAGAGCTGCTGATACAATGGATGTTTAGGGTGTTTTATGCAGTTTGCCCAGAGGAAGCAGCGTGAGGGAGGCAGAATGCAGGAGCAGGTTTTCCACTCCTCGTTCCCACCCTCTGTCCCTCTTCCTAACTCACCAGCTGACCAAAAATTTTGGACTATTTCTCTTACAGAGCTTAATTATACAGAGACTTGACATGAGTTTTCAGGATTCTCTGCAAATATTGTGACTATTTTCGTGGCAGGATTTAATTTAAAGGGGAAAATAAGATTAGTATAGTCTTGTGAGGTTTTTGTGTCCTATAAGAGACTTTTTTTTCTGTGTTGTAAGAGCTAGGAGTATTACATTTTTTCATAACATATGCATGGTGAACATTATAGTGCAATTCAAATTGCTGACTTAAACGAGAGACATTAAAATTTTACACCTCAAAAATGCAAAATGTTACTTCAGCAGATGTTTTTAGTCACATATGGGCTTTCCCTTTTCAAATAAAGGTTTTATGCTGAATCTCTCTTACCAGAACTGCCATTTTTATTTGGTGCAGGGGAGAACACTACTAGAGGCTTTTAATTAAAACTGTGTCAGTGCTAATTCAACTGCTCTGTCCTCTGCTTTTATACACTGCAAATGTCAGCGCATTGGCGTCTGGACGGAAAGTTACTGATAGAGTTAATAAGTCACGATTGCAACATATTTGACTAAGATAAATTTTTAACCTACAAGATGCTTTTCAAGTCTTGGTGCCTAACAAAAGTGTGTGTGGGAGGTTGAGAGGGTTTATATTTCTTTGAGTACTTTAACTGTTTGCGGTGAACGAGCTTTTCTTGTGCTGGTGGGAAGCTGGTGTATGTGCCGGAGTCCTTTCAGACATCATGTAACACTCTCATGTTAGTGTAACTGGGTGAGCACCCTTAATGGAAGCTGTGTCAACTTGTAATTAAAAACAAAAAAAACCAAAACCTTTTAAAAAATTCCCTTCCTCCCCCATAATTTAAATATTGCATTACCTTTGAAGCTGGCGATTTATGCAAAACTTGCTCTTAATGGGCTGAGTGGACTTGTTCACACGTGCAAGTCACAAGTCTGTAATTGCATTGTCAGAAGGGAAGGGGCAGATTGGCTTTTGTGCTTGGAAGGAGATTAGACTTTCACCCTCAGGTGTTATCCTGGACCTGCCTGGAGTGCAGGGCAACCCTGCCAAGGTTATGCTGCTGTGGGATGTGTTTCTGCTCCCTGCTCTGTTTGGAGGAAGGCAGCTGCTGCCCACGGGATTCACGTCACTGGTGTGAATTACTGTCTCGTTGGCAGGTCTTCAGAGACAGCAACAACCCTATGGGCAGGAAGGTAATGGCTTGTGTACCCTTTCTGCAGGGGGTTTCTTCTGGTTGCTAACTGGGGCTGTGCCGAGGAGCCTGCTTTTCCACTGCCTCTGCTGAACCTGTGTCAAGGTTGAATAGGGGATTGCACATTCTGCACTCTCCAGCTCTTACATTCTCTCATGAACACCATGTAAATGTCCAAACAGTCTTAGGCAAACAACTTTTTCTAAAATTTCTGTCTTGATTGGTCTGCATGTGTCTGTTGGATACTCTTTTATTATTAAATTTTACTTTAGGTCACTAGGTCAGTGTTGATTTGTGAATGCAGGATTTAGAGGCTAGACACTGTTTAATCCATTTGAGCATCTGGCCTTTCATAGTAGACATCCCATTTCTATGTAAGAGAGGAACTGTGAAATATCTGGTGGAAACTAATGATATATTTTTTTTAAAAGGCTTTAAAATTTTTTTTTTAATCTTTGGTAGATTATTACAAGTAGCTCTGATGTTTATGCTTAATGCAAACTAGTGATTGTCAATGTAATCTGCTGCATGATCTCTTGAAGGAGATTTAGTCTAAAATACAGGCTTTGGGGGCCAGCAGAGATGATGGGTCATACTGAGTAGTGATTTGGGTTGGGTTATATTAAGAGGGTAAGCTAAACTTAGGTACATCATCTCACAATAAAAGGGCATTTTGAATGAACTCTCAGTTAAATAGTGTCTAGAAATACAACCTAGTATATAATGGGCTCATAATAATCTTGTTTATGATGTCTGTACTCACTAAGTTCTCAGGAAGCTTGTCATTAAATGGTAAAATCCTGAGTCAATATATAGGAAAGTGGCTTGGGCATAAACGATGACAATTGTTTTCTTCAAACAGACAAGTCTTTCTGCTTTTCATTTGACACATGACTGTGGAATGCTGTTTGCCATGACTTGGGTTTATTTATACATTGTGCTCGGACTGCTGCTTGGTGGAGGCTTTAAACACGCTTAGTTTTCAATACACTTTGTTTTTGCTGTTTACTCGAGTATAGTGAACATTAAAAAACCAAAAAAGCCCAGGCTCCTCACTGTCTCCTTACAGCAGCATTGCTGTTTCAAGGTTAAAGCCTGCAGCTCCCTCTGAAGGGCCAGCTGTTTTGGAAAGTCCTGGTGCCTGTTTACAAACTGTTCTCTTTGCAAGTCCCATGGAATAATGGAGTCCTCCAGACAGTGGATGTGGGAGGATAAACCTGCTGACACAGACACTGCTGCTGTTGGTCTGTTTGCTGGGCCTTAGTCATGTAAAATTGCTGGTGCCTTTTATGCTTTGTATGGGTGGGGTCAAAATGCAGGCATTAACACTTTTTTTTCCCACGATGCTGGGAAACGCTGTACCAGATTTTAGAAAACATCAAATTGGTTGAATTTGTTCTCAAGCAGATCACCATCCCAAACCTTTGCAGTGAGATGATGAGTAACTAAATGGGAGAGACTGGCAGATTAATTATTTCTGTGTATTGTGGTAGGTATTTTTTAGTCTTCTCCAAAGAGGCTTGCATCTAGTACAGAAGTACTTTTGTCCTTCCTTGAAGTTCCACCTCGTTAAGGTGTCTGATTGAAGAACTTGAAGACTCAGAGGTGTTCTGCAAATAGTTTCAGAAGATATTCCTCCCAGGTAATTGTTATTCAAAGCTAGAAGAAGAACAGGATGGGAAGAAATGACTGCATCTTTGGATGTGGATTTTTTTTTTTCCAGTTCATCCAGTTTCTCTTACTATATAATTAGCTGTTCATTTTCAGTATAAAAATATTACTTGTACTTACAAGAGCCATGGGAATTGTTTACTTTTTGATGAGTATCTCAGCAAAGTAAGTCCTCAAGTGCATTTGGGAATGTGGAGCTCAGGACTGGAAGGAGCCATTTGGTGACTGAGGGGTTTTTGTGGGTGATTTCCCCACTGCCACCCTGAGTCACAGGCAGCCATGTAACTTACCTGCCATTTAGCTGTTCAGCAGGCTATTCTTCTGGCATACTGCCAACCACAGGCTGTTAGGGCTATGGGAAGCAAGCTTCAAAGAGAACTTTAAACTCCACTGAATGATGAAAACCCAGTGTTACACTATGCTTCAGAAAGTGAACAAGGAAGATTGAACTCATTGCCAGTGTCATGAGATCCCTGTCAGAGGAAAACTCCAACAGGCACTCTGAGACATGAATTCTGCTCTCAGGATGATGCTTTCTGGGCTCAAGCCAGTCTGCAGGGCTTCAGAAGAATGGTAACCCAGAGCAGCCAGCATTTGAATTGGAGGGAAGAATAGCCTTCTAGTCCTGACAGATGGCTAGCAGAAGTGATTGTTCAAGTAGAAGTGCTTTTCCAGCTGCTGATCTTTGGAGGAGCCTTCATGGCAGTTTTTGTGTACTTCTTCTTGGCGATCTGCAGACATTTTCTGGCCTGTGCCTTCTTCAGATTGTACTTTTGTGCCGTGGTTTTCCCACTACCACAGACGCACTTCACCTTCATGCAGAGGGTGTAGGTGCAGCTTACCCTGATATTAAGCAGTGTTGCAACTTGTCTGTTCCACTTCTACTTACAGTAACATGTGCCAAAAATTGAAACAAAATCCATGTTCGCACACCCAGCTGTTGTTAGCTAAGATTGAAACAAAGATTTATGCAAACCTTTTCAGCAAAGGCTCATGAACTGGAGATGGAGGCTGCAGAAGACCTGAATTACAGACTTTTCTACAACCAAGGGTTTTGTTTTGAAGGCCTTAAGTATTGCCATGAGCTGTGTGGTGTATTCCCTGGAGAGGTGTGGAACATAGCTGCTGTTTGAGTAGGAGAGGGAAAATTAGCTCAAGAGATTGTAATAATACTTTAAAGAACAACTTGATTCTGTAATGAGTCATTCCTTCAGGGCAGGACCTGAACTTCTCACCTGGAATTTTTCTTCATCATATCACCTCCTCAGTATCAGTATACTTTGTGTTCTCCCTACTCTGCTGTCCTATTTTCTACACAAGCTAATATTTATTTTGTTTGTTTATTCTCCTCCCTTTCTTAAGGAGGTCACTGCTGCTCAGAAAGATGAGTGAAAGCATGAAGTGTTTTTTTTGTGATACAAAATTGTTTTATGGTTTCCCATACCATGCTTGTAGCAGTTACATTGAGATTGAGACACAGAATAAATAATTTATGCTCATTTTACCTGTTCAATGTGGTTGAGTATTGTTCAGCTCTCTAAAATATCAAAAGGCTTCATAGGCTATATAAGATTACCTGTTGCCTTTCTTTAAAGATCCTGTGCCACTTTTCTCTACAACTGAAACAGTTCTCTGGCAGCTCTATGTGTTAAGGCAGTTTCCAAGACTAATTCTGATGCCTGTTCTCTTCAGTAGCTCTTGTTCACATCATTGCTTGGAGCCTTATGTTGCTGTTATGACTTGGCCACCCACTATAATGTAACTGGCAAGTGTTTTAGTCCCTTGGCTTGTCAAGATTTCTGTGTGTAAGTCAGTTTCAGCTGTGGAAGCTGCTACAAACACTTTTAAAGATAGCTGATATAAGCCAAAATAAATTCAAAGGCTCAGTGATTGAATTAGAGCTTTGCCTGGGAACTGAAAGACAACAGTTAAAATCTAACACGATGTAAGGCTCACAGTTAGCAGTGTGAGCACTGTTTGCCCTCAGTGAAGTCAGCAATGCTGCACCCCTCTGTTGTCTGCTAGCATCCTGTTATTTTGGAGAAGCACTCATTTTAAAATCTTAGTTGGGAAAGACTGCAGATGAAGAGCCTTGCCCACCAATTTTGCCCACTTGTTCTGCAAGCTGTGGCCTGGTTAGGCCATAAGAGACACAACATTTGTGTGTGTGTTTATGAAGCTGATTTGATTGATTCTAAAATAGAGTCTTTCTACAAAATTGAATTAAATTTTCCAGATTTGTCACTGATTTTACTGGTGTTTCCCTGATGTTTCCCTGTTTGCCTGAAAATATTCCAAATATTCCAAAATTTTCCCACTATTGAAATATTCTGAAAACTGTAGAACGCTTTTTTAGTTGCTGCTTAACACAGGAGCAAAACTTCAGTTAGCAGCTGAGGTGGTTTTTTTTGTGTATGTGTGTCTTCTATGGAGTGTCCTCAGCTTGTGTGAGCAGAAGTGTGATATTCCCTCAATCTGATACTAAACATTTTCAGCTCAAAACAATGTCCAGGACACAGTCATGATGAGAGGGAAAAGCCTCTCAATCTGATGTGATCTACTTACTGTTCTTTGATACTCTAGTCTGTTCATCATGTTTTAATGGATTAAGATTTTCTTTGCACTGCTTTAATCCTGTTTATCACAAAATGGGGTGGTGTTTTAGCATTTCCTTCCATAAGAGAGACAACAATGAAACCTGACTGTGTCTGTTTTTATAGCTGGCATCTTCTCTGATTCCAGGATTTTAGAGTCCAGAGATAGCAGTAAAGGTACTGTGGGGGAAAGCTTATTGATTGCTTTCGTGTTGAAATAAATGATGAAAAGTTATTACTGTCTGGCTGATGAGGTCTGGTGTGTGGATGGCAATAATTTAAAGGAAATTACAGTTTCATTAGTGCGGATGTGGTCTTGAAGGCTATGTTTAACTACCAGCACAACTTCACTGCGTAAAAACACTCACAGCTCTCTCTGATCTTTGACCCTTACTGCTCCTGAAGCTGAAATACACTTCTACATTCTCTTACTTGTCAGCTCTGCCTGCATCTTTACCTTTCTTTTTTGAATGAATTGGTTTGTTGAATTCCTTGTGACCACTTTTCTCTGGACAGTTGAGGTACACAAGGACGCGTGGGCTGGAAAAAAAAAAAGCAGTACTATGTATTAATGGCAGGGAAGAAAAAACCCTGCAAAGAAAGCCTCAGTTTTCTGACTGTTCTGTGAGTGCTAGATTATATTGGCTCTAACAGGACAATGTAAGGAGTCTACAGCTGTATATATATTTGAGGCTGAAGGAAATAGCTGTGAACAGATAGTGACTTCTTTTGTCCTGAAACCAATCCAGTAAGAGATGTCCTTGCCCATGGAGGAGGGCTTAACTGCCTGGCCTTCAAAGGTCTCTTCCCATGCAAACCATTCCATATTTCTGTGATTTTTAGGAGCTGATGTGTTCTGGAGAAAGCTCATCTGATACTTTCTATAATGGGACAAGAAGGACGGAGAAAGGTGGGAGAGGTCTTGTGCTTTTGAGTTTCTCCTCCTCAGAAAGCATGGAGTCAGAGCTAAGGTGGAAAAGGTTAAAAATGCCTGTACTGTCACATATTCTGTTTAAGAAATGTAAATGGAATTCAGGGAAAGACTAAACAAATTCAGGGTGAATNCAGGGGAAAGGTCTTGTGCTTTTGAGTTTCTCCTCCTCAGAAAGCATGGAGTCAGAGCTAAGGTGGAAAAGGTTAAAAATGCCTGTACTGTCACATATTCTGTTTAAGAAATGTAAATGGAATTCAGGGAAAGACTAAACAAATTCAGGGTGAATATGGCTTTCAGCATCTGGTAAAATACAATGCTCAAGTGACGTGGGTGATCCATAAACTGATGCTGTAAGTCATGGGGCTCGTGTGTTTGCTACCTTCTGCAGTGGATTACCCAAACATTTGCTACTGCTTCTTGTCAGATACAGAAGATTTGACTGGTTTTTCAATGATGTTTTTCCCCTCATCATATTTTGTATACTCTTATCTACCCCCGAAATGTATTAATGCATTCTGCTCTCCTGTTTGTTGTGAATCCTCCATGCAGGTTTTATTAACTCAAACCAAGGATAATTTGTACTTTATTTTTAGTATCTAGCACTGGCCTAATTTGATTTTTATATGGAAGTGAAATCATAGTCACTGCAACCTGATCTGCTTCATTTGTGAGTCTGTTGTTTGGATTTTTAATGTGGAAGGGGTAATTTTCAAGTTACAAATTCAGCCTTTCACTGTACTGCTGAATCTAAGGACAATTCTGCATGGTGGTTTTCTTGGCATGGGTCATGGCCTTTTCTTGTGGGATGCACGTGTACTTTGTGTGTCTGTGTGTGACCAAAAACTATATTAACTGGAAAATGAGTCTGCTTCCCTAAATCACAACATGATTTTGTAGGATATATATTTATCATTTGTATATGTAGAAAGGAGGTTTTATAAGTAAGAACAGTTAAACTATTTTTTTTTAACAGAAGAATTGGTGAATCAAACCCATTTTGTGGAGACATATACTTCGATCACTCTTCATGTCTAAAACCAGAAATACTTTAACAATTGCTGATTTTTCTCTACTAAAGAAGGTTAATTGACAAATGAGCCACAGATTCCTGGATTTTAATTATTATTTTTTTAAAGTAAGGAAGGTACTTTAAGCTACAGAAACTCAGCTTTATATGGTTAGTGTAAAACATAGAGCTTCCATAGAAGAAATGGTCCTTCTGTAAAGTCTAATGGAATAGATGGCACTCAGTGATCTTTGATACAGTTCTCTGATTTAATTGAATTGCAACCATTTCATTATTTGTTTGGAGAGTTTTGTAGTTGATTGTGTTACCCTTGCTCTTGCACTAAATTGCAGACACCAAGATGCTACAATGACAGATGCTGTACGAACATTGGACAAAAAGTTCTTTTCCTCTAAGAACTTCTATTGTGTGTTCTTTGAGCACAACCACAGGCTTCCCTTTGGGACACATAATACAGCTGAGCTGTAATAAAAGGAAAAAAGGATAGAAAAATACTCCTATTTACTTTCTAACTGTGTCATGGTAGTTGTTTATCACATCTGCCTTGAGACTGCTTTCCTTGCATCTCCTTGGACATGAACTGGGCGTGCTAGGGAGGAGAGTGATGTTTTTGATTTTCAGAATTTGGAGGGGAAAATGTCCTTTCAACAAATGTGTTTCTGTTTGGGCTGCAGATCCAGTGTCCCTTAGTCTTTCTTACCTTGTTGAGGTTTAGCTGCCCAACTTTTTAAAGATTCCTTGTTGCAGCAGTCCTGAATACCCATTCCTAAAGTTCCTCCTTGCCCAACCCACTTCTGTGTGGACTTTCTCTCCTCCCTCCTTTTCTGGGTGTCACTGCTTTCTTGTAGGTAATTTCCTTAATATAGAATTTCCCCCATCCTTTTATTCATTATATGCCTGAAAATCTTGAGTTGTGATATGGATATGGTTGTTTCATCCTTCCTTCCATGCCTGTGTGGCCAGTCTTGAAGGATGCAGTTTAACAAGAAAGCAGTATTAAATAACTGGTGTGCTTTGAGTTTTTTTAATGTGTTTCTCTTAAAGCTATCCAGGCTTTTGCACAAAATCGCTTGCTACTGATTTCAGACTATCCCAAGAGTCATGGAAAGGACAGTGTGTGGAAGGTCTGACAGAAGGGAGGGTCACTTTGGGACACGGGTGTGTGGTGTCCCGAAGCCGATCCCATTTCCCTAAGAACAGCTGGAAGCCAAACTGAACCCCTCTGCACACTACTGCCCAGCTCATGAGAGGGGCTTTGGACAGCACCTCAGGAGCTCTTTGGGGATGAGGACAAAGCATGCTTTTATTTCTGCCCATGCCCCAAATGCTGTGACTTTGAAGTATTGGGGTGTAACGGAGAAGAGAAATGGGAGATCAGTGTGAGTCAACCACAGCTGCTTTATGGGGGCCCTGTGAAAGGGGCCTTTCTCTCCTGGACTCACTTAGATGTCTATAAATGTCTTACATTCACATTTCAATATTTCCATATTGAAAAATCAGAAGTTCTGCTTTTGAATTCTGTGTCAGGGTGCAGGTGGGTCACTGATTCTTTGGCTGGGACAGAAATCCCTCTCCATCACTGGCTTGCATGATGTTCTGATGCATCATCCTCAGCAAAGCTTTTCCAACACTTTGTGCCTGAAGTGAGTCTGCAGGAAGGAGGAGAGAAGCAGAAGACAGCCACATCGGGTGCTGGACTGTGATTCACTGTCACATGAGCCAGTTTGGTTTTGGGGGCTGTGTGTCACAGGGCCACTCTGCTCATGTAGCTCTTTCATACTCAGTTCAGCTTTCTAGGTCTCCGAACAGTATTCATGCGACTTCCTTCTCAACTTCATCACACTGAGAATATTCAAATGAGCTATGTACACAGTTTGAGTCTCCTTATCTGCAAAACAGTAAAAGTACTGACAGAAAGTTGGTATTGCCTAGTCTGAGAAGTGCTTGGAGGTGGAAAAAAAGTGAGTGCCATATATTTTTTGTGTGACATTCATGAAAACTTTTAATTATTGGAATGAGGAAGCAAATAAATTTGATT
Organism: Notiomystis cincta; assembly: GCA_013398075.1. NCBI lineage: Eukaryota > Metazoa > Chordata > Aves > Passeriformes > Notiomystidae > Notiomystis > Notiomystis cincta. The sequence continues at coordinate 106,287 of VZRX01001545.1, forward strand.
TGGGGTAGCATATTTTCATAGAACTAGTCTGCTGTACAAGCACTAACAGCATACTCTATTTTGTCTGTGTGGTTATTCTGCTTATACTAAATGACTGCAACTTATCTTAGTAGTATGATTTTAATGACACATTAATGAGAGTGTTTGTTTTATTTAACTAGTTGTTTTCCATGTCTCTTCATCTGCCTTTTTTGAGAAAATTAATAAAACTAACCTTATTTTTTAATTAACTTTTCTTTAAAGTTCATAGGCATGTTTTGGTGATAGGGAAGACATAGCTGCACCTCTTGTTGAGTTTTCAACTAATACTTACATTGTGCAATTTGCACGTTTCAGCTTTTAGAGTAAACAAAGTTGGGTGTAGAACACTTGTAAAACCAGGGTAATAGGTTAATGAGATATTCCCCTTCTAGCAGTTTAATCTCTTCCAAATCTCCTTATCTGCCAGCTAATCAAATAGATATGGGATGATTAATATATTACTTTTTTTTAAAAAGGAGGAATCAAATATGTATTTCAAAGGTGGGCAGTGGTGACTTCTTTATACCTGTCTTAATGTTGTTACTTCTGGAAGTGGAATAGGATCCCTGGGTTCCTTCATGAGTGTAAAATTCCTTCTTTCTGAGTGGTAGCAGAGCTGCAGTGACTCTCCTGTCCGGCCCCTACTTTTCCTTGTGTGACCCCTTCTCTTCTCTTTGCTTGCAGTGGTCAGTAACCATTTATGTAACTGCTCATCTGAAATAATCGCTTCTTAAATTCTTTTGTAGCCATTTGCCTTATGATTTTCTAACCTACTATATGGTTTGTGTGAATATTGAAAGCTATATTGCTGATCCAGTCTGAATTTAAAATCTGGCATGTACTTGTATGACAGGCATTATCAGTGGTTTTCCTGGGCTGGGAAGGGTAGACCTGGCTGAAGAAAGGCTGGCAAAGCCCTCACTCAGTGGCAGATGGACAAACCAGACTCCTGGGGAAAGTGGTTTGTTCCAAATGTGGGAAACTGAGCAGAAAATTTCTTCTCAACAAAGGCTTTCCTGGGGCAATAAGGTGTTCTCTTATAAAGGTACTTCATGTGCAAGCCCAAGCAACAGGGGGAAGCTTTGAACTCCTGGAGGCGAACTTTCAAAATACAAATATAACTTATGCATTGGACTTCTCTTGGTCTGATTATGCAACTCAGCTAATGCTATTTTTTATTTTAATGATGCATTGATGACCAGGGTGAATAAAATTTGTATGTGTCTTTAAGGAGACTGGGATTACTCACCAGGAGTATCAGGGATGAGGAAATGCAACTTCCTAGCTCAGCAGTTTAAAAATACATGCTCAAAACAGAAAAAAATTTGTAAATCTTGGACAAGGTGCTAAAAATATGTTCCACTTAGGTTTCAAATCCATACGTGTGGAGCTTGCATCTGCTCATCCCAGGATCAAAAACGCACCGAAGTGTTGCAATAACTGGAGGCAAGTTGTTTTTGTTTCTGGTTTTGGCGATATCCCTCTCCGTTCAGCATCTGCCATAGAAAGGAAACAATTAGCTGCCCCATTCCAGAGAGCCGTCCCCTCAGTGACAAACAGATACTCCGGGATTGTTTTGCTCCCTGTAACCCTTGGTGCTCAGCCCTCCAAGCGGCTCTGCCGGGCTGTGAGTGTTGGGACTGTGAGGCTGCAGATGGAAGGGGCTGCAGGGAGCTGTGGTTTGGACCAGTGCAGTGGTTGAGAATGACCTCAGCTGGCTGCTGTACTCTGATTCATATTATCCGAATTGACACGGCTGGATTTAAATCCCAGGTTTTTTCTCCTGCTGAGATGAAAGTGTGCCAGCCGGGGATCACATGGTGTGGGAGCTCTGAACAATAAAAGAAAGTTACTTGCAGTAACTTCCCTTTCCAGTTAATCCTTTTGCTTTTTGAAAGTCTGTATTTCCGCAGCTCACAATTCACTGTAATATCTTTGTATTTTGCCCTGGAGCACAATATGTAGTTTATGTAATTTTAAAAATTGATTTTAAATTATTCTAATCAATTTTAATCTGTGCCAAATAAACGAATGTTTTCATAACAGTTCTTCAATGTAGACTCTTTTGGTCAGTGCTCTGATATCCTGTGTGCAATATATATTTAATTCTAGACATAAATTTAAAGAGAGATTAGGAAATGCAGAAGATGATTTGAAATGAGCACCATGCAATAAAAAGGGAGAACAAAGCACCAAACAGAAAAATGTGCTAACCCATCCTGTAACCTTGATGCCGCTTTAATTCCAAACAGCAGTGTCGTTAATAGTGACAGAACTTTCACAGTGGCTGAGGTATTAGACAAAACAACTTACAGTAGTCCCTCCTTCTCCTCCTCCTCCTCCTTTCTCCAGCAGTTTGTACGTTACATAAGCTGATTTCTTTGTTTTTCCTCTTTCCTCGTGAACAGACTTGGCTCTTTTCTCTAAGCAGAGTGGTTTGCGTTGCTTACGCTTCTCCTCTCAGCGCGGGCTTGCCCTCCGAGAGGAGGAGCGCCGTGCGACTGAGAGCGCCAGCATGTAAACTTCAGCACACACCGAGCATCTGGGGAGAAGTCCTTTCTGGCAACTTGTAGGGCTTGTAAATGGGATAAACGTGAGCCTCCCGCAGGGTTGTTACCATTGCAGCCCCGGCTCCCCGCGCAGCTCCCGCAGTTCGTTTGCACACGATGTCTTCTGAACCAGGTAAGGCTGACCGGGATGCTGCTCTTAAACTTTAATCTCTTCAAGCCTCGGGGTGCCTTTGTGTCCAGAGACACCAAGAGTTAAACTTTCTGCTGTGAGGCAAATAAACCGGTGAACATCAGCTGCCTTGTGATGCAATACAGCTGGAATGCTCTGGTGGCTTTTTCCTCCTATTCTCAGTAAATGAGCTTGAAGTCTCCTGAACCGATTGCCTCCTACATCTGCCACACCAACAACCGCGCTGCTTTGGGCTTTGTTTTGCTGCTGCTCTCACCAGCTCGGGACTTTCTTAAAAGCAAATCAGTTTTTTGATGTTTATAAGTGGTTTCAGTTCCTGGCTCATTTGCCAGATTCACTGAGGTCCGTTCATAGTGTAAGGTTTCTATAGGACATGTCTGTGAGAAAGCATTGCCTCTAAGATTTATATCCTGCATAAGATTTATATCCTTGTTTTAGGAAGTAGATGTGCACTTGTGACTTATACCCAGCTTTTCCTGTATGATGTTGCAATAATCCATTTAACTGATGCTTATGCTACACTTAATGTACAGAATTGGCTTCTAGAACTTAAAAAAAAAAAAAAATCTTTTATTGCACCATCCAGTGAAAGGTTTGGATTTTTTTCCGTTATATGCTTGTAAATGAGTTTTAAAGAATACCATTGAAAATATTGCTTTATTTTATTTATTCTAAGTGAGTGCATTTTTCAATTCTGAGAAAAATTCAGCTTGGGGTAAGTTCAATCAAAAGGCATTCTCAAACCTAACACTTATAATATTAGACAGCAAATATTCTGAATTAGGTTTTCCAGAGAGAGGTAGGGGAAGCTGAAATGTGGAAGGTTTGGGTTTAGCATGCCAGTCTCTCTCTCTGGAAAGCCCTCTGAGGCTAAAGAGAAGGAAGGGAGTCATCAGCGGAGTGAGTTTGAGATTTGCTGGAGAAGCTTGGAGTAGATGTATGCAAAGAGTTCTTCCCAGTTCTCCTGATTCCAGTACTTGTGAGCATCAGCTTTCTGGGGGAGTACAAAGAATACTTGTTTTAAAATAATTCCATTGGCTCCTTATCTGTTTTATGAGCAAATTTGAAACTACCCTTTCCCCTCTAGCTTTTAATAATCAACCAAAAGAATGGGACTCACACCTTTCCTCCCACTCCTTAAACATAATTTTTTTTATATACTGAGAAGAATTTACATGTGGAGGTAGGAAACTTTCTTTCTCTGATCTGTTTCTCAAGAGCTGTTTTCTAGGATATATAATGCGTATCCTTTTCCTGTAAATGTGACCTGAACCCTTATGGATTTTTCAGGAAGGATAATGTGGTGTTATAACTACAATTTCCTCTTACCCCCTGGCTTACTTTCAGTTTGCAAAGGTCAAGGCCTACAGAATTCTTACATGTAACAGTGGCAGTCTGAATGTCAATTAGAGTGGTGAAGCTGTGATATCTGATTTGTGTTTGGGTTTTTTTTGAGATTAACTATGTGATAAATTTGTACATGCTTTAAGGTGACATAAATTATACTATCAGGAGATAGTAGGAGACCTATGGATATAGACAGTGCACAAAGAAAGGGTGAGGGTGACAGCAAGTAATTCTAGTCTGTGTGGGTTTTAAATCAAGTGGACAGGCATCCCTGGACCCCCCTCAACAGTGTCAGAGAAGCAGTGAGTCTCTTGCTGAAGCACTGGCTGCCTCCAGCCTGAAATACAAAGAAATCCTTCCAGTGCTGATGGCTGGGACTGGGTGAGAGGGCAAAAGGAGGGTCAGTATCTATAGGAAGTATAAATTCACATAGCAGTTCATTTATTCCAGTCACTATGGGCTGTGTCCAGGTACTTGACTGAGCAAAACAGTTTTTCCACATAACTAAAGGCCCACAACAAATAGGTAGGGTGTACCTTTCCTGGAGCCTTGATGTTTTTGAAGAATTGAACTTTATATACCTATATTCTTTCAGTAGTAGTATTCACTATAAGGGAAAAAACTTATTTCAAGCAATGTCTTTTCAAAGGGTCATTGATACCATGACTCAGAAGTCAACAGGGACTCCAGTGTTTTCATTAGTGCCACCATTATGCTTTTCTTTGTGACTGCAGCACTGGGTCTTTATGTGATAGGTGATGTATAAACAGAAAATGTCTGTTGGTTTACATCAGTGCTTGTAAACCCAGTGTATTTGTTGAGTCTTTACTAAAAATTCAAAATATTTCTGTAACTCTCCTCTTCCCTATCTCTCTCCTTCTTCCCTTGGATAATTATTACAAAACAAAAGGATCAAATTTCTTTAGTGTTAAGAGTTTGGAACTTTAGTGCCCATGTATTTCTTGCAGTTTGACAGGCAATGCTTGACCTTGAGAAGGACAGGTAGTTTAGGAAACATAATCTTTCCTTTACATTACCATAAAATATTTAACGCATTATGATTGCTCTTGCTGCTTGTGAAAAAAACCCTGCAGTCATGACCTGTCACTATAAAAAAGGAAACAAAAAGAAGGGGAGGCAACAGCTGGTTTATGTCATGTGAGGTGGAGAGGGATTGGAATATTGCCAAAACCTGTATTAGAAAAGAAATTAAATGCTCAACCTTAAAATGTTATTTTTAAGATTAATTTCATAGAGTTTATTTGCTCTCTGGTTTGGAAAACTTTTTTCCCCACCATGCAAGCCATTCACTTTTTTTAGTGAATATTTCAATGTTCTTTCTTCTGATGCCAAGAACTGGGGCTCTGAGGAGAACACTAGATATTACACAGGAGTCAGCAACGCTCTGTTGGGCCGCAGTTCTGCGAGCAGCTCAAGTGATCCAGCGGGCAGTTGGTGCCAGGAGGCTGCCAGGTCCCTCCCTGGGGCTCTGGGGCTCATCCACGAGCCAGCTCACCTCGCTCCCACAGAACAGAACAGAACAGAACTCTGGTGGTAAAACCCGTGTCCACCGAGCTGGGCGGGGTTACACTGACCCGGGAGAAACCCAGCGAGCCCCAGAGCTGGTAAGAAGTGAGGGATGGGGAGGGACAGCCAAAGGATGGTACTTCTTGCCTTGGAGGGCTGTCTTGCTCTGGAGTAGCTCCAGTTTGGGTGGGAACAGCCTTTTTTAGGTCTGTCCTGGGGCCTTCAAACATCTGCATTTTGAAATGTTTGCAAAGTGAAAGGTTGCACGTCCTTGAGGTGTGTTGGACAAAACTTCAGCCATTTCAAAATTATTTCTCTTCTTGAGGTCCATTTGGGTTGAATGCCTTTTTATATTGCATGACTTTTTTTTATATATATATATAACATTTACTATCCATTTGCACACTCAGATAAATATTCATAGGAGTATTAAACTTTTTGGAACAATATGATAAATTTTCAAGTTTGCATAGAAATAGGATATTTGAATTCTCCAGCTTCATTAGTTTTAAGAAATTACATTCAAAATTCATCATAAAATTGTACTTTTTCTTATACTTTTTTAAAGAGTAATCTTAAACAGTAGTTTTAAAAGGAGGTCTAGAAAAGAGAGGAGAGAGAACTGAACAATAGAATACTTCTGAATTTGAATCTCTCAGCCAGTTCAGAGCATGAAGTCTAAAGCTGTTTCAATCTGTATAATGTTCAAGGGGCAACTGCATTCGTGTGCAGGTCTGTTAACCTGGAGTGGATTCTGTGGACAGCACAAAGAGTGATCATCTCTGGCTATTAAGGGCTAAGGCATTTTCCCCCATTTGGATTCCAGGCAACTTGTATTTGGCTTCCTTACATAAGGATGATTATGAACCAGTGGGTTACTGTGAAGTGGTGATTGGTTTCTTGTTCCTTACGGAAAAGAGGCAATGTAAAAGCTGGCATAATTGTGGTAGGCTTTAAAGGGACTGGACAAGGAGGGTCCTTCCTGAATGATTTCACAGGAAGGCTTTAAATGCACTTAAACGAGGCTTTTTGTGGCTATTCTTCACTTTTTTTTCCTCAACCAGGTCAAAAGCAGGAAGCACTTGAATTCTTGTGAAGTGTCCAGCTTTGGGCTCTTTATATTTCTGGCCTGGTGCAGCGAGCATTCCCAGGGAGCCGCTCGTTCCGCAGCGCCCCGTCGCTGGTGGTGGTTCACTGCTTGGCCGCGGGGCTCCTCTCCTCCCGCCTTCCTCCTCACCATCGGCTTCCACACTTTACATCCACGTGCAGCCTTTCATGCAACAGGAAGCAGTGCCTGGGAGCCTGTTGTGATGCTGTTGTGCAGTTAATGCCCTGCTGCCTGTTCTACAATTAGGGCATATTTCAAGCCATCCATTTTTTGATAATGTTTGGGTTTTTTTTTTTTCCTTTCTGTCCCTACTGTTTTCTCCAACCCCACTGAGATATTATTCAATAAACTCAATATTATCTAGTGGCTACTTGCTTCTGGAAAGAGAATCTTGTCTTCCTTTCCCCATCAATAAATTTGCATCTTTGCCTAAGCTCCAGTGCATCTAAGGTGAATGAATGCATGGAACTGGCTGCTTATTTTTTTGGTGAGGTTACATTTCTGATGGCTTAACTTTCCCAGACTGCATCCTGAGGCTAGATGGTGCCAGCCCTGGTGCACAGAAAGTGGTGGGAGCAGGCAGCCAGGAGGAGGGAGGGGAGTGGGTGGAACAACTTGTGTCGGTGACAGCTGGCTGCTGGATGAGCTCTGGGTTGTCAGATGCTGGCAGGACACATGGACTGCCTCAGCAGCTGGATCAAGGGAAGAGTTTCCATCCAGCAGCGATAATTGTATTGACTTGTACTGAGAAATTGACTTCTTTCTGGATCTTTGGCTGTTCTGCATCTTGGATATACTTTATTGTGTATTTATATATGTCTTTAAATTACTTGAATGTGCATGTATTTTACAACTTCTGCTCAGATCTTTTGAAATAATAAATTAGTTACAGTTTCAACCTTCTGTAATTAGATACTTTATTTTTCCCCCCCTTGGGGTCTGTGGGGGCTTTTTGCTTTGAGTTGTTTAGCATCCTGTTTCTAAAAATGCTTTCTTTTAGTCCTTTTATCTACAGAAATAGCTGATTTCATATCTCAAAGCATATGGATAGTTTCCAAGATAGCTCGGAGCTGAGATGAAATAACTGCACAGATAACTGGGCAGAGAACAAGAGTGAAGTGTCAGTGACTTGTTAGAGAGGTTCAGAAGCAATGAATACTGAGGAAAATGGTGAGATCTGTAGTTGGAGCAAATTTCTCTAAGCACACTGTTATTTTATAATGGCTTATAAATTACAGAAGGGGAGGCCTTTCTGTCATTGTCTGAGTAATCCCTGCACTTGCCTGGTAAGTAAAAGCTAGTGAATCCTCTTGAATTATTCCAGTGATTTGTAAGAGATAGTCAGCTGCATTTTTCCTTCAGTTGACCCCAGTATTGCAGGTGCTTTCCTTAGTATGAAGTTAAATTGGGCTGCCCAACATGGTGTCCTACTGTTTCTCTGATACCAGGAAGAAGATTAAAGGAGGAAAAAATTTAATCATCTTAAAACTTGACAAATAAAGTGAAAGAAACACCAGGCTCAGTGCAACAACCCTTGCCCAGTCAACTGACGCTTCTGTGATCAGTAAATCTGTTTTTATGAATGGGGTGTCTTGTTTAGCAAATAGGAGCTTGGGGCACTTAGAAAATGATGATTGCCATCTGTGCAGAATACGCTGGTGACAATTAAAAACTTGGTGAAAATATTCAGTGTTGCATAAAATATAGAGGGGACAATGCTCACCTCATGCAGCTCTGTGGAGAAAACTGAAATGAAAAAGTGATTTTGGGAAAACGTGGTGGAGGCGTATCCTGTCAATCTTTTCTTGTGGCAGGGTTCATAATCAAAATGACAATGAATGCAGTAGGAACTCAGGAAAGCCACAAAAAACTTGCTCCACCCCTTCCTTCATCAAACATGAAGGAAGCTGTAAAGGGACTATGGGACAGGGAGGGGAGGAAGTGCCCCCCAGATACAGAACTCACCAGTGCTCCCATTACCACGACGGGGAAGAGGCTGACAGATGTTGTCAGGATGCTGCTGCAACTTTGTGAAATGCAGTCATGTGAGCAGCAGCTCTCAAGCTGGAAGTTGCCATCATGAGCTGTGGTACTGGCAAAAGACAGTGCTGACAAGGAGGGAGGAATTACCTCAAGTTACCTGGTGCAGAAATGAGACAGTCACAGCAGGGTCGCTGACTCGGGCTACAGGGTCAACTTGCCCTGCCTAATCCTGGAGTGATGGAGCTGATGATTCTTATTGTACCCATTTTCTTTCTTGGTGTTCCTTATTTTGTGCCTTTGGATCCTGTGGTTCTTAGCTACATGAAGCTCATGGTATATGGCTGTAGGGTCAGGAACTGTATTCACTTGTAAGTCCTGTAGTCGTAATAAAAGCAAAGAAAAACCATTGTCCAAATCTGCTGAGAGATTTTGACATTATTTTATGAAACACAAGCCATGAGAAGTCTCTACAAGTAGAAGAATACTACTGCATATTTTCTTTCTCGATTTTGGGCTTGATCATAAATGTTCAAAGGCCAAAGTGAAAACCAAGCTTTGAGGGAATGTAGTGTAATACAGGAACCAAGTATGTGGAAGGGGAGTGCTTTATTCCTGTAAACAGAACTCCTCCAACTCGGAGCTCTCCCTTCAGTCATGTCTTTATGGAGATGCAATTTGAACATTTCTTTTCTCTGTGTGTTTAAGAAACCTCCATTATTCATTAAATAGTTGATGAACCATTCCACCATCAGCAAAGCCATCGTCACAGTCTGTACAAGTGTAGGTGAGTAATAAAAACCCTAGTGAAGAAAAACTGTGGTTTTGGCAGAGGACCTCAGTCATAAGCTACTACTTTCAAACTACAATCATTTGCAGTCCTGTACAGTGAGTGCTTTTTGTTTTATTGGAACAGCATCAGCAGTGCATGTTATAGTATTGTGCTAATCCAAAATTGAAACAAACATTGGAAGATAATCCCGTTAATTGTTGACTCATTTTAATAAAAGTCACAGCAGATGCGCAGGTTTGCCTGCAAGGAAACCATCAGAGCCAAAAGAACAAAGATCACAGCCACAGAGCACAACAGAATGAAGCACACTGAGTCTGCCTGCTGCAGCCAGCACTGGCAGGACATTTGTAGTGAATGTGGAATTCACCATTCAGTTCCTTGCTTGGCTTGATTCACTGTATGCTGAGACTGAGATCAGGGATTACTGATAAATCTTATTTAATTAATATTTTGGCGCTCTCTGTTAAAGCTTTATAATCTTGAATTTGTTACATTAAATATGTATCCTACTTAAACATGGTGGCATCCACAGCAACTCCATCTTTTTAGCAGAAATTACTGAAAGCTGTATTTCAGTCTAGGAACGAAAGTTGCCATCAGAAAGACACATGATTTCTTCCAACCAAAACAACTGTAATGCTTGGCAAAACATGGGAAAAGCAGCATGGAATGCTCAAGTCTCACGAATACCTATAAATCCAACCAATGCAGTAATGTCTCATCTTAGACCAAGCAGATATGGGAACACTTGGTATTGGGTTCTGTCAGTGATGCTCTGCATAACCTGCCTCAGTTTATTAAAAATGAAACTATTTCAAAAGTAATTTCTTCTTTTAGAATAATTTGGGTGTTGCATACAGTTAAACTTGCTGAAATTTCTTCTAAATTTTCCTCCTTTTCAGCTTTACTTCTTTTCAGCTCTATTTGCTGCCAGTGGCTCACACACTGTTGTGCATACCCCAGTCTGGAAACCTTTGCTCTCTGTTACTAAGTAAGGTACCATATCTACCAAGAAGTTAAATATTTTCTGGTTCTTGGCAAGTATTGTGTAGCAAGTGTTTGGCCTGACAGTTTGAAATTCAGTAATGTTTCCTGTTTAACTTCACCATCACATGTTATGAATGCATTCACAGGGGTCATTGACCTAAAAGAGCAGTATTTATATACTTTTTGCAATCTACAATTTATACCTCCCATATTCACTTGAACATATATTTACTTCATGCAGAAAATGCTATGAAAGGCAGGTGATAGAAAGTGGTCCAACTTCTTCTGTTGAACTTAGGATATTTTTGACTGTGTCTGGTGAATAGCTGTGCAAGAAAAAACCCCTACATTTTTGCATTTTGTCAGCATACATATCTGAACTAATCCTTTAACAGAACCTGATCTGTCCCCTATATTTTGCCAAGATTCCATTTTTCAAAGATAATTCTTAACCGTCTGTTATTTGCTATTTATTTTTCTTGCCAGCACCTTCTTGCAGAAAGAAAACTCTTTGGTGAGACAGCCCTCCTGACTTCAGCAAAAGCTATTTTTTGCTCTTTTTGCAGTGTTTGGTTATCGGCTATTTACAGTATTTCAGCAGTGGCTCACCACAGTAAAGGCTGGCCTGATGTTTAACCTTTATAGCTCATCTGCACAGAACAGAATATCAGTATGGAGTTTTTGCACAATTCTGCAGCTGGGGGCACTCACAATTTTACCAGCACTGTGGTGGGAGAGGTGAAGGTGTATCAAAGCACAACTGGGTAACTAACTTGGAAGGATAGCTTTTAATAGTAATTGGAGGAAGGAAGATTTTTTTTTTCATGAGAGGAATGTTGACTTCCAGAACTCCTACTCTCCTCCCTCACCATCCCAATTTTCAGATAATTTGATCTTAGTTCAGTTGTTATTGACATTGAGTATACTTCAGCAGTATAATCCTCTTAGAAGCATGTCAGTTCCCCTCACAAACAGGATAAATTTCTGAAGGGGAGGTACCAGGTTGCTTGAGACTGAGTTTTGAGGGCAAGTTTGGACACAACTGTGTGCAAAATCTATGACTTCATGTACTGGACGTCTGGCTCAGGCCCCAGCATGTGATATTATAACTGGGAAGCCACTTTCTGCCTTTTGGTTTGTGATCAGGAAGCTGCTGCTGCTCACTACTCTTCTGTCCTTGCCACAGCTCCTGTAGTGTTTGGTAAGTGGATGGGTTGAAGTAGTCTCTGGTAGTGCCAGTGCTACTTAGCACTCCTCTGAGCTGGTCAGGGCTGGTCAGCATGGTTTGGTCACTGTGCCTGAGCCCCTGCCTCGGAGGGGTTGACCTGCTGAACACTGCCCAGGGCTGGGCAGGAAGCTTTGCACTGATGTTAGGTGAAAAGGTCCAGCAGTAGAACAGCAAGACCACAGCCATTGGGGTAGCTGGGACTTGAGGCATGTGTAACTGTAAAATTTAAGAGGAGTCATTTTGCTTCGTTAGTTTTGTCTCTTGTCACGAGAGACTAATACTCTCCACATATATTTTGTTTACATCCAGAAACACTGGATTTGTTTCATTCATAATGTATGAACAAGAGTGGGATCACAGTGGCAGTAAAAATTAGACAGTGCTGCAGCAGTAGAGAAGCACTATGTGCTTATAAGTGGGAATGAAAATAAATACAACAGAAGACTTAATGGTGTTGAGATTGGTTTATGGAACTGCTGATGGAGGGCATATCCAATGCTAAGACATTAGTGTAATCTTCGTGAATATAAATAAGCCATTTTTAAAATCTTACTGGCATTTCAAGCTGGCTGATTGTTTGTCTAAATGTTCACAGATCCAAGTTATTTCTAATTAAAATGCCGTGAAGAAATAGATAATGCATCACCTTCATGCAGATGCAAGCGTGTTTGCAAGCATTCTAGCTTCTCATTTCCTTGCAGATGATAAGCAAAATAATTAAATGTTTATCAAATTTGCACTACTTCTCTTTTCTGTTAATTATTATTGCCTGTTTCTCCCTTACATTTCTTAAATCTGTCCTCACCTTTCTCTCCTGTTCAGTGTATTTAATCACTCCTGATTATAAGAGAGGAGAATTAATTATGTACCACTCAACACAGTAACTGGCTGGTAGTATTTTGTTGTGCATGGCATTTCTGACTTCAGGTAAAATTTCTCAATGTTTATAATGCCTAGGACTAGCAGAAGTGTGCAAGTGTTTCTTTAATCAGGTCAGAAATAGTCATGATGGGGTTCTACTTCAGCCCACTAAAAGCTGCAGGTTTTTGTAGCATGTCTGCCTTTTTGCATATCTAATGGGATTTTACATTGTATTTATGGGGCAACAACTGTGTTTTGAAAAGGCAGACTGTGTTACTGCTTACTTAAACCTAGAGAATTGAGCAGCCCTACTGAAATGCATGCTGCTGATTGTGGAGCAAGTATTTGGGCTGAATATTGCATGTTTGGGGTTTTCTTATAGCAAAATGTATTATTAGATTACAATACACTTGCATACAATACACTAGATACAGGAAGTGTCACCACAATTTGTATTTCTGCCACAATTTTCTTGTCTACATCACCAGGAAGGTGGTATTGTTCTCTGGCTAGAAATGAGGGCTCAGATTTCCACAGATGTTAACAGATGCTTTTTGCCCAGAGAATTTGACTACTCAGTTTTGTATTAAAGGAAGCTGTGGCTAGATTTCTGCTAGCTTTTACCATTCCAGCTTTACATGGCTTGAGTTTGTGACACAATTAACAGGATCACTAGTTTGAAATACAGGTTAAATGTCTGCAGCATTTCCATCTCAAGCAAATAGGGCTTCCAGAGAGCATGGAGAATTTGTTTAATGGCTTGTACAACAATAATGAATTTGAAGTCATTCTGTTTCCCCACACCCCCATGTACTGAGTTGTTGGTGTGAAGCCAGAGCATATTTTGAATCAAAACACCTCTTGGAGCTTTTCTTTCCTGTAAGCAGTTGCAAAAATCCCATTATAGAGAAGCACTCTTTTCTGTTCTTGTGTTAACATTCTTTATTGCAGTGGATGAGCTTTAAAAAACTGGCTTTTGCCCACTGAATGCAACTAATATTTGCCAGTCTAGAGGGGATCATGTGATGCTGACAACAAAATTGATTCTTAAGGCCACCTAATGCTTTTGCATAAAGATTTGTTTTCAGCTGTTGCTGGTTTTGCTGGACTTTGTATTGAGGCTGTGTGTGTGCATGTGTAAACCAAGCAGAATGGAAGTCTGAACAGCTGCTTGAGGAACTGGTTGAAATGACCTCATCAGGGCTGCTGCTGCTGCTGAGAGGAGCTGTCCTGTCCCCTTCCAGCCGTATTCCCAGCTGTTCCCTCGTGCAAGCCGCAGTGCTGGCGCGGCCGTGGGGCAACTGATCCAAAACGTACTCCGGCTTCCACCTGCCATGTTTCTGCTGCTCACCTCACCGTGCAGTGCAACAAGGGCTGGGGCTGGCCCAGGGGAAGGAGCAGCCAGAAGCAGAAGCTGGAGCAGAAGGTGACGAGGGGGGGGACCGTGGCCGACCACAGAGCAGCTCTGTTCTCAGCAGCAGCTCTGTATCTGGCTCGGCTTTACGTGATCGTGAGCCATAACCTTCAACAGGCACAAGTGCCTTGATAGGGCTCTGAGTGCAAAGTAAGTTCCTGTTCTGGCCATGGCAGAACCTCGTTTTCTTAGGAAATCCTTTTAATAAATAAGGTACCATCTCAATGGAGAGTTTTAGTCTTGGCCTGAACAGCAATGCCTCTTACTGAGCTGCAGTCTGGGAGCTGTGGATTTTGCAGCATGTTGGCTGACAAATCTGCAAGCTAATTAGTTTTCAGAAAAGTCTAAGGCTTCACACTTTGACCATCACTGCAAACTTATAAGTGATCTGAGTATAGATTTATAAATTGTATGCAATTGCCTAGCCAGTTTGTGCAACCTACTGATCCCACAGGAGTTACTCTTCTTTAATTTGTTTCTGAATTTAGGATTGCCCAATTAGAGTGTAAAAAAAAGAGTGTATGGGATTCTGTAGGAAAAGGAAATTCAGCCATTGGCCCTTTGGTGGAGACAAGGAAAACTTGCTGGTACAACTCCCTGTACCATCAGCTTGGTCTTTCTAAGAGCTTTCAGCACTCCTCCCCCCACTGGAGAGCCCAATATGGCACTTAAAGTGCCTCATTAGGCTTTAAGGAATGATGTGGGACAGAGCTCCCACTGCTATAGCACAACACAACTTTTCGTGGAAAGCAGTGATACCAAAGGAAGCAGAGTCGAGGAATCTCTGCCTGAGATCACAGGCAGAAAGCTTCTGTAGGTTGTGGGCCTTGTTAGATTATCCTCACCACTCTGGAATGCCCTGCCTTTGTGTTCTCTGGAGATCCCCTGCTAGCTGGATGAACTGGAAGAGGGGAAGACGCTGTGCTGCTGCTGTGGGTGCTGTGCATGCCTTGTCACCTGAGTGCTGGGGCTCTGGTAGCACGAACTGTTGATCTCTCTATGGACTGCTGCAGGAATGTGGGTTTGCAGAGGCAGCCTCTGGGGGTAGGGCTACCTCAGTGTTTAACAGGAAAAACAGGCTTCTAGAAAATACAGGGTAAATACTTGAAAGTATTGTTGGAACCCAGAAAATGCTGAAGGATCATTAAGCAGCATAGAGCAATAGTTGTAGCATCCCTTTCCACTGCTGCTCCAGGAGCAGGCTTGGCTGTGGCTAGGAGGGGCTTGATATGGTGAATTTGGCAGTGGGAGAGGGTGGTGGATCAGATCAGAGGGCCCAGACTGCAGACCAGTTGTCATTCAGAAGACATAAGATGATCACCTTATGAAATGGCTGAGTTGAGTTTGGATTTGCTTTTCATGGAAGCATGCAAAGAAAAAGCCAGCAAAGGCAAGCAAAGGGAAAGGGTGGCAAAAGGCAACAGTAAACAGAGGTGCAGAAATTTTACCCTAATGCTTTTTTAAAATGAAAATATATATGACAACACTGCAATAAATGATAAGTGGGCTTTCCTTCTTTTCCTTGCTCCTCCCACAAAAATGTTGTGGATTTTTTTGATTCAGAGATAAATGGATATTGACCTAAGTGACATCTCAAGGTCCTTCATATTATTAAGTTTTTTATTGTGTTTAGAGTACTAATTTCTTTCATGCCTCAAAGCAAGAGTTCATGGTTTTGGCTTCTGTAATAACATTCTAGTGCTTTTATTACCATTTCCATTGTTTGAATATGTTTTACTGTGTATTTTCGTCCAGATTTCTTATCAATAACAGCATATTGATCATATTAATGAGAATAAATTCTATTCTGCTAAGAAAGAGTCAGCTGTCTTTGTGCTGTGCTCTGTTTGTTTTTTTTAAAATACTTCTAATGGGGCCCTTTCCTACCAAAAAAGATGCAATTAATTTAGCTGACTTTGGGATCCTACCATCAGTAATGAAATAAACGTTTGTACACTCTTTGAATACAGAAATAGAATAGCTGAACAAAAATGCTGTTTTTTCTACCATTGTGTCGAGCAAGCAACAATTAAAATAAGAAAAAATCTGTTGGAGATTGTCATGTTCCTATAGAAGTGCTTAGGCTAAGTCATGGTGGAAGTATATTTTTAATGTCCAAGGTTTAAACAACATAGTAAATTTCAGTGAAAGGCAAAGAGTGTTTATAGGATGAGACACTCTTAAATATTTGAATATTCTCTGTAGAGAATTGTTAGCACTCTAATAAATGTCCTTGCAGTCATTCTACCCCATATTTAATCCAGTTTCTTACTCTTGTATGTATTTTTCAGGCAGCAGCATCTGTCCAAAGTCCTTTGTACTGTCCAGAGCTTGTACAGCGAGTGCCACAGCCAGGCTTGTGGAGCAGAATGTACGGAATGAAGCAGCTCAGGGAA
Organism: Notiomystis cincta; assembly: GCA_013398075.1. NCBI lineage: Eukaryota > Metazoa > Chordata > Aves > Passeriformes > Notiomystidae > Notiomystis > Notiomystis cincta. The sequence goes on from VZRX01001545.1 coordinate 122,649, forward strand.
TAAATGGAAGTGTGCCACTCAAACAGTCCCCACGTTCAGCTTCAAGTCCAAAGCCACAAGGTGAGTACTCTCAAATATTTTTGTTAGGGAAGCTGTTCTTGGTCTCAGACTTCTGAGAGAAATAGAGCACCTTGAGAGAACTGTATTTGAAAGCGAGCAAACCGTGGGGCGTAAGCTTGCTGCAGCAATACAAATGTTCTGTAGAAACCTCATGATTCTGTAATTCCTGACTTATTTTTCAAAAGTATTGCTGTATTTGAGCTGGGAGGTTTGGACACTATTTTTGAACTGGAGTGTTTGACAGTCTGGCTTCAAGGCAGAGGTGGTGTGAAGATATTCAAGATCTTAGGAGTTCTAGCAGAGATTGAGAGCAGCCCTCCTGCAGGAGTATGTGGAAAGATGGGAGCTTCATGTTTGTGCACCCAAAGCTGACAAGCTGACAGGAATGTACACAGACTAGAGTTGGATTTCCCTTCTTTTTGTCTCTGTCCATAAATAGTATCTTCACTCTTAGAAGCTAAATAGATCAACATATATATATATATATATATATATATATATATATATATATATATATGTATATTTACATACATACTTTATATACACACACTTTATATGTGTGTATATATATATATGTGTGTGTGTGTGTGTACGTATAATTTATACACATATAAAATCAATATATATATATTGAATCAAATGATCTTTTTACATGGTCTTCTCAGTAATATTGTTCATTCGGCTGTAGTTGATCACAGCAAAGAGTTGCTGCATTCCAGAAATCTTGAATTCAGATCAAATCTTGACTGATATCTTTTAGAGGTTTAGAGGAACTTGGATCATTTTAAAAGCTAAAAAAAAAGAGTGAGTTTAGAAGACATACACCATGATGCTGCTCAGTGCATTGGATTCTGAGACCCGGTGCTGGTAAGACAGAAATGAGAATTGCTTACAGGAAACTAGATGTGGAGGGCTGACCCTGGCTGGATGCCAAATACTCATCAGAGCTGCTCTATCATTCCCCTCTGCAAATGGACAGGGGAGAGAAAATATGACAAAAGGCTCCTGAGTTGAGATAAGGACAGAGGAATATCACAAACTGATTACTGTAGCAGGAAAAAATGAATTTATTATTAAACAAGATCAGAACAGGATAATGATAAGCAAAACAAATCTTAAAAACCTTCCCTCCACCCCAACCTCATACCCAGGTTGTCCTTTCTCTGGTGGTGGATGGAGATGGGAATGGGGGCTGTGGTTGTTTCTGCCACAGCTCAGGCAGAGGAGTCCTTTCTCTGCTCCAGCTTAGAGTGCCTTCCACAAGAGACATGAGCTCTCCATGAGCTCCTCCAAGGTGTGTCCTTTTGTGTGCTACAGTTCTTCATGAGCTGCTCCAGCACGAGTGGAGGGTGCAGTCCCTCAGGCACAGCCTGCTCCAGCTTGGATTGGTCCCCCACAGGGTCACCAGTCCTGCCAACAAACCTGCTCCAGTGTGGGCTCCTCTCCCTCTGGGTCTGCAGGTCCCCGCCTGGAGCCTGCTCCAGTGTGGGCTTCCCATGGGGTCACAGCCTTCTCTCAGGCTTCCACATGCTCCAGTGTGGGTCTCCTCCATGGGCTGCAGGGGGGTCTCTGCAACCCCATGGATCTCCATGGGCTGCAGGGGCACAGCTGCCTCACCATGGCCTGTGGGGGAATCCCAGCTCCAGCACCTGGAGCACCTCTTCCCCCTCCTCCTTCCTCTCAGGTATTCTCACTCTATGCTGTTCCCTGGGCACAGTCAAGTCTGTGCAATAAATTTTCCCCCTCTCAAATGTGTTATCACACAGGTGTTGCTCCCTTCTCTGACCGGCTCAACCTTGGCCAGTGGTGGGTCCACCCTGGAGCTGGCTGGGATTGGCTCTGCTGGACATGGAGAAAGCTGCTGGCAGCTTCTCACAGAAACCACTCCTGCAGTCCCTCCTGCTACCAAAACCTGGTCACACAAACCCAATACTAGAGCACATCTAAATCAAGTATAAAAACTAGAATCCCACAGATGGATCATGTAGTGGAGTCAGCAATCTCTGCATCACTTAATGGGAGAATGCTTCCTGTAGAATTTTGTATCAGCCCTGAGTTCATCTTAGAGTTAAGGACCGGAAGAAATTTTTTGGGGTGTCAAGAAGTTTTGTTTACTTCAGGAGAACGAGAGCAAAGAAGAGCTGTATTTTTGTAGTTTGTTTTTACAGAATTTTGCCAGTATTGTTAACCAAACTAAGATGTTTTTGCCAGTCATATATAAGCATTACTTATCTGAATAGCCTTTCTGCACCATTTCCTAGGTCACTGGAATGAATTCTCTACAGCAAAGTTGAAAAGAGAGCATGTGTTCATCCTAAGAAAAATATTTTAGAAATTGTTAACAGATAAATAGAAATGTGCTATCAATAAAAAGATTTTAAGCCTTTCAAAAATTAAGCCAACACACTTATTATAAAATTTTAGCTATTAGATAAATTAGGAGTTGTATATTATTAGACCTCATTCATTGAAGTTGCACAGCTGTTGTTGCTCTTTCCTAGCCATGTGTCCTTTTGTTTGTCAATATTGTGTGCTGCAAAATGTGCCACAGCCAGGAATAGTGCTGCAGTCGAAGAAATGCAGCTGTGTAGATTAAATTCAATAATACTGTAGTAAATAGTATTTTGTGTCTCCTTTGTTCATGGGTTGCTCTCCATTTATTAATATTAAATATTTGCATCAGATGGAATTTTATAGTATATCTTTTGTTTGGCTTTTTATTGAGTTGACCAAAACAAACCAGAATTACTGAGAGAGGCATTTGGGAGTCTAAATGTTCTAAGCAAACTAGGTTGCTTTAGTTTATTGATTTAAAAGTGGCCACTATTTTTTTTAAAGAGCTTTCATGTGGAGGTACAGAAACATTTTGGTTTATAGCAGCAGGAAACATTTTTCCATATGATTGTTCTAGTCATGCAAATACTGAGTGTCCTTTTGTAGTGAAAGGAAACAAGATGACAGACCTGCATTATAATGCCAATGTCTTTGGTTGTGGAGGACTTAACTGCAAAATGACTTTCCTCTAACCTAGTAAAATAATTAAGATGAGAGATATAAACATGAGTTTGAGGTTGTGTTGCAAGTGTGGTGGTACAGCTGTTTTCAATAAATTTTGCTTTACTAAGGGAAATAGAGCTTTAATATAGAGGAAAAATGTTCAAAATCTTGCACTTCAAGTGAACCCCTGTACTTTTGTCTGTACTTGGTCTCTGAGAAGTAGTTTAAGTATTTGGAAACAGTTCACTCAGGATAGCTAGGTCAAGTGAATAAATTTATGCACACAACCCAATATAAAATTCTTTCTTTTCATTTTCATTTTTCCCCCTGGCATTTCAAGCAGGAAAAAAAAATCCTGTCTGATACACTGTCAGTAAAAGCACAATTTTTGTTCTCCAATAATTCTATCCATCAATTTTTGTTCCCCAATAACGCCTTCCATCAACAATTTAGCAATTCATATGTCAGATTTCTGTCTGGAGCAGAGTTTGATTCATGAAAATCTCTGCAAATTTGGAACAAAGCCTGAAACTGGCTGACAGCCGAGGAGGGAGTCGAGCAAAAGGATCGGGGCCGTGGAGCAAAGCAGTCGCAGCCTGTACCAGCTCTGAGACGTGGTGCTCTGCCTTTGCACCAATGCAGTGCATTCCCTGACAAAGTGGACTGAGCCAGACTGGAGGCAGTCAGTGGAAATAGCAAAATATGCTACCAAGCTCCAATACGAATATGATCCATAAGAGAGGAAGAAAATTGTTAAATAATTTGAAATTTGCCCTTACCTACAAATAGTTGGGCAGGGATCTGAACCTTGCAAGGGCAGAATTCATGTAGAGTGACACGTAAAAATTGACTTATTTTTCTAGTTTTTCTATTCCTTGCTCTTTGTTCCTCTTGCATGAGTTTTTTTATGATGCCAAATTCTAAATACTGGGCACTGAAACTGCTGTCTGTACCAGGCAGTTTTATTGTAGGATGCAAAATATGTGGAAATGCCAACACTTCTTCAAAGCAGTGAAGTGTCTTGTCAGTTCAAGACTGTGCATCAGTTGCTCATTTAAATTTTTCTAATGAGAGCCTAGGAGTACTTAGGAATCTCCTGCTGAGGCTGAAGAGGGATTGTTGTTTGGGTTGGAGATGAATTTCCACTCCAAAAGATGGCCTGGTTTGTGCTACTGTGAAATGATAAGGATGCAATAGATTCAACATTTAGATGTTAGCAGTCAATTTTAGCTGCCTGTCTGGTGTAGCATGGATCCTGTCTTCCTTTCTCAGTCATTGCATAGTCTATGGTGAAAAGTTTTCAGTGGCCAGCACTTAAAAATGCTGAGAGACCTCTTACAGGTCTGAGATGTAGACTGTACTTCCCTGGCAAATGAAACTTGGACATTGAACTAAAACTGACAGCTGTTCCTAGGTAGGCTTTTCTAGCCTTAGTGGTCCTTAAGAAACATGCTACAATGTCTCTTTTATCAACAGAACTGACAAATCCCCAAATTTTCTCTCTAACAAACGAGAGAACAAAACACATCTGATTATGACTGGTCTTCACTTAATATACTATCGAAGATTCTTCTTGTGGTGTGAACTAAAAATGTGGAAATGCAGATCTCAAAGAGAAAATTACTTTTTCTCTCTGCTGAGTTTAGGTTACTGGTTATTTCATATTGCTCTTAAATCTTTGGCATCTATTCAGCTGTGCTCATTTGATATTCCTGAAGGTGATGGAGCATGCAGGGAGGTGATGATGGATGACTCAGCCAGGAGAGCTGTAGTTGCTTACCACAGGAACTTTTAACTTCATTTTCATTGAGCCAAGGCATTTTTAACCATTGAACACATTATACTTTCTAAGATAAGAGATAAATGACCTCTGCTGACATGCTTTGGAGTGTGCAAAGGTAGTTGTACCTTTTAAGCCATTTATATAGCATTACCTGACACTTCCTTATGTATATGTGCAAAGCTGAGTGCACAACGAGGCACTGCAGCATAAATCTTGATTTTGGCTCCTGGTATACAGTATCAGCTACCTGAGTATATGGAAGGGTTTTCTTTGGGTAGAATAAGCAGTTCATATGTCCTAATGAGCTCAAAATTCTACAGTACAGAGACAAGAGTATTTATAGACTCAAACAGAGCTCTGTATTATGCAGGTTACTACAATAGGCCAGTCTTTTCCCTTTTTTTCCCTTAAGATCCTTGCGCTGCACGCACTGAAAAATAATCTGATTAAAACAAAACGCTACAGAAGTACATTGAGGAGAGAATTAATGGAATTTGCTTTCCATAATCCCTGTTAACAAGGCTGACCTTACAGAAAGGTTTGAGGGTTGTGGGTTGGTTTTTTGTTTTACATTACTGATTCTTTTCTTTGCATTGATCTTGTGACTATTCTTTGTCCACTGCACTGTTTCTGAACCATACAGTAGCTACAGCAGCAGCTGGTAGGGGAAGTGCTGTCTGCTAGATTATGAGAGGGAGTAAGGAATAAAATACTTTGCATAGTGAATTGGCTATTCGGTTTGTGGTTCTCTTCTGAAGACATTACAGGGATTTTCAGTATATGGGGATTGTCCAGTCTGACAAGAGATTCCTCATTGCTTGCCATACATAAATGCTGCTTAGCTGTGGTTTTTCAGTAACAGCTACAAAAGTGTGTAACACTTCCACAGAATGTCCTACAATTTGATTTTTGTCCCAGTGGATCCAGTATAAAAATAGCTACCAATAAGTCCTTCTGCTTTATCAGTAGACATTAATTCCCTCAAGTTTAGTAGTTTTAATATATCCTTGTGAGGATATTAACATTTCATGAGATGTACAGAAGAATTGAAGAGATGTATGAGTCCATTACATAAGACAATCCACAGGACTGGGGGTTATGCAGAGTCCATTGCAAGAGCAAGGAATGTTCCTACAAGCTGCTGGTCAGCAAATCCACGCCGTGTCCCTTTGCTGTCCGCCTGCTCCCCGAGGGGATGGCAGTGCTTAGGATCAATTATGTGTCCTGCTTTTCCCCAGCCCTCTTGTGTCTCCTTTTCTGAGCTGTCCCGTGGCCTTTGTCAGCACACTGAGCTATTCAGTGCTTGGACAATTATCTGATGCTTGCTGGCCTAGTTCTGCCAGGCCTTGCCCGAGCTCCCTGAGAAGAGGGAATTTGGGAAAGCCGTCCCACTGCACCACAGCCGCAGCCAAGCAGCTGCACGGGGCTTCTCAGGAGTGACTGCAGTTACTGCAGACACTGAAGCAGTTGCACAATTTAATAATCTGCTGATTTCAGGCTTGCAAAGGGTTTCAAAAGAGCAGCATTCTGAGGCATCTCTGTGTACTGCATCCTTCCCCGAACTTGCATTTCTTGCGTGTGTTAATAAATGTAAACTTCTGAGGACCCAGGGTACACCTATGCATAGTAAGTGGATCTGCTCTGCAGCAATTGTCTTCCTTCTCCCTCTGATTATTTCATTTATCAGCCTTCGTAGTTGATATGATTGAAGTCTGAAGCTTTTTGTGGTAAATTAATTTCTGCACAGAGTCTCTCATGGTGCTTTTCAGACTGCAGTGATCACTGCAATCTCACTTAAGTGCAATTAGGATGTTGGAAACACAAATATTACCTTCTGTATTACCTATAAATTTAATGTAGGGAAGAAATGAAAAATTGCCCTTAATAGAGTGTTTCTTCAAGTTGATCACCATCTGTGATGAGTATATTTGCAAGATTTTTTTCAATACCCCTTTCAAATGTCGGCTGATGAGATTTAAGATCATTTCTGTGGTGCATGAGTTTTCCAGGGTAAGTTAGGAAGATATTCTAGAGTCAGCATTATAAAGAACATGGCTCTTCCACATCTATCTATTGTGTATCCTGTACTAGAGCTTTTTTTCCCTACCACAAGAGTGGCATATGGTTGCTAAAGCAAATTCCTGTCCCCTTTCCCTTCATGGTTGCTCACTGGCAGGTCTTTACCATTGTAGGAGGGCCAGTGCCTGTGCCCCACTGGAATGTGGTGCCTGTGGAGCAGTGCCCAAGACTCTGGGCCACTGGTGCCAGTGGCAGGGCATTGCCTACTCCTGCCAGTTTATGCCTGCCTTTCAATAGTTATTTCTCCAATTTCATATCAAATGCTTTCACTTCTCACATAATATGTTGTGGGAATGAACAAAGTTGTGTTCTTGGGAATTAAGGTCCTTTTCCATTAAGTTTCTTCTTTTCATGGAGCTGGACATTCATTGCTCCAATGTGGAATACATTTGGGCCCAGTTTGTGATGTGCTTTTGGTGCCCACAAATGCTGCGTGGTTGCTTAAAGTTAATTTAAAGATTTTAGTGCTGTGACTTTAGTTGCTTTATGTGTCACCTTGTCTTTTGTGTTCTAGTCACTGCTGTATTAAACAGTGTCTGATCATTAATAATCTAATTAGAATGACTTTATGATAAGGATGAAGAAAAAGCAAGAATAATAAAAAATATTTTTGGGGGAAAGGTATTTTCAGCAGTATAATTAGACAAAGTTTCAGTGAGTAAGGAAAGTTTAAAGCTGAAGGCAAATACATTTTCCACAGATGATTACTACTGAGGTCGCAAGGGATAAGGTAAAGAATGAGAGCACCAGAGTTTCGGAGCAGCAATTTAAATCTCTCTCTTGAGCTCCACAGTATGGCTCTTTCTTTGTGCTTAATTCCTTTTTATTATAAAATCTGCAATCATAAACCTCACATATGTATTTCCTGCAGTACACTATAAAAACAAACGAACAGATGAGAAAACTCCCTAATTTTCTGGCTTGTTAAAGTACCATATGGTTCAGCTTTTAGTCAAGAAATGTAACAAGATCCCTAACACTAAACAGTGCATGAAGAAATATATGAAGTCCCTGTATTTGTAAAGCAGCTTTAAGGTTAATTAAAGCCAAGGGTATCTCTTTTTCATTGCTGCAGTAAGTTCTTTATGCAGGAATCTCATTTGTGAGGGTAACCTGGTCTAGCAGAAGGTGTCCCTGCCCATGGTTTGGAACTAGATGATCTTTAAGGTCCCTCCCAACCTAAACTATTCTATGATTCTGTATTCTGGCAGCTCAAAGAAATATGAGTGATTGATTTTTGTTGCTGTTGTTGTTTGCAGTGCCTCCAAAGCCAATTCATCTGCAGAAGGCGACATACCAAACCCCTAGGCATAAAGCTTTAACAAACCAGAAACCAAGAATGGAGGAAGAGACACCTGCTGCTGTTTCTAGTGTCACAAAGGAAAAGTCCAGTAAAGTGTCAGATCTCATCAACCGTTTTGAGGGAGGCAGGTACGTAACAGAGTTGGAATTGGTTTGTAACTCCATTTGTTGTATGGGGATTGTTGGAACTTGAAGCTGTGAGGAAGAACGTTGGTACTCTTGTAGGGCTCACTCCTATCCCTGCCAGAGGACTTGATGGCAAAACTGCACGTATTTTGAAATTGTGGGAGCCAGTTGTGTATTTGGCTTTACAAGGTGTGCCTTTTCATAAGGTGTTAGCCCCAATTTTCCTTTAAAAAACAAAACAAACTTGTAGCATTTTAAAAAATCCTGAAAAATGTCAGCAATTTGAAACAAGTTTAATAATGAAGCTAATATTAAATACTTTTGTTCTCAAAGAAGAAAGAAATCGTTTTATGAGCAAATAGAAAAACCTGAAATACTGGTTTTTATTTTGTACTGTCTTAACTTCTTAAATCATTCATGTGAAGAGGGTGAACTCTATGAGTTATTTGTGGTGGTATGGCATACATTCTCTAAATGGCTTGCTTTGTAGTACTTGGTGATTTTGGTGGAAAAGCTTAGTGGTCTTGAGTTTTGATTCTGTGATTTATGTGAAACATTTGGAGCTTTGGGAAAAAGGAACCACAGTGAACACTGCTTTTACAAAATGGTGTTTCATGGGTGTCTTTAGTTAGATGCATCTCTAAGTAGATGCATTATAAGCTCTGAAACAGAAGTTTTAAATTTATCTGCTCTGTATAAAGAAAACAATTTCTCAGAAAGCCCATGACAGAGGAATATCTCAAGAAACAGTCCAGTGAGAGTTGAGCATTGCAAGTTTTGGACATGGTTTTCTTGTGTTTCCTTGGGATATTGGTGTTCTGAAGGGATGCCCCCCTGTGGGAATGAATGCATGATGTACAACAGAGTACATGAATGCATGACCTTCTGTGGAGCCAGAGTATTAAGGCTTTCATTGAAAGAATTTCCCCTCAAGATGGGTGAAATTTAATCCTTTAAATGGAAGCAGCTGAGCATTGCAAAAGTGTGTTTGTCCATTGGAATAGAAATAATTTCAGAGCTTCATCTGCAAGAAACTTCTGTCATTAGGCAGAGGCTTAATTGCACTTGGTCACGACAGGTGCTCAGAGATGGGAAAAGGAGATTACTGCAGCACTGGAGGTCCTGTCAATTCTTTCAGCACAAGTCTCTAATCCTGTTGTCACTTTGTTTCCCAGACTTCCTCCAAAGCGTCACCCATCTTTTAAACAGTGCGGTATCCTTAGGAAAAAAATGTTGTCCTTTCTGAAAGAAAACCCTTCAGGTTCATTGTGCCCTACACCACTGAGCCCTACATTTCTTCCTCCCAAACCTGCCTGCTGTGTTGTGTGGGAACTTCTTCCATATTATGCAACCAAATGAAGCTATAAATAAAGAAGGAGAACTTTCTTGTTCATAGGCCTTTAAAAATAGGGACATTTTGTGGACTATGGGAAGCTGGGTTGCTTTTGGGCAACATCATTCATTAGGTACACCCAGAAGCATCTCTCTAATGACCAAATTCTGCTCAAGTCTATCATCTCTGCTTATGAGTAACCTCCATGATTAGCATGCTGAGTTCTGGATTATCCTGCTTTGGCAGTGGACCAATTTCCTGTTTTTTTGAATGAGTTCAACTCACAAAATGTGTCTTCTATGAAGCCGAACTTCACTTTTAATTAGTGATCTTGAAATGTCTAGGTAGCATGTTCATGAACTGCAAACTGTGATTGTCAACTATAATAACTTATTTTATTAGTCTGTACAGCCCACAAGCATGCAGGTATGGCAGAAAGTTAATTAAACCTGTTTACTCCGTGCAGGAAATTGAAAAAGGTATATCAGTTTTATCCTGTAGTTAAGCTTATTTAATAAGACAAGGCATAATCTTTACATGACTAAAGAAGAAGTGATTTAATTATTTTTGTTATACGATGGAAGAAAAAGCTAGTGTAAGTTATTTTTGATCTGTGTGCACAAAAGCACAGAATATGTTTGCAACATCTGTGTAAAGTAATCTATAAATAAGGAGTAAAAATACAGTTTGTAAGCAGTTTTCATCCTTCCAGAAGATAGAAGTTCATACTAAGAACTATTAGAGGACATTCAGGAACAAGAGATAATGTGTTTAAAGCAGAGACAAATTTTGGAGGAAAAAGATCTTCAGAAAAGATGCAGCATGACAAAAGGACATTGCTAGACAAGGAAACTGGAGAAGAAATGGCATAGAAATGTAAAAGTCCTCCTGCAACATTCTGAACTAAGGAAAGGGATGCTAAATGTTCTTGGATGTGTTTGATTAATTTTTATAATTATAGATCTGTTAGGGAATCAGCTACTTGTTAGTTTAAGCAGTGGACTAGGACTTGGGAAACCACAAGACTTTCTCCATTTCTGCCAATAATCTTCTGGGACACTTTGGGCAAGTTGCTTCATCTATCAGTTTCTTGGTTTCCTGCTCTCTTACATAGAGCTAAGAACAGAAAAATTTAGGTTGCAAAAGATCACTGAATCCAACTGTTGACCCAGCACTGCCCAATCAACCACTAAACCACATCCTCAAGTGCCATATCTTCACATCTTTTAAATACCTCCAGGGATGGTGGCTCAAAGACTTCCCTTGGCACCCTGTTCCAATGCCTGATGACCCTTTCAGTGGAGAATTTTTTCCTAATATCCAATTTAAATCTCCCATACACATGAAATTCAATATATGTTGGGATGTAATGGCTCAGTATGGACAGAGCTCTGGGTTTCTAGTAAGACAAGCACATTTGTAAGTGTTTTAATGCATTCCAGGGCTCAATGTCTTGAACTTCCTAACAGTAACACAGGAAAAAAAAGATTTTTTGGGAAGAATGGGTTATATGGTGCAACTCTCCTGTTTCCCATACCAGGATTTTACATAAGTCCATGTTTAACTCTTCTCTCATCAACGTTTTGTTTGCTTGGTGCTTTTAGCTCCCTGAATCCTACTGATTTGAAGAAAGATTCCTCTGTTCTCCACATTACTAAATCTCAAGGACGATATGGGCCCACGCCACCACCTCAGCCAAAACCCCCCTCCCAGCACTCACTACAGACACAGGGACACAGTAACACTGACGAAACTCAGGTAGCACAGCTGCCCACGGCCAACGGCGTGGCAGTGCCGGACCGGGCGGAGGATGCGGAGCGGACATCGCCGGACCGCGGCTCCGCCGTGCCCAGCCCGCTCCCGGACGGCGCCAGCGACGGCAGCTTGGTGAACGGGGAAGGAGGAGGCGCCCACAGGGACTCCTTGCAAAGTGTGACTGCCTGTGAGGAGCAGATGCTCAACAGCTGCTGCAGGACTCCGAGCAGTGACGCGCTGCTCCCTCCCGAAAATGAAGCTCTAGAGATTAATGCTGGTGTGAAGGAAGAGCCGGCTGAGGAAAGCAGTAAACAGGAGCAGCCTGTAGAAACAAAGGAGCAGCCTGTAGAAACAAAGGTAAAGAGAGAAATTATTTAATTCCTGATATAGCATTACTTTTTGTATTTTCTCTAGGGTTTTATTTACAAAAATAGGCTTCCGGGAGCAGGTCAGAAATTTGAAATATTTTGGTTATTTTCCCTCTGAAAAAAGATGAGAAAAAAATTTTGCTTGCCTCTTCCCCCACTCTCCCCTCCTTTGCTCTTCTCCTCAACCCCTTGACTCTTTCCCCGTTAGTTATCTGATGTTTTTTAAAAAAGTGAAACTCCAAGATGTATGCCTGCTTAGCACCATGCCTCAGCTGTGCCAGCCTACAAGGGACACATGTTAGTGGTGTATATGAAATAAAATTCCATGTGTAGTAAACTGTAATGACAGAGCTTCAGGCAGAAGCGTTGTGTGAGTCCCTAAGTTGGATGTAGTTGTCAAGTCAAAGCTGGAAAGGCAGTGTCAGTCTGCTAGTGATCAGATAGATGCAATGTTCTGGGTACACTAAATATATGCCTTTTTAGCCCTTGCTAAACATATATCATGGTGAACATATATCACGGTGAATTTGAGCTCCCTTCTAAGGAAGGTTTTAAGTACTTAAGCAAAGTAAGTGGGTGGGAGAAAATCTGTCTTGGGAAATTAATTACTGAAAAACAGTGCCTATTTTTCACTTGTAAAAGTTTACTTATGCAGTTCACCCCCTTGTACCAAAGCAGTAAACCTGATTAACAGTTCTGGTACAGCCGCCCCTGTTTGGCTGGGGGAGCTTGGCAGACTCTCCCAGCCTTCCTCTTCCACCACAGAGCCAAACAGCTGATGCTGAAAAAGCTCCTCACTGCTGGTCAGGAGTGCATCTGCAGCCCTTGAGTCTGGTTAGCTGTGGGTCACATACATACAGGCTTGGAGGTAAATTCTGTGAGTGGGAAAGGTGGCTCTCAAATTCGCATGTATTATGGGATGGTATATCCTAGGTAATGATAAAAAAATGATGGGTTGTGTGGGTTTTCTTGTTTGTTTTAGGGGTTGGTAATGAACGAATGTTATGGTCCCCACCTAAGCATAAGCCTGGGTACAGTCCAAGGCACTTGTGGCCTGCCACACCTGTCATTATGTTTCTGTCTCCTGTTGGGTAATGCCTGTTTGCCCTCTCTGTGCCTACAAAGTACCGAATTCTCAGTGGGCAATGATGTTAAGCTTGAATCCAAGTCACGCAGTAAGGTGCTGGCAGCATTTTCAGGAAAAAGCTGAAAAGGGAAGCAGCTCTGTTTTAAAGTTCAGGAAGGAACTGGGCAAATGCTAATGGCAGCAGTCTCATTAAAATCTGTCTCTGAGCTGCTGGAAGCAGCACGTGTGAGCTGTGCTATACCGACAGTGAGTCAGCCTCTGAGGTGTAACGTGACTGTAACGAGATGGATGATGCTCACTGGTGCTTGGGGGTACAAAACCAAGACAACCCCATGCAGGATGCCTTTTAAGCTTGCACTGATGCAGAACTGAATCTGTAAAACTGAACTGGGTCACAGCAGCCCTTCCTGAGATACTGTGTGCAACAAGGACTTCCCCTTTATTCTAGTGACGTTAAGAAGTGTGTCTGGCACCCTTTACAGAATCAAACACTGATTTAGTTTGGATTAATGCAAACTGGAGATGGAAACCAGCCCTGTGGTGGTCTAACTAGCCACTGCCATGCTGTCTGGATTAGGGGAAGGATGATGAGCAACAGGAGGGTTCTGGTGGAGCTTCAAGCTGTTTCTGTGTTAAAGCAGGCACTGGTTAGAAGTAAGAGCATTAGGCAATCTGTGATTTTGCTAAATGCCTACTTAGTCGTGATAGAATATTAAAACTGGGATGCAGTCCAGTTGAAGTTGTACTGCACAGGATAACAGCACTCTCCTGCCCTTTGATTAAAAATGTAGGTACAAATGAATGAAAGCAAAAGGAGCAGATGCATGTGAGTCATAGTCAAACTTTATATTGTGTGTCTGATCTATGTATTTTGATGCTGGTGCACAGTGTTTTGTCTCTTGGATGCCATGTTTCTTAGTTCAGGAGAGAGCAGAAAATGGTGTTCTCTCTCTTCATAAATGTGTACATGTACAGTAGTAATCCTAAACCCACTGCTGGAAGGGCTGAATTAAATCAGGACTGGTGCAAAAAAAGTGCAGAAATTACTTTTTGGACTTTGAAAAAAAGGCTTGTTATGAAATAGTGTTGCTCTTACAATTATTTACCCCTCACTTTATCACTGTAGATCTACCTGAAGACAGATTATTGCATATTCTGGAAAAATTGAGCAAAACTTATTAAATTTGGCAGTGATCTGAAACAATTTCCCCAAACAACCAGAGTAGAGTCTCCTTTATTTCTCTTATTTACTGAATTAGTTTGAAAGTAATGAAACACAATCATAACAAGCAAAAAGACAATTAAAAGTGAAAAGTTTCCTGCCTTGCAGCAGAAACACCTCCTGTCATAAAAATTGGTTAGTCTAAACTGTGGAGGCTGAATAGTACAAGAACATCTCAATCAATTAACTTCCCGAATAACATCTTGTGGGGAATCTGCTGCTACAGCTAGCTGAAGACAAGAGGACAAATGTGTCAGTGTTTGTTGTGAGACGGGTAAGAAATAGGGATATAGACTGCCTGCATCCCACAGATGTGGAAGAATCCATTGAACATCTTTAATAAAGTCCTGATATGACATCTTCTTTTAATAATAATGTTGGGGGCTCTGATGTTTCAGATGCAAAACCTGGTGGAGATACTGGATTTCTAAGTGTAATTTAACCAGAGTAAAATTTTTGGTTTTGCAAAGTTAATTTTCTGCCAAGAAAGGTTTTACTGTTGAAAGACTTAAGAGGTTCTACCAACTTTTTGATTCTACATTTTTTTTGGGTCTTCTTTAGGAACAGTAATGGGAACAAAGCTATGTATCTTCAGCAACAAATATAAATGCATAAATCTTCTTCTGAACAGTCACTTCTTTAGGGATACCAGGATCTTTCCACTTTCTTGGTTGCTGTGCAAGGAACAAGCACAGCATAATTTAAATTCTGTTTGTTCATACTCTACTTCTCTCAGCCTGTCTGTGTTGTTTAATACATTCCTTCAAAGCCCTTGGGGCAAGGGCTATGCCTGAGTACGAGTGAATCATATACAGCATCACTGTCACGTGGGCAGGTATAGTTTTCTTGACAGGAGATGGCTCCCATTTGGTTTGGATAATAAAGTTCATGTTTTCACCAGCATTTTTCATACCTCTTCTTAATTTTGGAGTTCAAAATTACCTATTTTAGTTTCTTAAGCATCTGTAGTCATGCAATTATTCTAAAGATGAGCAGCTTTGTGCTAAAGCACTAGATCCAGATGAAACATTTACTGTAAGCATTAGAATAGAGATTCAGGTTTGCAGTCCCTCCTGATGCAACTCTTGGCCTCTCCTGATATTTTGGTCTGCAGATGAAATCACGTACCCATGTAATGTAAATGTTAATGCTCTCTACACAGCACACTGGCCATTTCTGCTTGGGTTTATATGTTGAGTTGCAATGTGTTATGGGCTGTCACAGAAGTTTGAAAGGTTTCCTCAAGTTACCCTCCCTCCCCTCAACAACACCCCCCGCTCAGCCCTGAGGCTGTGCTCACAGAAAAGCAGCGGTACAGTTTTGTGTTATTTCTGCATTGATCTAACCCTGCAGGTGGGTGTTCTTATCCTGCAATGGGAACGTGCCACAGTGATTAAATGGTAACTCATGCATGATGTGCATTTTCCCCCCACATAGAAGATCCCTCTGTCAGGTTATGTGATTGATATAGAAAGGAGATGTAGGTTCGAGAACTAAGAAGATGGGTAAGGCTGATACTGAGAGGATTGGAAATCTGGGCTCAGCTCATTTTATGTGATATTTTTGCACTTGTTATGTATGATTTCCCCTCTTTTAATTAGTTCAAGTAATCTTCTAAAAGCTATGGACTGGTTCCATGGCACTGCTTCAGGGAGAAAGTGGGGTTCTGGGGTGAGAAAAAAAATAAAATTAAATTACTGGGTAACCAGTAACCTCCGTGGTTTTGTGCCTCAAGTCCGCATGTGAGATCCTTTGTAAATGGCTGCACTAAGCAGCAAGATGTAGCTGTAACAGCTAATCCTCCAGCTCCCTGCAATGTCTCTTGATAGCTCTTAAAACACTGTTCTGTAGGTTACTGTGGTTGCTATGCTGATTTAAACAGATTTAATGAACAGCTTTGAAGTCACTATTGAAAGCCTGTTTTAGGGAGGAGGTTTGCCATGCAGCAGTGCAACTGTGAACACTACAGATTAGAACTGAAATATGTTGAAATCTGGAATACTCATTGAATACCAAAAAGCTCTGAAGTCTCTTAAATATAAGACTATACTTTAATATTTGGTATTCTTCACACAATTTTTGTAAAGGTACTTGCAAATTTTTATCGTACTCTTGTGGAAAGCAGTGTGCAGTTTGAAATCAGAAACCACTCTCTCAAGCTCTCCTCTTTATTTTTTTTTAAGAATTTTTATGGTTTGTCTAGCAATTGCCACTTTCCCATAAGCACTGTGATAATAGTGCCATTTATTTCAGGAGACTCTGATGTCGTTAGATGTGTGCAGACTATCACTAGATCTGGAGAAAGAATCTTGTAATGGAAGTGTCAGTTTGTTGAGCCTGACACTTGCAAGCCTGAGGCATTTCCCTCATGTTTTGATATTGTAGAAGGCTGTCCTTTCATTGCTTGTGTTGGAGTAATTTTGCCCAGCAACTTAGATACTCTAACATATTTAGTTTAATATTGAAAATGGAGAGAATGTTTTAAGTTTCTGTTCAGCAGAAGAATCAGAAATATATTTCGTGGAATAAGAGACTTTAAAATGAAAACTTCCCTTAAAAGGCACAAATTACTTCCATAAAGACTTAATGAAGGAGCCCTCTAATTGCAGTCACCAATTATTCAGCAATGAGTGTATTGGTGAGCATAAAACATTCTGTACCACGTTTTTCAATCCTTGTGTTGTGCAAAGAACATGCAGTTTAAATACCTTCTGAAACGGGGCGGGGGCGAACACTGACTGCTCCCATCTGTTCCCTCTTACTCTGCAGATCAGTTCTTCCAGCTCTGAAAGGTCAGTGGTACTCCATTACCAGGATGTGAGCTGATCTGTTGAGCAGGGAGTTGGTGCTCTGGCAAAGATCCCTGCACAAACTGCTAAATACTAAATCTTTTAGGTTTGAATTTTGCTACGCAATTTGACTGATTTTTAACGTACTCTGACTTCTGTACGCGTCGATTAAACGGCAGGAAATTATGTATTTTTCAAAGCTGGTGGTTATTTACTAAATGTTAAACTTGTATTTCAATTTTTGGACTATAAGGTAGTCATAAGGATTTAAATTTTTTTATTATTACTATTATAATAATAAATTTATATTAAATTACTGTTTTCTTCAGTATCCTAAGAGCTGCTCTTATTTTCTTCCAGGAGACAGATGAGCAGAAACGACACAAAATTGCCAATGAGCTTCTGCAAACAGAAAAAGCCTATGTTAGCCGACTTGACCTGCTAGATGGGGTACATTTTTCTTGAATTTGCTATTATTGTGTTGCCTTGAATTCACTGAAATGGCTGTGCATAAGTGTGGATATAAATGACATGAGATGTGGCCTGTTTTTAACATCATGCTGATTTTCTGGTCAGCCATTTTCTGTTGCCACATGACTTTGCCTCTGCTTCTATTTTAATATTTCTGCTACATTTTTAATAAGTATTAGATTTTTGTGGCTATTAATGCAACATGTGTGTGGAGATGCCACTATCAGCAATAGAGTTGCATGCTGGTAGCCTACAAGGAGGATGGATAACCATGTCTTGGCTTCCAGACAATTCCAGAACTGGAGTGAGTGCTGCAATCACCTACTCATTAGAAAACTACAAAATCCTTCTAATTTGAACCACCTAATCAAATTTTTTTCTTTAGTCACAAAGAACCTAGAAGTTGCCCATTCTAAAAAACATATCCTCTGTTTTCCCATTAAATATTTAGAAACAGAAATTACTGTTCCTGCAAGGAAAGGGTTGGATTCTCATGCCTTGTAGAATCTAACTGATATTTCTTAAATGTAAAAGTCTGTACTTGAGTATTTTCCTTCCTAAGTCTTGTTTACTTTCCACATAACATGTAATCATTTTACATGGTTACCTCTAGCTCTGCATTCCCTTGCTACAGGATATTTTTCTCAGACTTCACTGTTCAAATTTCTCAGGTCCAGTGCAGAGGTTTTGCACAAAGAGTTGATGAAAAGTAAAAAGTCTCAACTGATACAGTAACTGTTCAGGCTGCTTGGGGATCTAAGTAATTGTCCTTGTGAAAGTGGATTTACACAGCAGACCCGCATTGTGATGGATATATGGTGACTTCTAAAAGCCCAAGTATTGCAGGAAAAGAAAAATATTTAGAGAAGTTTAGAAATAATAAAAGATGTTTACTTCCTTCATAGATTTTTCTGATGGGTAATGTACAATTATTTTCCTCAATGTCTTCATAAGTGCATTACTGCTATATCTCTTTTCTAAATGTTAACTGGAGAGAATTTTGAAAAATGAGATTCAAACACAGCTGCTCAACTGCTGCTAATGAGAGGAAAGCAGAAGACTGGGAAGGGACTGTTCTATTTTTAAACTTGGTTAAAAAGTTGTGTAATCTTTATGGTCTTCAAAGTAATTAACTGTCCTGTTGGCACTGCAGCAAACTGGGCATGTTTTAGAGTATATGTGACAGAATATGGCTTTTTTTGCCTCTTAAGACCCTTCTGCTGTCTCAGTTGGGGTGATCAAAGTTCCTGTCTTCAGACTCTTTTCTTCTTTTGCAAGTCCTTACCCAGACTTTGGAAGCCCTTTCTAGGGACATGCAATCTGTTCAAGCATGGGAGAGGGTGGCAGAGGGGCAATAGCTCTCCAAACCCACTTTTTTTTGTGATGTGCATATTAACAAATGCACATTTGGTAGCTGCACCTAGTCAGGTTGAGCCCACTGATGAGAGAGAATGTATTTATTTTTGAAAGAGGCTATAGCCCACTCAGAACTGGGCCCCTTCTGTGCTTTAAATGATACATGGGGACCACTCTCAGCTTGCCAGCTGCTTTGATTTCAAAAGGATAAGGGGATACAGCATATGAGGAAGTGGTGGGCTAATGGTGATCAGACATCATGCTAATGGCAAAGAACAGAAGAGTGGAAAATCCGACTGGAAGACTGGGAAAGCTGAGAAGATCTAGCTGTTCAAACAGACAGGATGTCTGGAGCTGACCCAAAATGGCACAGCTTCAGCTTGGCTCTTCTTATGTCAGCTCTGCTGCAGCGCTCTCCTGGCTTAAGAGGAAGAAAGTGGGGTGTAAGGGGAGGAGAAGCTTTTCACTTCTAGTGAGAGAAAGACACTGAATGTGTTCATCACTGCCTGTCTATGTTATTGAAATGTTAATCTTGCCTCAGCTGGAGCAGGAGGGGTGGAGAGTTGGTCTTCCACTGGTTAAATATAACAGGCTGACAAGTTTGGGGCTCTTTTTCTGTATTGCAGGTGTTCTATTCCAGACTCCTCGAGGAAGCCAACAGAGGTTCATTTCCACCTGAAGTGATTAATAAAATCTTTTCTAACATCTCGTCAATAAATGCCTTCCACAGTAAATTCTTACTTCCAGAACTTGAAAAAAGAATGCAGGAATGGTAAGAGGCACTTCACTGGTTAATATACTCCTAAAACTACACACTGTGTGTGTAGAAACTCTCCTGCAGGGTTGAGGTAGGGAAAATATCTCCAAATTAAGCTCTCCAGGCCCAGGAACTACTGTGAGTAAGAGAACATCTGCTCTTCCACTCTTCCTCAGGATCTGACTCAGCAGAACCTTGCATCATTTGCTCAAAATAAAGGACATGGATCTCACTGAAGCCAGTGAGATTACTCATGATCCAATGTCTTGCTAAATTAGGGGTTCAGACTCAAATTATATTCTACCTGGTGAATTCATTGTTCAGAATACAAACTTGAGGTAAATAACATGTATGTGGTTTATGATAATGCTGAAGTGCAGTAACCTTTGTTGTTACTGCTTTCTGTAATAAGGTGGGACATCTTCTTCTGTGTTTTGGCTTTCTGTTTGTCAGATATATTTCAGGACCATTTCCCTCTCAGCTTTTCTTGACCTCTATTTGGAGCCAGCAAGGATAGAAGAGGTGTAAATATATTCTATAATAATCGTGTACATGTGTAGTATCTTTATCCTGCCTTGATGTGTGTGATTCTGGATATATTAAAACATAGCCATGCATTTTTGGTCTCTTCTATGTAATTGAAAAAAAAGAAAAGATCTCAAAACATTGCTGCTTCCCTACCTTCTTTGGGAAAAAAGGATAAATAATTAAAAAATAAATTAGAAATATAGTTTCATCCAGTTGTTTCACCTCAGCACATCTTTGGCTCCTATATTCTATGTTACCTAGAATTTATCATGAGGAATTCAAGTGTTTGTCCATACATAATTTCCAGTTACACTAGCATACAACTCCTTTATTGTCAAAAAATACACCATAAATGAGAAAAAAATGCTTTTTTGTGACTTATATGAAAATCTTAGACCACACAGTGGTTCTTCAGACAGCAGCTGTATATCTTCTGACTCTGTAAGATGATTCTCCTTTAAATAATGATTCTTTAAAATAGAATACTTACCATCCACAAACACATGGTACCTCTGTGTAGTCTATAATGCAAGAAAGTAGATAAAATGTAAGCATTGTGAAATACAAGGAAGCTTACATTTTAAGTTCCCAGCAGAGTGACTTGAGTAAGTAAAACCTACCCATTCCTTTTAACAAAAACATCTGATAGGAAATATGAATGCCTGGGTTACAATACAGTGCATGTTCATGGGAAGTGGAATTCAGTTGTTTAAAAAACAGCTCACACTACATTATGTCAGTGCTGTAGAATTTCAAATGAAATTCACAATGCAATCTTAAAATTCTGCTGTAGACACTTTATGGAGCACAGAAGATGGGTTGCCTTACTTTACATATTTGCAAAATGCTAAACAGCTCACTGCTATTTTGTGTATAATCATATAGCTTCAAAGGGTGAAAAGTGCTTTTGTGGATAAGCTTTGGCTCTTGGTGCAGAGCTAATAAATTGCATCACAAGGATATTATCTTTTCCACATTGCTTGAAAACAACCTTTGTGCTGTACCTTTGTGCTGTGCTAGCCTGTTTAAATGTCCTTGAAACACTGTGCTTTTGGGAGGAGTTAGAAAAAAGGGTGCAGTCGAAGACAACTCTTTGTGATCATTGCTGAAAGAAAAATCTGGGGTAATTTTCTCTCCCCATCACTGGTCTCTGAAAATTGTCTGGCACAATAGCTTCTGACAGACAGAGTCTTTTCTCAGCAGTTCCTCTCATTAGACACAAGAAATTAAGTATGTTTTATAGGTAGGTTCATAGTGCTTCTATTATTCTTTATCTTCCAACAAAAAAGCTGGATAAAAATTTCTGACTCTTTCCTTGAACTGTGGTTTGCATTGAAAACTTGGAGTAAAAGTACGTAATTTTGTAACTGGGAAAGCAGATCAAAAGCAAATTCTTCTTTTTTGGAAGAAAAGGCAGCGTGAATCTAAACTTACCAAGTGAAAATGAAATTGTCTGGTAGCTGCATTTTGAATGACTTGAGCAACAGCTGGAGCTGAGTATCTCTTACAACATATGGCTTGAAAACACTGGAAACAGCCTTGTTGCAATGTATTTCCCACGAAAAGTGTGTGACAGAGTATAACAGAGCATAACAGGGATCCCACGCCACAGAATCATAGAAGGGTTTGGGCCTTCAAGATCATCTAATTCCAGCTCCCTTTCCATGGGCAGGGATACCTTTCACTAGACTATCAAAAAATATTTAGCTACAATACATAGAGTCTTCTGTACCTAAGGATGGCCAGTAGCAGATACTTGGGAATAATACAAGAACACTTCATGATTTCAGAGACCAACTTCCCACCCTGTCTTGTCCCCTCATTGCCAGCCCCAGCAGCAGCCCAGTCCTCTGCCAGCTGTTACACTGGAACTCTCTGCCCTTGCAGAGGCAGCTGCAGCTGGACCAGTTTTGGACTGGTCACTATTCAAGTATAACTCTTCTGTTCTGCACAGCTTTTCTCCCAGAGAAGTGGTGTGTTGGAGGGGACTGTAGAAGTAATTGCAGTAGATTTCTGCACTTTAGACCACTGTGACAACATTGATTTCGGACTTTCAGAAATCCATAATGGGATATTGAGTTTCTGACTCTGTCCCTGAAAATGAGACATGAAATGTGCTTCCTATTGTTGTTCTTGGAGATGCCAATGTGCTGCTCCACATTCTTTGTGCACTGGGAGTGCAGCTTCTCTCAGCCTCTCCATCCGTTACTCTATTATTCTGTTTTATCTGAAGATGCCATCAGGAATTGGGAAAAATGTGGGAAAGTTCTCACAAAACACTGGAATCCAAGGGATTATCTTTCCTTCAAATGTTCCCTTAGATAAATAGTAAGTTTTTTAAAAAAACTGTTAATACACACGTTTATGCAAGGCACAGAAGGGAAGCTGTACAGTAGGGGTTTAGCCCTCACACCAGACCACAGGTTAGGTATTTTTATGGTCAAAAGAAGGTAATGTAGTTTTAAGGAACTGCAGATAAAATAAATTCAAATCTTCAACTTCTAGCTTTTCTTCTGTTAGTCCTCTACATGGCCTGTAGTACATGGCATCCTCTACATGGCTTATACATCACTGAAAGGGGTACAAACACTCTTTCTGTGTGAATTCAGATTTAATGGTTACGTTGGAACTCCATATGAGGCAATCCCAAACAGAAGGATTCTCTGCTAAATATTGAAACCTTTTATAACCTTGTGTGACTTTTTTTTCTTTCCTGTTTGCTCTGAGATTCCACCCTCTTGCTTTGCAGGACTACCACCCCTAGGATTGGAGACATTCTGCAAAAGTTGGCTCCTTTCCTCAAGATGTATGGCGAGTACGTGAAGAATTTTGATAATGCAATGGAGTTGGTGAAAACGTGGACTGAACGGTCACCTCAGTTCAAATTCATTATTCAAGACATTCAGGTAATGGGGAGTATAATGTAGATCCTCAAGTAATATATAAAAACACATAGGTTTGTGGATGGAAAAAGGATTCAGGATAAACTTACATACCAAATCCCTTAGAATTAAGGTTGCTGTTTTTATCCACTCCACACCGCGTTTTTCCCTTCTCCTTCCTGCATATGTGCCACAACCCACCCACAAAAATCCAGATTTTTTTGCCTGCAAAATAGAGGAGCAAATTGTAAAGACCGAAACATCTGAAGACTAAAAAACCAGTGCATTTTGTTGTAAATACCAGAAGTAAAAAGCATTTTAGGACAAAATGACAGAGCAGTGCAACTCTAGACCCCTGCACTGCATCCCTAAGTGCTGTGTCTGCTCAGAGTGCTGCTGAGCACAGCAAGCTGAAGGGCCCAGGGATGCCAGTCCTTCCCAAAGGCTCGTTCCACACCCTCTGGTGCTCCCTGTGGGTGTCTCTGGGAATTGGCAGGTGTGTGAGCTCCTACAGTCTGAGCACTTAGAAATAGGACAAAGTATTACTGATTAAATTTTACTGCTCTGTGGGGTCTTGTGGTTGTAAACCAGGGACGAAAACAATGTATGTTTAATGCAGTTTTTGTTGTTCTAATCTAAGTGCATCTAAGATTATGGAAATGAATATACATGTTAAAATATGAGGGAGGGACACTGCTGAGAGTGTTGACATTGTAAATGAAACTCAAAGCATTCCCTCCTCAGACAGGTAAAATATACATTTGTAGCCCATATAAGTGATTGTTTACAATATCTGGTCATGAACTGTTCTTATTAATTCAGAAATATTCCTCTTGTCTGTTATTACAAACCTAATTTAAAGTATGCTAGAGTTTAAAAGATTTTTTGGTAAGACTGTCAAATAGTTAGAAAAGTTTTTACAGTTAATTTTTTGGGAAGATTTTCTGATTCTCTGGTTTGGTAAAATCTGTATCTGTATTCTTTCAGGAGATCTATCATGCATGTTTCAAAATACATTGTTTATGTTTCATCAATCATAACTTTTATTTTACAATATCGTAATGACATTTTTGCCTGCTTCATTGAAATATGTTTACAATTTTTTAGAAGGAAAAAGTGTGTGGAAATTTGACATTGCAACATCACATGCTAGAACCAGTCCAACGCATTCCACGCTACGAGATGCTTCTAAAGGACTACCTAAGGAAATTGCCTCAGGATTCCCTAGACTGGAAAGATGCTGAAAGTAAATATCTTCAGGCCATTAAAGGAGCTATAATAAGATATTAGTAAGAGGATACTGTAAATTAAAGATATTTTCAGGAAAGATCAAGTGAAGAATTACCCATGAAAAGAATTTTAGAATTTCTTCAGTGGAATCATAGCATTCCTTGAAAAAAATCTGTTTGAATTGAAGTTAATGTAAAACTTTTAAAGCCTTTAGTATTCTCCTGGAGCACATAAGTTTTACTTTGGTTTCAGAATAGTGCACAGGTTTTGATTTGTTTGCTTTGCAGATGATCAGGGCTTGTGGTGGCTTATTTATTTATTTTGTTGGCATTTTGGTTTGCTTTATGCACATTTGGAATGTGTGACTGGTATTTGTAAAAAAGTGAAGTTAGACTCATTGTGTTTTTAAGCTTCTGCAGGGGAAAAGCACAGCCCACTTTTAATTTCCTCCTCTCTGTATTTACACAAGAACTGTTCAAGATATTTGCATGGAGTGTTCAAAATCACTTGCCAGATAATTTTTTTAATATTTCATTTTTAGTACAAGTATAGTAAGCACTTGTAAGATGAGCTGTTTCAACTGAAAAAAATATAGTTTGACTTTTTGAACTACTGTGAGAAAAGGAGGGAGAGGGAACCATGACTGTTCTTGTCACAGAAAGATGTGATTCTAAGTGCTGAAGTGCTACAGTAATCTGCAATAATTCTCTTCTGATCTTTCCAGATTGTAATTTATATTTGGTAGCTGGCTTTTTCATGCTTTCCACTTTACCTTGTTTTCTTTTATTGATAACTGAAGAAAGTTATTGTACTTTGTAATTTACATAAAAACAACAAACATTTTTGTAGAATTACACTCCCCCTCCCCTTTCTTTCCCCCTATGTAGTATATATATGTAAAAGTGCAACTTTTTGGTTTTACTTATTTTCTTTTTCTTCTGTCTAGAATCCCTGGAAATTATATCCACTGCAGCAAGTCACTCAAATAGCGCAATAAGAAAGATGGTAAATGATCCTTGTTTTCCTGATCACTTTCCAATATATTATATTTCAATATTTGGTGAAGCTAGGAGACTGAATTGCAAATCTTCCCTAAAATGGCAAGAATTGGTTTCTTGGGTCAAAGTGATTCTATCTACTTAATGTATTTCTGGAAATGATAGACAAAATCTGTCATTACAACTAATTCTCTCAAGTGGAAAATGGGACAGACTTAGTTCTTCTCCTGGATCAAATCACTGATACTGCACTGAACTCTTAACCTTGATTCATCTGTTTCTGCCAGTGCAGGATAATGTTTGTAAAGAGCAGCTACTGTTTCTCTGCCTGATTGGGCTGGGATGATAGGATCTTAATTGACATGTGAGATGTTTTGGGCAAGAAATAATGCAGAGTGTATATATAACTGCACTTTAAAATTACCAAGGATATAACATTCCTAAAAGCACTTCTTTCTTTATCAACTCAGTTAATCAGTCAGGCCACACATACTGGGTATAAATATGTTTTTCAAAGCTAACAGTCTCCAAATTTATGCCAGCTCTCATAATTTAATTTTAAACTGCATAAAGATCTCTGCTTTCAGTTAATAACTTTTACACCTGTATTTTCACTGTACAGGAGAATCTAAAGAAGTTGTTAGAGATATATGAGATGCTGGGAGAAGAGGAAGACATCGTGAACCCTTCGAATGAGCTGATAAAAGAAGGACAGATCCTCAAACTCGCCGCTCGCAACACGTCCGCTCAAGAGCGATATCTTTTCCTGGTGAGTTTGGGGGCTGCTGATTTGGTGCAGGCCCTGGAGCATGAGAACTTTGACATCATTAAACCAAAATGTAAAAGCTTAGGATCTTTGTGCTGGTAAATTGTGTGTTGAGGTCCCAGTAAGTCAGTCTCGTGGTTCTGGGGGAGCTTTTTACCGTGGCAGGCCATCCAGTCAGCGGGAATTCAGAAACTACAGCCACGCTCCCTTACGACTGCCTTGGAAAAGGATTGGTGTAGTTCCTTGCTTCCCATGCATTGGAAGCTGCTGATACATTTTTGCTCACGGGCCTCTGGCACGGCCCATCACCTGGTTAAAATGGTGGGATGTTGAGGCACAGCTCCTGCTTCTCTGTGCTTCCAACAAAAGGAGAACTCATTGAATAGTAAGACCTCAGCTGGGGCTAGACAGCTGATTTAAGTGATGTTCCCTTCATATGAGAGGTGACAAGCTCAAATGTGCTGTGTCTGTGACACAGACCAGGCAATAGTCTAGTCAGGATTTCTATGAAGTAGGATTTAACTGAAGTGAGTGTTTCTTATTAATAATTAATTCTGAGAAAAATGAGAAGAGAAAAATGTGAGAAAATTAAACACTTTATATCTGATTTAATAACTGTGCTTCTAGGCTGGGACTGTAGACATGTAAAGATTATTTAAAGTTCTGACTTTAATAAAGCAATATATCTTTGTCCTGCTCACGTACTTTTTTTTTCCGCTGGGATATGGAGGGTTTCAGGGAATAAAAACTTTAGGAAATGTTCTTTTGTCTTGGAGAAGAGACAAATAATGTCTTCAAATAACATTAGTTGCAGCTTGTACAAAACCAAATTATTTTGGTACAGGATAAATATAAATGTATACGCTGAAGGAAGGAGTCCTTATTCTAAGTTTACAGGAGGTTTTGCAGAATTGGCACATAAGAATGGGGATTTGGCTAGAAAAGCTTTACATTGGTATAGAATATCTGGTCAGAGTACAGTTTGATAATAAATACTATGAAGACTGCTGCATGTACAGAACAATTATTCTTAGATTCACTGAAGCTGTCCTTGAATCCTATTTCTAAAGAAATAAGAAAGAGAAGTTGTCTTGCATTAGACATTTGGTCTTCTCATGTATCAGCTTATCAGCAAAGAACCTGCTTTCTCACCCACCAAGTCTAGCTTTGTGACATTGTCCAGCTCTCAGTGGACAAACTGTGGCTTTATCTGTGTTTTTCTCAGTGCAAACCCTGTGTTTATTTTTTTCCCAGTTTAACAATATGTTGCTCTACTGCGTCCCCAAATTCAGCCTGGTAGGATCCAAGTTCTCAGTCCGAACCAGAGTTGGCATAGATGGCATGAAGATTATAGAAACTCATAATGAAGAATATCCACACACTTTCCAGGTGTCTGGAAAAGAGCGGACACTGGAGTTGCAGGCCAGGTAAGCAGACTTTTTAGCCACTTTCTTGAGATCAAATCTATACACACACAAGAGTGGATGAACAGATTTGAAGAAAGATGCAGTGGATCTCTTCTTAATATTGGTATTTTGACAATAGCCTAGGCTGCCAAAAAAAATCATGAATTGTCAGTCCAAGATTCTCTCTGAGTAGAAGGTGCACCTCGGATGCCCAACACATTGCCTGACTTTGCAGAAATGCCCAAGAGCGCTGGGAATGGGCTGGCTGGGAAGTGGAAGGCAGTGCCAAGGCAGCCTGTCTGACTGAAGTGTTTTAGGACACTGAGTGTGTTAATCACTGGTGCCTCTGGCATCTGAGTTGCCTTGGTATCAATGAGTCTGTTCACCTCAGGGCAGGTCCAACCCACAAAACTCTCCCCGCAGTGGCTTTATCTCCACAGAACACAGTTTTCTGCAGCAGCAGGGGGGCATCTGCTTTCCTCTGTTCCTCAGGCCCATTTCCTACCTATTGGTTTTCTCCCAGTCCCAAGTACCAACCTCCTCCTGGAAGGCAAGCTCTCCTTTTAGTTCTTGGGCCTTTTTCCTCCAGGTGCACTCTTCTGACTGGCACTTTTTCTGCTTTCCAGTTTATTAGTCCTTGTATCCTCCTTCTGCTGAGTTACCTTTTCGCATTGCCTAGACTAAATCTTCCCTGTCTAGACTCAACTCAAGTGAGATGCTCCTCCTCTCCTTTTGGGCCTGCCTAAAAATCCAGTTCTTGCAGTCAGGATTTCATTGCAGAGAGGCGAGGATTAAATAAGCAGGAAAATGTCCATGGTGGGTACAGTTCTGTGTTGGCACCACGTGTTTGGGGACAAACCATAGCTTGCTAGTCAATGAGCTTGCTAGCTATTTTCTTTATGGAAAACCTGTAATTTTTAATGAGAGTTGCAGCAGAGAATGTGCAAAGAAAACAGCACAGAGATATTTACCTACACTTTCATTCAATTTGAAATTAAATATATACTTGGAAAAATGACACAAAAAAACCCTTTCCACCAAGATCTGCAAGATTTCTGGGACATGTTTTTGGCTAGGAGACATATCTCCTGTAAATTACTGTGTGATTTCTTGCTTAGTATTTTGTAAATTGTTATGCCATATATCTACTTCAGTGGTGAAAGGTGGCATCTTATTATACCATTTCTGAAACATGTTTTAATTGGAAGCAAATTGATACAACAAAATAAGTTTATTTTGTTAAATTTCCTACATTACCAGTAGGAGAAAGTTCATGATTTTTTTCAGGCATGAGAAGCACAGATTTTCATCTTTTGTTTTGTTTTGTGATCGTTGTTAAAATACATCAAGTCTGTACAAAACTGTGAAGGAATAAATAGCAGGAAGCTCCTTTTCAATCATATTAGAAAAATCTTTATTAATGGATGAGTAGTGTATGTATCCTATGCCTTAGTGTCCTTAATTCATGAGTTTGTTTGTAATAATTTTTAATTTACTCTTGGGGTATTCTTTACTTGTAGGCTTATATTTATTTTTCCAACTACTATTGGAGTACATTTTCAATTACTGTTTTTAAAGAGCTGGTAGATGATTTCTTTGGAAGGTTGCTGGTCAGGTACTGTCCCTAATAGCTCAGCTTTTGGTTTTTACTTTAAGCAGGTAGGCAGAATGATTTTGGCTGCTTGGATAGATTTCTTCCTCATGTGCAGATGGTAGGTGGGAAGGGCAAGCAGTTGTTTAGGATTCTGCTTGCTTAAAAGTTCTGCTAATACTGCAAAACAACACATGGGGAGCTGTTTTAATTGAGATGTTGTAAAGGTTCTCTTTTGCATCCTTCACACCAATCCATAGAAAAATTAAATTTTGTATGACTGGTATTACATGGTGGAGCAGGGTTTTTCCCACACATTATCCAAGGAAGAGGCCACTTTTGAAGAGCCAGATACACTGAACTGTTGATTCACGTGTTTCTAACTTTGTCTTCTGGTTCACTTTGTTTGTTTGTTTTTAAAGTTGGACAGTTAACAATTAGTATTGTTTAAATTCTTGAGAATTAAAGAGTTACTTGGCTTTTGCACTAAGTTGTTGATAGTGGGATAAAGTTTCCTGAACTAGTCTCAAACTAATGTGTCCAATATTTCTTTTAGTTCTGAACAGGATAAAGAAGAATGGATAAAGGTAAATCCATCTACATTCTTTATTTTCTAACCATTTTGTCACTGAAGCAATCAGAAAAGTAATATTCATGTTTTCTAAACCTTCTCTCTGCTGATCAATAACTGGTCAGAACAGAGTCTTTTAAATTTTGCCATGCCTGAGGAATTTCTCCACTGTTTCCCTAGGCACTTCAGAGTACTATTGAAGCTTTTCAGCAGAGGAATGAAACTTTCAGAAATGCTATTGCTAAAGAATATGAAGACATGCCTGTTGAAGTCTCTGTAAGCTGCTGTTATTCCTTTGTAACCTTCTTAATACCCATTGTGTTCTTCAATAAGTGGAAAAAGTTTGGCAAAAACTTTGTTTTCAAGCTCATCATTCTTATAGCAGAGTAATTACAAAGCAGTCATCTGGTAATTGTTTTTCTTCATAATGCCAAATCTTGCAAACAAGCCTCTTTCTCTCTTGAAACATGTAACAGAGCACCCTTTCAGTGATGCATCATGATTTTTGACTGGGTTCTTTGTTATTTTTTTAATAGATTTCAAAATGCATCTAGAGCTATATTTTATAATTTCCTTTCCAGAGGAAGAGAATAATTATTTTCCCTATTTCGAGTGCTGTGCAACTTTTTACTAGCCTTTAAAATTATTTTATCCTCCTCCTGCTCCCCCCTTCAGAATGCTGAGCTGGGGAAGAGAGCTCCGAGGTGGATCCGGGACAACGAAGTGACCATGTGTATGAAATGCAAGGAGCCCTTCAATGCTCTGACCAGGAGGAGGCACCACTGCCGGGCTTGTGGACATGTAAGTGCAAACCCCAGTGCCTCCAGCTGCTCTCCAGGCCTGGGAAAGCCTCCAAGCCCCTGCCTGACTTCTCGTGGCTCCTTGTCATCATTGAATCTTGGAATGGCTTGGGTTGGAAGGGACCTTACACATCATCTCGTCCCAACCCCACTGCTGTGGGCAGGGACACCTTCCAGCAGACCAGGCTGCTCAGGCTCACATCCACCCTGGCCTCAAACACCTCCAGGGAGGGGGCATCCACAGCTTCTCTGGGCCTGTTCCAGAGCTCTGGAGTCTGTGGCTGCACTTGCAGCTGAAAGAAGCAGCTCTGCACAGGACCAGGGACCCTCTGCCTGCTTT
The DNA here is from genome assembly GCA_013398075.1 of Notiomystis cincta. Taxonomy (NCBI): domain Eukaryota; kingdom Metazoa; phylum Chordata; class Aves; order Passeriformes; family Notiomystidae; genus Notiomystis; species Notiomystis cincta. The sequence continues at coordinate 153,246 of VZRX01001545.1, forward strand.
AGTCAGCACAGTGAATTTGGAAATCTTTAGGAGAGTGTACGTTTGTGTGAAATGTCCCAAAGCCCTGCACACAGTATAATGGCAGTTTTGAGAGACTTCTACTAATATGAAGTGTTTCACGACCATATTAAGATGGCATAATCCAGCTTTATGTCGGGCAGCACTGGCTGACTCCTCTTCACCAAAAGCCCCTACAACCCTGCAGTTCTTCATTAGGTTAACTTGGAGCTGCTCCCAGCTGGCTTCACTGTGTGAACATGTGCAAAGCATCAGGGAAGGAGGGATGTGAGGGTGGGGAGAGAGAATTGCTGCTGCTTTCCATGTGGGATGCTACAGTAACATATCCAACTTGAAAGCAGCCATCAAACAGTGGTAGTAAGACTTGAGAATTTTCAGAAGTTAACAAAAGGAGAGCAAACTTACTGTGCTTTCTTCTCTTTCCACCCAGCAGCTCTGCCTTTCTCCACCAGATGGTAGTACAAACTCAGGTTTAATATTTGTGGTATAGGGTGTCTTGTGTGATTTCTTTCTAATATTTTTAAATTGTATGAGAGCTTGCTGCATTCATATCACTGCTTTTGTGCTTTGCAGGCCACTAGAGACTTTTTCAGAAGCTCAAAATCATTGATTTTACAGTTGTCATATGAAGGTTTTTCCCCCAGATCTTTGTCTTAAAACTGTATTAATGTTAAAACCACACCTTCCTTTTCTATGTCCCCTTTTGTTAAGACTCCTAACTAATCCCATCTATTGTAGTTATATCACATCTCTTTGTGCTTTAATTCCAAAAGATTTTTTTCATGGGAATTAATTTGGGCCAGCAATGGTGGCGTTCCAGCAGTGACTAATTGGGAATACTTAACCAGTATTGTCTGAGCTACAAGCTGAAGGTGGTGATCCACATTAGTACTGCAAAGCCTCGGTCCACAATAAAGTTTTATTCATATGTTTTAGTGGTTCTAGTCCATTTATCTACCTTTGCTTCTTGAAATAACTACACTTGTATTTTCTATTCAGGGCATCTTTTTTTCACCTGAAAGAACAATTCTGTAGAAAAAACATTTCTAAAGGAAGAACTCTGATATCTCTCTTGCATTTCAGTTATATGTATAGTGAAAAGAAAAATCAGTGAAAATCAGTGTGATATTGGCTTATTTATTCTGTGAATTTAGGAATAGATTTTAAAACTGTAAATTTTATATTTATATATATACACATATACATTTAAACATGCTAATATTTGTTAGCAAGTTAAAAGAATAGCCATTTCTGATTTTATCAGACTTTTATCATTAAAGGATCATTTCAATTGTAGGTTTCACTCATTCTCATAACCTCGTTTTGGTTTCATGAAAACCAGTTGGTAAACATACCTTTTCAGGTTGGCTTGCAAAGAAACAGGAGGATTTTCTTCCTGTAGCATGATTTGTGCTGTGTTCTGATTCTATACCTAACTTTAAACTCCAGATATAGTTAAAAGCTTAATGTGATTTTATGCAAAGTACAAAATTTCCACCAGGTAAATAAGATGAAGTACTTCTAATTAAGAAGTAGTGGCATTAATTTGGAAAATCATTATTTTCAAGTAAGTTATTGTTGACATGTTATAAAGACATTATCTTTCTTGTTCTGTATAATTAAAAAATATACTACAAAATAGAATAATACTGATATTTTTATATTTTAATAAACTATAATTATTTTTTTTCTAAGGTGGTTTGCTGGAAATGTTCTGATTACAAAGCACATCTCGAATATGATGGCAATAAATTGAACAAAGTCTGTAAGGACTGCTATCATGTTATAATTGGTTGTACAGACAGTGAAGAAAAGAAGAGGAAAGGCATCTTGGAGGTATGTCATTCAAGAATGTTATATATGTATAGCTGCAATCATTTTGGCTCATCAGTAGGTGAAAAATTTTATTTCCTCTTTGAGAAATAAGAAGTATGTGGATTAATTTCATCCCATTCCATTGATTTTGGTTTCCAGCACCCACTTTTGCAAATTACTTGTTTCTTGCAACGCTTTTTTTTTTTAGGGAATTGCAAGCCTTAGAACTTGTTTGCTTCTTTCAGTTACATCAGCTCTTGTGACTGAAATTTAACCTTTCCTTATAAATTTTCAGTTTTCTTCTTCTGCACTTAAGCCTTCAAAGAAACAAACCCCTCTGCTACCACAGTGATGCCCAGACTGAAAGAATTTGGGATGGAAAGGAGGAGAATGGGGGAGAATTTTGCTGTTCAGAGTCTGAGTAGTAAGATGTTGGTTTTGACCACTGTATAAAATGGACCTTTATGTTGTCAGGTTGCCCTCAGCTTTTGGCATCCGAAAAGTCAAGATCAATGGAAATGTTAACACATAATAATTTTGTGGTTTTTTCTTATCATCTCAGGTTCACTATTTAAGTTGAGTAGCATGTTCCTCTGTCTACAGATTTTAAGGAATTAATCTAATATTTTCTCTAGGATTAGTGCTTGAATGCTTATGTTATTCTCAGAAATGTGTTTGAATTTGATTTTGTCATAATATTTTGACTGCCAAAATAGATAAGTTGTCATGTTGGATAGTTAGTAGCACTTCAGTGCCTAATATGGTGTTATTTTGGAAATCAGATGCTGTTGTAGATGCTCAGACACAGAGAAAGGCTGGCTGTGGTGGCAAAATGAAAACTGGAGTGTTATAGAAGTCTGTAATCCAAAATTACTGATGAAAAAAGGAATAGATTACACATGCTAAGGGAATATGTGTTGTGATTGTATGTGACATATATATATATATTCTCCATAAATCAAGTCCTTCATGATCTTTCTTGGGTATTTCCTGAAGCTCTTTTGCAGATACTCTCCAAGATTTGTTATGAATGGTGATAAATTTCCCGCTTTTCTACTCTTTCTGTTTTTAGCCTTTATTGAAGGAAAGTTTATTTTCCTTTTTATGCTTTGTACTGTCTCCTAGATTGAATCTGCAGAAGTCTCTGGAAACAGTGTCATATGTAGCTTTCTTCAGTACATGGAGAAGTCCAAGCCCTGGCAGAAGGCATGGTGTGTCATACCCAAGCAGGAGGCTCTCGTGCTCTACATGTATGGTGCTCCACAGGTGAGTGCAGGGAAATGGAAAAGATTTTAGTAAGTATTGTCACCAGTACCTGAGGAGGAGACAGCAAACTGCTTGGGAATGGAGGAAAATCCAAGTGTTTTCCCCAGCCTGTGTAGGAAATGAGAGGCAATGGGCAGATGAGTTGTCTGTTCTTAATAACGAATTCTTCTTCTCAGGACGTTAAAGCTCTGGCTACAATTCCTCTTCTGGGCTATACTGTGGATGACACTCCCAAAAGTGCTGACCTCCCCCACAGCTTCAAACTGACCCAGTCCAAGTCTGTGCACAGCTTTGCTGCAGACAATGAGGAACTGAAACAGAAGTGGCTGAAAGTCATCCATTTAGCTGTCAAAGGTGAGACACCAGAATGTCAAAATGAACTGCAAGTGAATTTAGAAGAGCAGCCCGAATCTTCTAAAAGATCTGAATGCTGAAGCTCAAGAACACATGGCATTTTTAAAAGATTTCAGTTGAAATTGTGGTTAACCTTTGTGTTAACCATTCTTTGCTCAATCAAGGAAAAAAAAAAGAAACTTCTTACTACCATACACATCTTGGCACTTTATGTTTGGGAAAAATTCTGGTCTTTTTAGGGATCCTTTTTCTTATATTTATGTTCTGTCAATAAAAGTGATGTACAGGTCCATTTCAGAGACTTTTTAAAAAATGTGAATGCTATTAAAAATACTTACTAACTTTACTGTACTACTCGTTTGTTGTAATGCAATTTCTCTTTTTTTTAATCCAGTTGCTCTTCAGTTAACATTTGCTACTTTTATTAAAAATGCAAATATTTGAAGCTTCCTACTTACATGTTAGGACTTGCAACAGGATAAAAGATATACCTCCACATTGCCAAAATAGATCTGTACTTAAATATGCAGGGACAGTTTGGTTTAATGTATGTAGTTTATAGATTGATTTCCACAATTCTGTACATATGTTGTATCCACTTGTATCTTTTTAATTAAAGTAATGCAAATTGCTTTCACAGGTATATTGGCTTTTAAGATTTCAATTTATCAAGGAAACAATCTTATGATTTTCAATTTAGAAATAAATACCTAAAATATGAGAAAACTATATATATAATATATGTACAGTATTAAAAATGTACAATACTTGATTATAGCTTTGATTTCATGATACTGGGTTCTTATTAGTGAATAATTTATTTTAAAAAAAGCATGTTTTCTATTTGAAATTAAACAGTCCTAAACTGAAAAATCTGTTCAGTGATTTGTTTTAATAGCTGACACTTAATGATCTTGATATTTTTATGCATCAAAAGATTAGCAGTAATGTAAGTGGCATGCAATGGACAAATGAGTTCCAGTTGTGTTTAAACAAGTAGTGGCTTTTCTTCAGTGTCCTATCACAGTTAGCTTTAAAGAGTGCAGTAGTTTGTTGCTCAAATGCAGTATGTGGTCTGAGAAAAGCAACAGATTCTAGTAACCTTCTGGGAACATGTATTTTTGCTATTATGGTTATTGGAGCAAAAGAACACTTTTAACTTAAGGGGGGTTTTTTAAGTTTTGTAGAAGAAAAGGTATTGTAATGCTTATTTATGACAACAATCTTCAAGGATTATTGTTTTAAAGAGGAGCCTGCTTTATAAAAATTTAGTATGAAGTCTGAGCTTGCAAATCTGAAATTTTATTAACAAACATTATTTGTTTTCTGCTTCTGGTTATAAGGACTCACCGGCTTTATAGTATTGAATTCCTTAGGGACTTCCATTCCTATTAGGGTCTTTTTACATAGAGACAAATGACCTCCCTAAAAATTTTACTGTAATATCCTTGAAGGAAATATGGCAAACTCAGATGAAGTGGTTGACTATCAGTTAAAATCATTGCTGTCCTTCCTTTTTTAAGCCCTTTAAGGAAGGAAAATATGTAACTTCTACAATCAACTTGTTATAAGTACATTCAGGAGTCTTACTTCTCAATAAATCTGCAATCTGTGTTTTAAATTATGTCAAGCTGAAGAGCTCAGGTTCAGTTTTGTTAGTGACGTGATGACAGATTTCAATTGTTGGGTTTTTATAGAGTTTGCCAAACAAACTATTCACTGAACTCCTACTCCTGCTTTACTCCTCCTGCAGCACTATAGGGGAAAAAACCCCAACTCATTTTGCATTTAGCAAGGGATTAATATGTTTGTAGTGTTAAGCATATGTGAGCGTGCAGTGTCCATCACTCCTTCACAAGAATGTCATCTAACTTAATGTTAGTGGGATGGATTTTGCTCTCACCTGCACACACCCAAGATCTATCATTGCCTTTAGATTCCACAGCTTTACACCACTGTTAAAAAAGATCAGGACATAGTATGGTAGAGTACTAACTCTCCAGCTGACTTGGTGCACGTCAGTTCTGAATTCTCTTCCTTGGGTGCTCCCTGTGTCCAGATTATTCTGGATATAAGCCTAGTATTACTTTTATCTGATGTGCAAACTCTTCTATAATTCTCTTGGAGATTTTAAGTTACTTCTACTGGCAGCTGTGTTCACCTTTAGCAATGGGCAGCTCAAGGCTGTTTCAATTCATGTTGGTGGGTGCCATCAGATCTTTGCCAAGGACTCTCTAGCTAACACATCTTGTATATATCTATATATGGGGGAACATTCAGGTAAGCAAGCAGAACTCTTGGTGGCTATCTTTCCTTCATGGCCATCTCCCAAAAGTGGGTGTTTTCTACAAGAGCCTCAAGTGCAATTGTGGGATATGGAGACTTGTCTTACCACATCCCAATGCATAAAAACGATTTCCCGTGGTCAAGCTGTTGAGTGTAAATGAAGAAGTGGCTTTAAAGGAGATCTCAGATAGGAAGGACTGAGCTCTACTGCAAATACCATGGTATTCTATGACTGTAGTCATGGAATCAGTTAGGTTGGAAAAGGCCTCTAAGGTCACTGAGTCCAACCCTTGCCCAGCACTGCCAAGTCCCCCACTACACCATGTCCCTCCCTAAGTGCTCATACAGGCCAGGACACCCTCGGCCTCCTTGCCCACCTGGGCACACCTGGCTCTTGTTCAGCTGCTGCCAATCAGCACTCCCAGGTCCTTCTCCACCAGGCAGCTTCCCAGCCTTTCTCCCCCAGCCTGTAGGGCTGCAGGGGGTTGTTGTGAGCCAGGTGCAGGACCCAGCACTTGGCCCTGTTGAACCTCATAGAGCTGGCTTGACCCTTGATCCAGCCTGTCTGGATTTCACTGCAGAGCCTTCCTGCTCTCCAGCAGGTCAACATCCTACCCAACTTGGTGCTGTGTAGTCCATTCTTCCTAAGCTCCTGCACACTTAATTCTAAGCCAGGTAGGAAGCCCCATTCCAGTTAAGTGATTAGAAGTAGCAGATTTTGTGCTGCCTTATTGTTATAGTGGTACTGAGTAGTTGAAGTTACTTGAATGGTTGCAGCATCTCCCAGATGAAGCCCTGCATTTGGGCATAAGCAATTTGAAATGAAGTCAGCACTGGGAGTTTTTTGTTTGGATGTTAGCCTCACGTTTGCTCTCGGCCATTAAGTTTTATATAGCCCAGGATATTTCATTTACCCTAGTGAAACCAATGCCATGTTCTCATAATCAGTTGCTTGGTTAGAATTGTTCTCTTCTGAGTCAGAATGCCTTGGCACTCGAATATATGGTTATGTGTGTATTTTGTGGGAAAAATACGTATGACCAATATTAAAGGACATCAGAAGACGGCAAAATTGCTTCTAAATTTAAACACCTCGTTGTCTTCATTCTCTACAGACAAGCCCTCCTACAGCACCCCAAACTTTAACTTCAAATTGTAAATTATGACTTCAGAGGAGCAAATACAAAGTTGTAGCTGCTGTGGCTTAAGAACTATGACCAAAGCAGTAGAAGCTGTTCCCATTTGAACTAAATTCTTAAATTCTGCAAGGAAAAGAAAAAAGACATTACGTTTATGAGCAAAAAGCTCTGTGTGTAAGGAATAAACTAACTAGGCATTCATTCATAATGCATGTGAATGGCTCTGCTGAATTATTTAAGTTTTGCAACTCTTGTGTTCAAGAAATGCTTGTTTCTCACTTTAAAAGTGATCAGTCTTCTGTGTGATTTAAAGCAGATCAAAAGTTATTTTAGTGGTTTTATCTGTGTTCAACCAGAACAAGACTTAATTTTATCATTCATATTTTTGGATCATAGTAATATATTTTTGGAAATTACTTATTTTTTTCCCCCTACCATGGGAAAATAGTGTATCATGATATCTGCACATCTGCACCATTCCCCTAGACCCTCTAAAAAATTCTCTTTTGGTATCAGGTACTTCTGCTTGGTTGAAGAGCTGCTATATAACCTGTATCATGTAGTATTTTCAAATCCCTTTAGGCTGGGTAGTTTTGTTTATTCCAAAATGTATTTAACTTATATGTGCAAAATGGATATTGAGAGTACAAAACATTCTCTTCTATTTGGAGTAGAATATTAAATCACTTTAATTGCATGTATATATAGTAGCACCTTTTTATGCAAAACCATCTCAAAGTGCTTTATAAATCTCCTCAAAGATTCTAACTCCCTTTCATAGAAAAGAGGATTTTTATTCTTCATGTTTTTAACTTATGGATGAGGGCAAGGCACTGATTAAATATAGAGTAAATACACTACCTAAGTAAAATTTGGGTGAGATTATAGAAATATACTCTAGAGACTTCCAAGTGGAGCCAGAAGGAAAAAAATATATATATTAAAACAAGTGGGAAAGATGTGGAAACACTTGACAGGTTGTTCAGGTTCCTCACCACATAGCTGGTATAAAAAATCATCAGCTTTTCATTTCAAGGAAAGATTAAATAAAATTAACAGAGGGTAGTTATTTCCTATGCTTAAGGAAAGACTTTCAGGAAAGAAATAAACATTCCGTGTAGAAACAACCCTAAGCAATAACAAGAGGTCTTTCTCCATACAGCTGGCATAAATTAGCACAGGCCTGCTGGAGCTACTACACCTTCAGTGGTTTAAATTCACGTTTCAGAATCTGCCTTACCTTATATAAGGACACTTGTGGAAGATGAAACTTCCACCAGTTTGGGAGCTGCTGCGATGCCACGCTCTCATCTGGACTCAGGTGAGCTTCAGATGGGTTTCAGCTGGAGGTAGTTGATGTAGGGGTAAACAGCTGGAAATATATACCCAAAAGTAAATGATTGGAGAGAAATAATTTTGTGGCAGAACCGACTGTCCTTAAGATAAATCCCTTGGTGAAATGGGCATCGTTCTTAGTCTCTGTGGTGTACTGTTATTTGAAATCTGAAATTAAATACATGGGGTTAATGTTTTTTTCTCTAGTCTGTGGCTCTGTTGGTGTGAGGAATTTATCTAGGTGGTTCTGACCCATGGGACTGTAGTAAGTACATTCCTCAGATAGGAGTTTTAATCTGCTAGTCTGTTTCCTAAATATTTTTCCTTTAACAGAACATAACATTAATTTAATGATTACATATGTGTGTAGATATACACATATGCATATGGATGTGTGTATATGTATATATGTGTATTTATATATTTGAGACTACTATTCAGATGTTTTCAAGCAGTATTTTACAATCAAAAAATACACTGTGCTGCATTCAAAATAGAATGTATAATGACTGTGTTGAGTAGGCTTTCCAGAAGAAGAAAAAAGAGGGAGGTAGATCTGCTATTGTGGCATGTTTACTATTTCAGCCTATAAAAACAAACACAAAAGCCCCCACAAACATGCTAATTCCAGGGAGGCATTTCAATCAGCTTCCTTTGAAAGCTTGTGATTAAATTTCTTCCCAGAATCAACTATGGCATTTTGTTTCACCCCTTCCTCTTCCTAGCACAAGTGAATGTAGAATGTGTTTTTTCCCAAAATCCTCAAGCAGATTTCTTTGAATAAAACATGTTTTCAGCCGCTGCATAACACCAACCTACTTCTGTTTATAGTTCATCCTCGTAGATTCATTAAGTATTTATGGTGGAAACACACAGAAAAGAGGGAATTATATCAAAGCATTTTTGCATCTATGTGTCCTGGTATTTTTAAGCCAAATTTGTTGCATGTAGAGAACAGTTTGCAATAGAAATATTATTTTTTCTACCAGTGTATTTTCTACTCTGCAGCCCTTAAGGCAGATTAATACATTAATTTGAGTGGGAGCTGTATCAGCTGTAACGTTTGACATCAGAATTACAGGCTATATGTGTTAATTTCCCTAAATTATGGAAGCATTTCTGATTTTAATTGCAAAAACATTTCTTAAAAGAAATAATAATTGGAAGAGGTGTAAATTTGTTTTGGTTTTGCAATAAAGTAGATAATATTAAAAAGGTGAAATATAAATGCCATTGTAAGTTGTGCAAATGTAAGTCGTCATTTTTATGGTTAAGAAATATATGAATGTAAAAAAGTTGAAGATATTGTACATATTTTCTGTAATATATGTATATTTGATCCTAAAGTGGGTGGAGAATTGTAAAAATTAAGCACTTTAATTCATGTTGAGTACTTAAAAGAAATTTGTATCCTGTAAAATAAAAACATCATTAAATAAGTATTGCTGGTTGAGTTTTCTTTTCATACACCTACTATTCATTTTGCTGATTGCATCTTTAAACTGTGTTTCTGCTTGTGTGACCTGTTTTGGAGCACTGGTATCTCATTTGCTGAAGTGCTGGTTACTCACAAGTACTGGTAAGTTGGTGAAAGATGTAGATGAGTTTGTTAAGGGTTTTGTTAATGCTACAACATCTTAGGTGGGAAAGATAAAGGATGTGGTCTCTGCAACCCTGGTCCAGATTTCTGTTATGGGAATGTGACCAGGACATTATATGAGTGCTTTATGGTCTTCTGTATCACCACCCCTGTAGGAAAGTGCAGCAATAAAGGAAAATATTCAGGGTAGCCCCAAATCTTTCTTAGTATTACTCAATACTAAGTGATCAGCATGATCTCATGTGCTGTACTAAAGAGGTGCTGCAAAGCAAAAAGTGATCAGGTAATTAATTAGCTGGATGTGTCCTTTAACAGACCAAAACTGGTTGCAGCTGCCTCCAGTTTCCATCACCTGCACACATTAAACCTGTTTTGATTGTATCTGATTTATTCTTGGTATTCTTCTGCAGCTGGGCACAAGGTTGCAGAAAACACTCCCCTCAAAACAGGGGGAGGAAAAGTTACTGCACTATTTCGCTCCTGTCTGGGAGGACTTGCATACAAGAATTTTTGTTTCATTTCTACATCTTCTTCTCTTTGCAAATGCCATAAACAAATCAGTAGCTGAAATAAACTGATTCACCACAGACAGTAATGTTCCACTAATTTTTCAGATTTTTTTTTTTTTTTGCATTGTGGTTAACTCTGTTCCAAACCTCATTTTCCTCATTAAGCACAATGCCATGCCTTCTGCAGGGAGACAAAACTAATAGCATTAAAGACGTGCTGTAATAAGAGAACACAATTATGAAACTCGAACTACAGGAAATGCGTCACGGCAGGTCCTACTTAATTCCTTTAAATCAGCAGGGTTAATAAGCACTGATATTTCTGTGTGTAGCAAATTGTCCAGAGCCCATCAAGTCGGTGAGGAAGTGGGAGGGGTGTCCTCCTCTGGCTTTCCCGAAGAGCCTGACTGTAACTGCCTCGTTACCACGGAATTGTTCTTGGCGTTGCATGAGCTTCCTGCCATGAGAGAAGTGGCAGACCCGCCTTTGGCAGCACACGGTGTTTGGAGCTTGTTTGCTCTAAATGAACTGCTCTGGAGGGTCCTGTGGCATCTTGAATGGATAAGCAGAGGGATCCTTATGATTGTGACCATTTTGCTTGGAGCTGTTCACCCCCTGCCTTCCTGCCCCTGCCCACCAGGCAGCCATGGCAATATTTAGCCTCACCAGAGTCAGTTCCTTCATGTGGTAAGTCAGGATGCACACTGTGGAGTTTGGCTCCTTGAGGAACACTATGTCTGTGTTGCATGGTGCTGTTTCTGTCTCAAAAGTACAGTGCTCTGCTGTCATGAGCAGGATGTGCTGCCTGCTCCAGACAGAGCTGACAAGGCCTCCAACCATCAGGAGCTTACCAAGAAAATTAATTAATAATTTCAACTGCCAGATTCAAATATGTTTCTGTTTGCTACATGAAGGAAATTTCTGCTGTCAGAAACATCTCCTTATGGAATAGATCCTTAACTGGTAATCTAGGGTAAGATGAGTTCCTAGATCCCAAAACATCTTCATATTAATTTTACTGAATACTACCTTATTTAACTTACAGATTCCAGAGGTTTCTGGATTTGATTTATGCTTTTGTAATATTAAAGTAACACATGGCTGAAGAAATTGAGATTGTCTTGAGAGTAGAATATGGGATTAATCTCTCTTTGGCCTCTAGAATCTCAGGTTCTCTTCTGTCCCTTCCTACTCCTGTCTGGGAGCCAGGCAGTCACAGCACTCTTCCATGGAGAATGTGGAAATGAACTCTTTCTTGGGGTCACTGGACACCAAACTTGCATCTGGCTCTGTGAGCCTGTGTTTGGGAACAAGGCTGGAGGTTTGCACTCTCTTTTGGACATATTTTAATGTTGTATGCCCAACTCACTTTTCCAAACTCTAGGTAAGAGTTCCTGCTTTGGGAAAATGGGTTTTAGATTCCAACTGCTACTGAATAGGGAAGCCTTCTCTCAGTGTGAAATTAAATTAATGTCCCTGAGATGGAAGAAGATAGGATTTCATTGTAGTTCTGTTTAGATGTACTGCCTAGCATGTAAAACTACCTGCCTTACCTGTTGTGTCTTACTTGAATATTTCTTGCAAAGCAAATCCAAATCTCATAGCCTGAGGTTCTGGGACACAGCATTTGCAAAAGGCCTAACTTATCTATGTTGTATTTTGGAATTTGATCTCAAACTAGCACTAAGTTGGTCCTAATAACTGAATGCTCTTTAGTTGCTGAAGTGCATCCTACATGGGAAGACCTGCATCCCTGTGCTTCCAGACAAATCTGCAGTACAAAGCAAAGTGTGGCAGGTGAGACATGAAGGGCCTGCTATCATTAGTCTTACAAGCAGGGTGTGATGTTGTAAATCACATATGCTCAATTGTTACATTGCCAGCTTAAAATTGTGCCAATCACAAATAGCGTGCACAAGAAAATGTGTATCATAAAAATAAAAAAATGCTCCTCTTGACATATGATTTTATTTTAAAAAGACTACAGGAGATGGTCTTATTTAACTACTAGATCCAGAAGTAGAAGACACAAGCTCAATTCCTACTGAATACCAGCAAGTTTTGGTTGAGGAAGGTTTGGTAGGGGTAAGACTTTTTCTTTTCTATTTATGTTGCCCAGTTGAATGCTAAGTGTGCATTTTGTTTAGCAATAAAAGTTACTTACTTGATAGCAGACAGGAGGTTATTGCCTTTATTCCCAAAACCTTGGTCCTTTAACATAAAAAATCTTCACATGAAGACCAATGCAAACCATTGGGGTGGTGAAGATCTTTTACTGAAGCCACTATTTAAGTACTGTGTTTGATACTTCAAGTGACCACCCCAGCTGCAGCAAGGAGGGAGCACTGTGGTACAGGAATCCCAAAGGATAAAGAGCTTACTTTCATCTCCAACCTAAGTTTTTATCTCTCCTGGCCCTGTGAGAAAAGCTGATGTCATACAAATGCCAGAGTGCTTTGGCTTTGCTACTGACTTATGGACTGCTGTGCTTGACTTGTGGCTCTTGACCTCTGTGCCTTCCCCACCTCTTAACTCGAAACCTTCTTTCGGTTTCACAAGCATGTTTTACCAGAAGTCTTGTGGCACCCCAAACAGCCAATGGATTTTCATAAATAACTTCCCAGTGTTCAGAGTGAGACAATATAAGGAATTCTCACGTGTTTAGTCATATTGTCCAGCAAAGTTGCACCCCTGCCCCAGGATAACTTTGTTTTGTCAGAGACTGTGTGTCAGCACAAGTAACGTGTCCCTCATACTCAGGAATTCCTGTCAGCACTGGGATTTCTTACAGCCAGCTGAAGCACGGAAAAGAGCTCACTTTGCCAACTCAGCAGAATTCCTGGACTATGGATTTCAAACCTCTGACTTCTGTTGCGTCTGGAAAACTAAAAAAAAAGAGAAAAAAAAAGAGCACAATTTAGAATCTCTCAGCTTGGGAAATCTGTGTAGAACTGCCAAACAAAGGGTTGTTCTGTCAAGGGATTTCAGGAATTTATTTATCTCATCTTCTAATGGTGTTCTTTGTAGAGATATCTGCTATAAGAAACTTACAGTTACATCTGTGATGAGGTTGCTCTGGGGAATACAGAAACACCATTCAGTTGGACTTAAAATCTGATCTCTGCCAGACCCATGTAATTGCTGTATTGCGTGGTGCCAAAAGGTGACATTAGCAAGGAACCATTTATGGAAATATTTTGCTAATGGTGTTTTTGCAGTATAAAGCAGTATGACCATATGAGGCATAAATTCTATGTTACATACTTGATATGTTTCAGTAATAATTCTCTAGACAAAAGAGGATGTCAGGAAATATGCCTTGCTGAAGTGCTGGTTTGTGCTTTCCTTGTCTGGCATAAATGAACTAAATGGCAAATGTCCATTAGTGTCAGTATGCCAATAAAAAAGACTCAGCTCTCTAAGAAAAATGCAAGCAAATGATGGTGCAAAATAAAACAGAAATTTGTGTCATGGAGAAGAAAGTCTGGATATGTTCTCTTGATTTCAAAATAAACCCAAGGAGGCTTATACAGAAATTAGAAGATGACAAATATAATACTCATACCAAATTGATTTTTTGCATTATATATAATTGGATAATGAAATTTACCATCAGAGGTTGTCATTGGAACCAAAAATTTAGAGTGATGGGACAAAACTCTTATTATAAGGTAAATAAAACAATCTAGTTTGCAGTAACAAAGAAGAAATATTGAACTGTCTACTTCAGATCTTACAGCAATATCAAAATTATTTAACATACAGTTTTTGCACGAGAAGATCTTATTACTGCATTTTTATATTTTCCCCAGAGGGCTGATGCTGGAAAGTCTTAGAGATGAGGTCCTGAAGTAGATTGATATCAGGTCACATTTGGTGTGGCAGTTCCTGTGTCCTCATGTCAATTAAGTTGAATAACCAGTCTGACTACTACTGCTCAGTACAATGTAAGCCAGGCATGAGAATTTAGATTTAAAGCTACAGATAATGCTGCTTGTTAAAATATTTATTGCTTTGGCACAGTCCTCAACAGGCCTGAGGTAACTGTTGGATTTTATAAGTTGGTACAGGCCATGACACTTCATAGCAGAGGTATTTCCAACTCTCACTTTTTAGCTAGAAATGTAAAATGTGTAAAACTTAGCATTCTGATGTTTCTTAGCTTTATATCTTCTTTTGTACTTTCTTACATTTCTTCCTTAATTCACTTCCTCCATCTCCACTGTGCTGCCCCATTGATGTATCCAGCCCTTGACAGGCCTTTCAACATCTCTGCTGGGCAAGCTGGCTTGTCTCAACTTGGTTCAGCAACTGATGTTTCCTCTGTGTGCTCCTCTCCTTGCCACATTACACTGGTGAAACTCCAGGAATAGCCACAGTGGGACAGACTGACAGGGGGCACACACACACAGTGCTGCTGAGTGCTGCCCTCCTGCTTCTGACACTGTCAGCTCAGAACCAGCCCCCGCTAGGTTTGATCCCTACGTGGCTATTTTTACACATGCAGCGCATTTCACCTTCTTAAAGTAACCCATAGAACATCTGAATCAATTTAAAGTTTTACTGTCTACAGCAGCCTTTGGCAAGGAGCTCAAAAGGCCTCCAAAGCACCCGTTAGGGGCTGCTGTCTTTGTTTTGTTCTGAGCTGGCTCTTTTCATCAGACGTTCCCAAAATGTCTCTATTGGAAGGGAAGTAAAGAAACCTTATTCTCTTTCACCACTCCAGGTTGCTAATGATTACACAGACCTCTGGTCCTTGCAACCCTGTGCCATGTCTTCTGTAGAATGAAGGCTCCTGGCTTTCTTAGTTGATCTTGATATAGAAGCTGTTCCATACCTTTCATCATCCTTGTTGTCCCTCTCTGACCCTCTCCCAGTTTTACATTCTTTCTGAGATGTCCCACTTCTGGTCTAAATTAAGACATAAACCAGGTTTCACTTTCTCCATTTCAGTGGTGTCCATGAGGTCATATGGGAAAATAAAAGTGGTAAGAGAAGAGAGATCTGCACAGAAAAATAAGCTGGTGTTATCTATCTTTGGGAGCCAGCAGCTTCTTGTCCTGTGCAACTGGGATGCTTTTTTTCTTTCCTTTCCTGTCTTCTTTTTTTTTCCTTTCTTCTTTTCCTTCCAGAAACTCGAGAAGAAGAGGAGATCAGCCTTGGCAGGGAACAGCAAACCTTTAAAAGAGATTATTTGCTGTGCCAGGGAAACATTTCCTTTTGTCCTGGAAGCTGGAGAGGCAGATGCCAAATGGCCTTTTGGTATTAATGATCTCTGAGAGCCACTGGCTGCAGGATGCTGGGAGCTAATGGGTGAAACCTCTTGATAATGTTTGGATGACAAGAAACCCTCACCAGTCATTCAAGACCTTCTTCCCAAAATTTTACAGGCATTAACTGCTTCCCTCTGTGCTGAATACACTAATTTTGGATCATTTCAATTTGCTTAGCCATCTTTATGCTTTTATCACAAAATATTATCCCTCTGACAAACAGTGTGAAATTGCTTGGCTAAGAATGAAAAACTTTGTTGAAAAGATGTACAAATAAGAACACATATCCTTGTTCTTTCCTTTGACATCTGAGTGTTTCAAGACATGAAGACTGGAAAAGACTAATTTGTATAGAACAAGAATAAAAATTCTAATGCCACCCAAAAATCGAAACTTTCAGAAGCCTTTTTACTCTGTTGCTTACAAGAAAGAACAAAGTCCAAATTAACTCAGTGCCAGCATATTCATAATTTATCTTTCAGAAAATGCACTCAAAGGAAAGACATTTGAAGATGAGACAGCTTATTTTTTGTAACCTCACATCACAAGTCATCCTTTGATTTCATTCTATCTCCTTTTATAACACGGCTGAGTATTAGATCTCATACAGTTTCCCACTTCCTAAGACAGCTCAACCTAACCTACTGTTACACATCTGCATTACAGAATTTCAGATGATTATCCAAGAGTCCCACAGCAAAACAAAACGTACTCTCCAGAAAGCAAACAGAACAAATATTGCTGCGTGTCCACTGCAATTCTCCCTATGTGAACAGAAATGGAAGAATATCCTTTTTCCTGAGCAGTTGGTAGGAGCAGATCTCCAGCTCTGTTCTCCCCCAGAAACGACCTCCATTATGCCTGTGAAAAACACACTTCACTCTCCTGTTAGGATTTAAAAGTTTTTAATAAAAAGACAACAAGGGACAAGACAATAAAGCGAAAGTTACAGCGCTGGGCGGCCGGGGAGTCCCTGCTCCACCAAGGGTGCACCGACCCCGGCACCTCTCTCTGTATTTCTCCTTTAAAGTGTTCCATAGGCATCAGACTTCCCAATGCGCCTTTACATATTCATGACCTATCCCCGCTGGGTATTATAATGGGCTCAAAGGTTATTTGTGCCTGCGCAGGGCATCCTGGTGGTCGTGGGCCGGGGTCTCAAGGATGAAGGAAGAAGTCTTCCTCTCAGTTGAACTTTTCACCTTTCCTTGTCACGCTTGCTCTCTGGGTTCTTGGATTCGGCCCAAGCTACGAACCTGGTTCCAGCCGCTTCAGGGGTTTGGAGAGCAGGGACCAGGTCAGGCTGTCCTCCCTTTTTACAATAAATATTCATCCCCCATCTTACTTTTGACAAGCACCAGCGATATACTTTGTTAACAAGGGGCTCTGGATGAATCATTCCTTAACCCCTGAACTTCCTTGTATCGTATCTACATGGATTTCTTCCACTCAAGGATGGATTGGTTCTCCCATACGTATTTAATGAACAAAGTATAGTGATATTCCATTACAGGTGTTATCTAAACTAACCAGACAGTTCAGTCGTTACAAGCATAACTACATCAGCTCTTAACAGAAGAAACTACATTCTTACAGTGAAATCATTTTGACATTACACACATAACATTCTTTGATATCTGCGGAACGCCAATATTACAATACGTATCTATAACATGCCTCTTCCCTGCCTGGCAGCTTCATTCTCCGGCTGGCTTGGCTTTGTGACGCAGCTGCTGCCAGGCTCCGGCGGTTCCCCACTCGCTGGTACGGCCGGGCCGAGCGGGGCCAGCGGCCCGCAGGGGACACCTGCGGCACGGCCACAGCGGGCCCGGAGGGCCCTTGCCCGAGCTGGGCAAGGCTGCCAAGCACAAACCCCGCGAGGAGCAGCTGAGGGGCTGGGGGCGTTCAGCCCGCAGGGGAGGAGGCTGGGGCGGCCGCGTCCCTCTCTGCAAACACCTGGAAGGAGCCTGTAGCCAGCTGCGGAGTCGGGCTTTTGTCCCAGACAGCAACAGGACAAGAGCACATCGTCTTTAACTGCGCCACGGGAGGTTTGGGTTGGACATCGGGAAGAATTTCTTCGCAGAAGGGGGGATCAGACATTGGGATGGACCGCCCAGAGCGGTGGTGGAGTCACCGTCCCTGGAGGTGTTTAAGGAGACTGGACGTGGCACTGAGTGCCTTGGAGTAGTTGACTTGGGACCGTTCAGTCGCAGGATGGAGCCCGTGATCTCAGAGGTCTTTTCCAGCTTCACTGATCCTGTGTAACAAAACCCGGCAATGCCGTGTGACCCACGACCACAGCGACCGCCGGGGAGGGGCCGCGGCAGCCCCCGGCCTACAACTCCCATGGTGCCCGGTGGCGG
>VZRX01001545.1:171456-213184 GCA_013398075.1 Notiomystis cincta
GGACCCGTGGACCGGCGGCCGCCCCGCTGTGTCAGCGTGACCGCCATCGCTGCTCGGTCCGTGGCGTCCCTTCTCCGACAGCGGCCGTGAAACGGGGGCCGAATAACAGGGATGTGGTAGCGGGACGGCATCTTGCAGGCTTGCTTAGACGGTTGTCCTTTCCCCTGAGTTCTTGTGCCGCTTGGACTCTTTGTCTTCGCTGGTGATGGGCAGTGGAGGTGAGAGGCGAGGCCAGCTACTGTTGGCTGCAACAGTTGCCACACGTGCCTGTGAGCCCGGTAATGCTCCTGGGCTCGAAGATAGCTCAGAGCATTTCGTATCTCTTCAAATGGGATGCTGCTCTTCAGCAGAACTTTTGGCAGCTGAACATGCTTGACCAGAACTGCAGCAGTCACAAGGGAGTAGAAGGTAAAGCCTTAAACAGAAATAAAGCTTGAAGCTAATGGATCTCTCATTTTGTTTCGGTGAAATTTAAATATCTATTGAATGTGCTCTGCTCCTTGACAATAGCTTGCTCACCAAAGACTTCAATACCAACTGCTCTGCACGCAGGATTTTTATTAAATAACTTAAACCACCAGCTGTATGTATAAATGCAATGCATTGAAATCTCCTGTCATGCCAAAACAGAGTCCTTTATGAACTCAGAAAAATATATAGTAAAATATCTAGCAAGCTGTGTCTTGGGTTTTTTTTTGTTGTTTAGTCAGGGTTGTTGGAAGAAAAAATTGTCCTTACTGACATAGTAATTCTGTAGGTGGTTATTTTATGCAATTAGTTTTAGTTTAAATAAAATTTTATTAATCTAATAATTTGAAGTTAGTTTATTGGAGGCCAGATTTCTGGAGATGTGTCATACATGGCCTTAGAGCTGATAGTTCTGCTGCTGGTAGCTTGCTTCCTTTTTATTTACATCTGCCTTTTAGACAGTTGTGTTTCTTGGTGAAGTTTTACGTGGCCTTTAAATTTGTTCACACAGTTGCTGTATTTGTAGCCCACTGGCATATGCCATCTCTGCTTCTTCTCCTTTGAGTAATATTCACGATAAAAGTCTCGAATTTTTCACCTCCATTTTTCTTGTAGGAAGCAAATGCTGCCAGTTAAGGTTTCTGTAACTCTGTTAATTGAGTTAGGTTTTTTCCTCCAATTTGCCAATTGCTTTTCTTAAATGACCTTTTTATATATTCAGCAAGGAGAAGAAAAATACTTTTAAAAGTAGCGTTTTCTGTTTATTTTTCTCTCTCTTCTCTACCCTTTTGGTGTTTTGTGCTTATGTCTTTCTCTGGTTCTCATTCTGTGCATTAAGTTAATTTTTTCTTTTCTGTAGTGTGTAGAACTAGAAGCTGCTTATAAGCCTTAATTCAGCTCCGATTATTTTCTGTGTCACACATTCCCTTTCCCCTACCTCTCTTGTTTGGGATTCATTTCCTGCCGCCCTTGTGCCCTGAGTAATTGCAGTGCATTAATTTTTCCTCTTTCTAGATACATTTTGGTGTGAATTGCAAATTATTTCTCAGTAAATTCTGCACGTTTTGATAGTGTCTTGCACTTCTAGTGGTTGTCCTGCCACTCAGTCATATGAGAATTCCTTTTCATTCTCCCCATAAATGTTGTATAAGTTATTTCTGTATCCTAGTACAGGGTCATTTAAGAAAACTGGGGACTGTGCTGGTAGAACTCAGAGGACACCTTCAGATTTCCAATTTTTCTTCACTGTTTTGGGTTTTTCTGCCATTCCCAGATAGGTGTTCTATTTTTTTCCCCAATTCAGTATTCCAGTTCCATTTTTAGAACTGTATGACTGAAGTGCAAAAGAAAAAGTGTCCAGGTTAGAAATGTGATATAAAAATATTTGTTCAATAATGCTGTAATACTCAGTGTTCTGGTTTATACAAATGCTTTGTGGTCTGTGTTTGTAAGGTGATGTTGAAGTGCCTCAACCAAACACATTAAAACTACAATAAAAGGAGGCAAGGGGAAGCAAAGTAAATTCGTTTCTATGAATAGGTGGTATCACAAAAATTAAATGTCTACACTGCAAAAGTGAGCATAAGATTTAGAATAAATTTAAGAAAACCAGTCAGACAACAGAGTATCTGCCTAGAAGTATGTAAAAATGAATTGTCTTTATTTATTTTTGTGCCATTAATTCTTGGAACATATTTGGGGTTTTTAATAGTCATTAACCTAGTTATATGCAAACTTTAGTGTCAGCTTTGTAGCAAAAATCTTCAAATACTGACATTATAAAAATACCTTGTGGGCTTTATTTGCACTTGGTAGTGTTAATTGAAGTAGAGACAATGTGGTGAAATTGCTGTAGCAACTGATGGAATTCACAAGGGGGATTTTGGAGTGACCTTTGATGTGTACATTTATAGAGTACTTTTGCTCGATCCTCTGTTAGTGCCATTTTGAGACCTGAAACAGGTAGGTGTAGTTTACAGTATTTAGTATAGACAAGTGTTGGATGTTCCCTTGGGTTGGCTCAAACATGAGCATTACATTTATTTCTACATTTTTACTGTTTGGAGTAAGTATCATGTTTGATATTTCAGTGCTGTAGCCCTTTTTGTTGCAAAGGAGGACGATTTCTTGAGCTGCGGTCACAGCCCGAGCCCTTGACTATGTATAACTTTATATTCTGGTAAGATAAATAGGTGGGATGGTAATTTGGCTGTTAAGAAGTTGGCAGCAGTGGGAAGGTGATGTACTGTCCTGGCTAGTGGGATAAGGAGATGAATCCAGCAGATACTTTCAAAGCATCCCATCTGAGAGAGACTGTCCCCTTATCTGAAACTTCAGGTGCTCTGCAGAGCTGCTGTGACTTTCCCTGTCAGGGGAACAGAAATTTAAGCCACTTAGCTCATTCAGTGTAGCCTACATTGTGCTGGCAAAACACCAGTTGGAGGTGAAGGAAACTCCAGCTTGTACTAAGGAACAAGGAAAACCCCATGCCAAGCACAGCCATGTCTTCCTCCCTCCTCTCTTCCTGGGTTGTTGGTTTGATTTTCGGGGGTGGTTTTTTGTTTGTTTTGATTTTTGTTTGTATTTTTTTTATTTTTTGTATTGTTCTGTCCAAGGATCTTTCCTGGTGATTCAAGCAGATGCAAAACGCCATTTGTATCTACATTTGAATAGGGGATGTAACCAGATCACAGCTTCCATGCTGGCTGTAGACAGTTTGTTTTTTCTCCCAAATGTTTTGCAAACTTCCTGGTTTCGTTTGGGTTTTTTTCTTTGTTTTCATATCTGACATTTCCAGTCTCTGGCTTTGGGTGTAACTGTTTTCCTTTTTGCCATCCTTTACTCCTGTCAAGTCGTGCCCTGACTGTTCTGCTGTTTGTTTCAGACAAGCAGCAAAGTGAGGCTGACATTAATTAGCTACTTACATTTACCAGACATAATATAAATGTTGCTGCTGATACGACACAGTGCAAACAGTATTTAGTGTTGTGCTGTTTCTTTTCTCTGATGGGCCTCCTGTGTTTCTGAACAGCTAAACTTTTTGGGTCCTGAAGGTTTCTGTTGTTGAAAGGATGGTATTTTCACTGTTTCTATCTGCAGACTTTGTATGAATTACAATAATATGATAGGTCTCATAACTCGATCTTGCATTTACATGATTCTTAACATGAAAGCATTATTAAACACCATTTAAAAGAAGATACTAATTTTATTGTTTGCAAATGCCTGGTTATTTTGGAAGAGTGGAGAGTCTGCACAGAATTCACACTTGTAGAAGGATGTGGGTAAAGAAGTCTTGTGCTTCTCTTTTTTTGTCTTGTTTGTTTTGTTTGTGTGCTTTGTTTTGTTTTCTCACCAGTTTTGATGTTTTACTGCAAGGGTCCTGTTCATCTTGTGATTGGCAATCTTGAAAAACCTGTGTGTTAATTAGACCAGGTAAATCTTGTGTGTTGTCCAGGGGGCACAGTGCAAAGAAAACATATTTTCAGGAAGATGGAGGGGAAGAGTATTAAAACAGACAGCACAGGCATTTGTTTTTCACAATCTGGAAAGAAAGTGGCTGTGTAGTTCTTGGAAAAAATGTGTTCATGTAGTAGCCAGAAGGTTGACTAACTTAGAGATTTGGGGTTTGGGTTTTTTTTAATAATACTGTTGTTTAGAACTTTTAAAATTTGAAGATACAAATTGGCTTTATTTTGATTCACTTTACTGCAAGTCATGAGTATACACAGTGCTACGTGAGGTCAAGGTATCTGGCTTACAATGTGGATCTTCAAATACCACAGTTACATGATGTAACTCAAAGTCTGTAACTTGTTTGTACTTAGATCAGGCATTTTTTTCTGAAGTGAATTATTGGAGGGCTTTGGGAATTGGTGTACTGAGGAGGAAAACATCTGCTAATCATTGCTGTGTGTGCTGTTGTTGGCACCTCTCTACAGTTAGAGATGGTGTAAAGGCAGGGTTTCTGAAGAATTTAGACTGAGCTGTGCCAGTTCTGGCATTCTTTACTACTTGTGCATAAGCTGTTTTGTGTGGAGGTAGCTCCTGTGACTTTGGGTCTCTCCCTGACTCATTCAGGAGAGCTCTCTATTCAAGTAAATGGGGAATGCCCTGCAGGAACAACAGTCTCGTAGTCTGGACAAGATCTTGCATGCATTTTGCATCAAGGTGCATTATGCTGGTTTTACTGCTTTCTCAACTTGGGATCAGCCTGTTGTCTCTTTTGCATCTTTTAGAAGTGTTATTTTGTTTCACACAATGTCTTAAACTAGTTTATTTGGCCTTCTTATAGCTTTAACTTCTTGTTTTAATTAGTGATAAATTTTTAAATTTGTTATCTGTTTAGAAGCAGCCTAGCTTGGGGCATTCCTAGTTTGGATAGGAAAATTTATTATAATACTGTTCCAACCAAAGCACTTCCCTTGTGGAGCTGCTTTGAAATTGCATGTGTGCTCACCTTTTATTCCAGAATAATTCACATTTGCAAAATAAGGAAAGAGAGAAAAATACTACTGCTCTTTAGTTATAGCAGGCTGAACTATTCCAGGGTGGCTACAGCAAATAACTTTTTAAAGCACCAGTTTGGGTGATATTCCTGTGGATGAGATCCCAGCACAGGCACATTGGCTTTTATTTCCCAATGAGGGAATGAAAAATGAGGAAGTTGTGTATGTATGGATTGCCAAGAACATGATTTACCAGCAGGACTTTTATATGTCTTGTATGGTGGAAACTGCACAATTGCCACCATTTCATCTTGGCTGTCAAAGCAGATGCACTGTTTTCCTTAACAGAACTCTTCAGGAATTATGATATCTCATTGAGAAGTCTCTCTTCACAGTTCCTTACTGTCATTCTTGAATGTTTGCATTGTGCCACTCCAAAAGTCATAGGGAATTCCAATATCACTGCTGTATTTTCCTGGGCTGTCCTGTAGTAAGTCTGTGTTGTGTTGCAGGAGTTCTTTCCATTTTTTTCATATTGGATGAGATAGCAAAATAAGTTATCAGTTTGCCCTGTTCAAAAGCAATGTTTTACACTCCTTTCAACTAATTTCTGTTTTGGAAGTTTCCCAGTAATTTATTGGACATGTTTCCTTAAAAAGGTTTTTTTTTCCCCAGATGATGTATTGTACATTGGCTCCACAAAGACATTGTGAAGTCTAAAGATAGACAAAGGAAGGCAAGAGATTCTTGTAAGATGACTTGAAATTTGCTGCAGCTGATACAAGTCCTTATCATTTTAATAGTACTTGAAATATACAACAGTCAACAATCTGAGCAAGTGACTGTGTGAAATTTGATGGTTCTTGTGCATCAGTGAGACTCCAGGTGAGCCTCGTGTTGATTTGCCTTCTCGCTTCATGGACTGCATTAAGAGTAAGAGTGGACTTTGCTTCTTTACTGAGCTAATTGGTGGGACCCCGTGAGCTAAAGGCCTGTGAATCACAAGGGACCTTGGCATTCCTTTAAGGACTCATGGAGCACAAAGCCATAGTCCATCCACTTGCTTGGGAAAATGGGTGGAGGTCTAAGGAGAGCAGTATTGAGGGACCCCGTGACTCAGCCTCAGCACAGAGGACTCATGCAGGAGCTAGAAATGAGGACAGGCTTGCTCAGGGATGCAGAAATACTGCCTGCATAGGCAGAGATGGCATGGAGAAAGCCACTGCTACTGGTAGGGGACATCAGAGGCAGGAGGGACTTCCAGCACTGGATCAGGAGATAAGAAACAAGAGAAATGAGGGTAATACAGGGGTGCTGCTGACTGTGATAGGTGGTCCAGCGGCAGTGAATATGGACAAGGCTGAGGTTCTTGATCTTTTCTTTGCCCTGGTCTTCGC
This sequence comes from Notiomystis cincta, assembly GCA_013398075.1. NCBI lineage: Eukaryota > Metazoa > Chordata > Aves > Passeriformes > Notiomystidae > Notiomystis > Notiomystis cincta. The sequence continues at coordinate 177,770 of VZRX01001545.1, forward strand.
CATCGGGGTCATCCAGGCCCCTGTCCCTATAGATGGGGTTAAAAGTGGAGAATAACTCAGTGGTGCAAGAGGATTGGGTCAGGGTTCTTTTTTTGATATGGAGAAAACATCTTTGCATTCTCTTTGGTGTAGGGCACAAGTCTTCTAAAATAGGAATGCTAATGAGGATGTGGAAATAAAACAAGAGAGCCAGTGAAGTAAATGGGATGGGATGAATGTGAATTGTTGCTCAAAGTGTTATGTGAGCATTTTCAAGGCAGTCTCTTCCATTTGATGACCCTAAAGTGTTTTTGAAAGTAACATGTCTGGCTGTTAATGAAGCTGGACAATTATAAAATCATGCACTTGCTGTGTGCTGCTTCTGAATTTCTAAAACTGTGGTTTGTAATGCAGCAGATTATAACCCACATCTTCTCTTAAGAATTAGTGTAATTGATGGGAGCAAATGCCTTTTGATACTTAAGTGCACACAGTTGAAACATGCACGGACAAGTAAAAAAGAAGTGGAGGATAAGGAGGCAAAAGCAACCTCATGAGAACTGTTAAAAGTAGAGATGCTGGTTTTTTGGAGTGGATCAATTCTTACAGCTTGCAGCTTCTTAATTTGGGAGAGTAAGTGCACAATTGTTTCCCAGTGACTGCCCTTCATTCTTCATTGTCAACATCATCTTCAGATTAATGTAAACCAAACATGAACATACAGGTGTTACAGAGGCAGTGAGAATGTTGATGAGTTTTCAGCACTCTGACAGTATGTATGATGTAAAATACTGAAGTCCTGTGTGCATCATCTCTTTTTACCTTAGTACTTCTGGGGAAAATGGTTTTACCATCCACCAGAGTCAGGTGTTTCTCTGTGAGATTAATGGTGGTTGACAGAGCAGAGTGTAAAACACTCAGCCATGGAAGTTTGACACAAAGGCTCAAGGAGTGACACAAGATATTCCTGTATCTGCCCCCCCTTTTTTTTTCTGAGTAATCTAGTAAATCTCTATTAAATTCCTCTAGATGTCACAACTCATAGATATTGCAAATTAGGATCAGATATTAGGGTCCAGAGGGAAAATCTGCCTGATCCCCTATAAAGTTAGAGTTTGTTAATGCTTTTTTTGACCCATCATGAAACAAATTTATGGATTTCAGTCCATGCTTTAAATCATGACAAGCATTTCAATGAGATGACAAAACAAGTGTGATGCTACTGCAGACTTATTCCTAAAAATTCCTCTGGTTATCACTATTAGTGTCTGTCTACGTCTGTTGCATGAATGACTGGCTGAAGTGGCTTTGTATTCTTAACAGACCCATATCCCCACTGGCAGAACAAGATCAGCTTTGTGTTTTCTGCCTTCCTCACTGTGTTCCCAGGCAGTTCTTGGTAATGGATGCTGAGGAGTCCAGATTAAGAAGTGCGTCATTAGATAATTGTATTCCAACAAACAGATTGCTTTACTTGGGAGTGTAATACAATTTGAAAGAATTTCCTGATGCACAGGGTACTGTAATGTTTCATTTAGTGTGTTTGCAAAGGATCCAGATTGTTCCTTCTCCATCTAGAGATAACTGGGAGTGGTGTAAGACACGGTGGTTTACTTCCATTTGTAGCCCATTTTAGCTTCCTTCATTACCAGTTCTTTTGGAGACAAGAGCAGCACTGTGTAGCAGTTTGTCCCATGGATTTTGGTTTCCTTCGGTGATGAGGTTTTTGATAAGGATTCCAGCTATTTATTACTGTCCCTTAGGTGCTTGGATTGTATGTTCATGAGAAGCCACTTCATCTAAGTCTGATCTCCAGCCTTTTGAGACTGAGGGATCATTTTGCCCAAGTCTAAGAAATCTTGTCCAAAAGACCACACAATCAACAAGTTTGGAAGAGACCTTCAAGATCATCTAGTCCAACCATCAACCCAGTATAATCACCCCTAAACCATCTCCCCATGTCCCACATCCAGATGCCTCTTAATGTTTGAAATATTTTTAATAAATGAAACACTGGTCTTCTTTGTTTGTATTGTTTTTGTTTTTTGTTTTTTGTTTGGTTTTTTTTTTTTTTTTTTCAATGCAGCAGATGCACATTTATCATCTCTCATGTTTTTGATAAGGCATTTCACTTGTTTTAAGTAAGTTTGTTGAGAAGTGCTTTGGTACTTGTCACTGTGAAGTTTGTTTTTTCAGTCTGTAATATCAGTAGTTCTTAAGAAGTGTTCCAGAATAGAAGCCCTCTCAGGGAGACTTGCAGACCTAGTTCATGCTTTGGTCAGGCTGTTCTTAAGTTATTTTGGTAAGAGTTCCATGCCCAATGGTCTGTTACAAGCTCCTTGCAGAGAAGATGCCCAAATTTGGTTTGGAGAAAGACAGTTGAAGAAAATTATTAATTACTTTCTAGAGGAGTCTTTTAAAGGAAAAACAAATTTTAGTAAGGCTATATTTCTGTTCAACCCTGCTCTTCTTCCAAGTCTAGAGCATTGATCTCACTGCTGTAAATTTCATTTAGATTTACTTTGAAAAACAAACATAATCTGCATTGGGACATATGATATTTTTGATAAAACATGAGGTTTTTTTCCTGTGCCAAAAAGCATATACAATGAAGTGGTACAATAAAAGAAGGCTTTCATTTGTTGCTGTTTAAACTTTCTAAGGGTTTGACCTTGTATTTTACTATTTATTTTGTAGTTCTGCATACGAGCCCTATTTCAATAGGTTATAAAGTTCTCATACTATATTTATGTCTTGTTTTACTGCACTAGTAAAAATATACTGTCTAATAGTAATGTGTTGCTTGACCTCTGGAATATTTTTCATTTTTAGAAAAGTCACCTAATGTCACAAAATGTGTGAGATTTAAAGATACTCGTCACATCTTTTAGCTCATGCTACACTAGATTATATACTCCTCATTGACTTGAAGTCTCAAATCTGTTATTTCAGAACTGTTAGGCTGAGTGGAGTTCTATAATAGTTACATAATGCACATTCCAGCTGTCAGAGGCATCTGTTGGTTTCCTTTTTTTTGGTGTTGTTTTCTTGTTTCTTTGTTTTTTAACAGGAGAGTTTTTTAGTAGTTGCATTACTACAGAAACATTTCCTAGATGGTAGCAATGCCAGGTTTTCTCCTGGCAACTGTATGTAGATTTAGAGCTGCAGAAAACTGGAAGAGTTTATTATAATTTTATTAAAAAGACAACATCTTCTCAGTCAGATGGAGCATTATGTTGACATAGCTGGGTCTGTTGTTTATTGTTAGTTTTGACATGGTACTGGTCTGGAATAACTTAAAACCCAATGTTCACAGCTGCTTGTTGGACCAATTGTGAATCTTACACAAAAGTCTTGCAGGAGAACATTTTAAATTTAGACTCTCAAGAGTATTTGTAATTTCACAGCTTTTAAATATTTCCTAACTTTTTACAGTTAGTTGCCATGTAAATTCTTAAATATATACAGAGAGAGAGTGTGGGATGCTTGAAACAATGTTTGTTTCTATGTTTGGAGAGTAAAACAATGCCTGTACTTACCAAGCTGATACAATACATTATACAGAAAAAACAAACTCAAAACCCAACCAAACAAAAAATCCCAAGCACCCCCCCCCCAAACTGCAATTAATATAACATTGTAGCAGCCTCATGTGTTCTTGTATACATAGTTAATAATATGTTTGTGTAATGCTGCTGCTGGAATTAATATGGCCAACCTGTGTTAATTCTAACAAATGCTAACAGAGGGTTTAATTCCTCATGTTACAAAGTACAGTTTTACTTCAAGATGTTAGAAAATGACATAGCACAGGACATAGAATTTCTTTCTGAGCATTACAAAGGAAAGCATTTTTTTTCTAGAAATGTTTCTGGACAGTTTAATATTTGCAGTAGAAAATGTTAAATAGGCAGTTAATTTTTCTGAAACCCGTTATGTGTTTAATTTAACACTAAGAGCTAAAAACCATGGGACACTTAAAAGCATGTAGAAGATACCTGTTCTGAGTATCCCAAGCAGGCTTGGACAGTGACTGCCTTGTAGCAGACAATCCTGCAGGGCCTGTGCAGTGGCACTGCTGTGTCTGCAGGCAGTCTGTCCTAGGCTCCTTCAGGCACTACAGCAGAGGACAAAGCAGTGCTGTTTGCAGGCCAGATGAAAGCAAATGAAAATATCACAGTGTTTTTATGTTTAAGAAAGTAATGTAGCTGTATTTCACTTTTCAGAGCAGTGGAAAGAGTTCTGTGTTGGAAAGTCTTGTGGGGAGGGATCTGCTCCCACGAGGTACTGGAGTTGTCACCCGGAGACCCCTTATTCTGCAGCTGGTGCACGTTTCCCCAGAGGATGGTCGGAAAGGAGCTGGAGATGAAAATGGTAAGTGTCATCCAAGAATGTGTTTTGCCTGTTGGGAAAGAGAATTCAAGTCTTTCTTGTTCTTTTAAACGAAAAATCAGTCGCTGTAATCTTAAAACTCTAGTATGCTTTTAAAAATTTGCTTGGAAAAAAACACAGCTGTTGTCTCATCTGTTTTGTCCATTTAGCAAATGTCATGAAGTCAAAATCTGTGGGGTATTCAAAATATCTTTAATGTTTTAAGCTTTCCTGTTCTTGGGAATTTCTTTCAAGAAAAATAGGCCAAAGAAAGCATTTCAGTTATAAAGATAATTGTCTAGAATGTAGAGAACATGATTTTCTTGTGTTTTTCGTCCCCTCCCTTTTTGCTGTATAAATAAGGTATTTCATTGAGAGGGTGATGAGTGTGAGCGTTTTTAGGAGGAGGGTGGGAAATAGGGAAGTTCTGAATGGAGAGGAAGAAGGAGAAATGAAAACAAACTTACAGTAGAGTAAACAGTATTAAATTGACATGTCTGTGGCTTACAGATGCCACCTTGCTGGGCTGCACTGAGAGATCCAAGTGCATCAAGCACAGCCCTTTAAATGTTCTGAAGGTTTTTACTTTGAAGCTTGGCTTCTGTACCGCTTCTGTTTTATCCTTCAGCAGATCAAGAAAGTGATCTCAGTTGTCCCTTGGGAGTTTCAATGCCCATTTTGTACCAACTAATGCTCCTGATCCTAGGAAGGAGCAGCAGGGGCATATCCACCTTCTGACTGTAAGATAAATCTTAGCTTTATTATGTAGGCAGTAATAACTGCACAGGCTTTTGTTGGCATGATAAACTTGGGGCTATAATTATTAATTCTTACTGTGTTCAAATTTTTCTTAATTTGTTTCTACCAATAATAAGGTATCAGATGTTCTTTACAGTATTTGTTTTCCTGTAATATTTATGGCCTTTGCTTTCTGTTTAAAAGGTGCTGTTTAAAAGGTTTAAGCTGCAATCTTAGTTATTGTCACAAGCAGAGAATGCAGGGTTCATAAAAATTAGCATGCAAACCATATGAGAAATGTTTAAAAACCATGTGTAGGGACAGTTCAGTCTGAAAATGATCTCAGGAGACCTCTAGTCCAATCTTCTCAAAATAAGGCCAACTCTGAATTTAAGACCAGGTTTCTTGGGTCTTTATCTGTTTAGGTCGGAAAACCTCCAAGGATTCAGTCTCAGTCTTTTTAGAAATGGCACATTTGATGTCTTTAAATGCAGTTTTACATTGCTTGTATTGTGCACTGTATAGTTTGTGTTTCTAGAACTTCTCAGAATGCTTGGATTCTGAGTTGTTGAGTAGAATATTATTTTGTTCTTCTTTGCAACTTTACAGGTGTAAAAGGAGGTTTTTGTAATTGGAGTATTCTGAGTCAAGGCAGAACCTTTCTGTTGTAGGTTGCATTTCATCTGAGGATCTGGATTTTAAATTTAAAATGTAAAAGGATGTTGGGCTAACTTATTATTTATGATGCCCACTTGGATTTTTTTGGGGGAAAACAATAAATATGCAAGATGTACATGTTATAATCTCATCTTGTCCCTCTGAGAGAGATGTAGGCTTGTTTGGTAAAAATGGAGAAGCCTTTATGATTTTCCAGTTGAATTTGAAATGTCTCTTCTTTCCAAAATTCAGGCAAATCGTGGTCTAGATGGTGTTGTCACTGCTCTGGTTTAGCTTATGTTCAGATTGTGGTGTTACATCTGAGAAGATGGGATCAAGTAACTTGGAGAGAAAAAAGATGACAACCTCTTATCTCAGCTGTGCTGTGTGACATTGTAATAAGTGCCATTAGAAGTCTATTTTTAGAGGTAATTTTATTTGGAATGAGGTGGATGTTGAGATAGTGTGGAATATGGATTTGGGATTTCCCAGAGGGAAATAGTCTTGCAGAAAAGGATTTTATCCAGATGAAGGATTTCTTTACAAGTTGAATATTGGACAAGAGAGTATCAGTCTTGGCATGCTGCTTTCTGAATTCTGGCACTGAATTCTCTGTACACACAGATATTTTTATACAAGTCTCTCTTCTCTTTTGACTTCTGTTTTGTGATTGTCACCTGTATCCATCCTAATGCTTGCTCTACTATATTAATACTGTATTATATATTAACACAGCCATTTCAAAATAGCTACTGCTCTGTGGTTCTTACAGGCTTAAGTTTTATCTCTGTTGGAGTGTTGGCATCCAGAAAGTTTCCTAGTTTTTAACACAAAGCACTTTTGACTGCTGTGCTATTCATTAAGGGAGGGACAAATGATACCCTTGTACTGTGATCACTGCAATAAATCAAGAGAGTTAGAAAATACCAGAGATAAACTTTCCATTAAATGTGAAGTTCTGTATTTTTATAACATGGTATTTCAGGCTGATCTGTATATTCTACAGAGAACGTGTAATTTGATGAGATGGAAATGTTCTCATCATGCTTTTGCTGTTTATTGTTGGCCTCTAGTGATTCAGCACATATGGTGTGTTTGATGTGATACCACTCTGTGGTGTTCTCTGATCAAATTGCAAGAGAAGCAGCACTTATCAGAGAACTGGGCCTGGTCTTGTGAATTATTAAATTGGTCTTGCAGTGAAGACCTATAATGGTAGTTCAGAAATGGAAAATAAGAGAGAACATATCAGTGGCCAAGTAGTAAGTGCTTAGAGGTTCCTTTTTTTTGTTCCAGGATAGGAAAATGAATGTTGTTCAAATTCTGAAAAGACAGAATTGATACAGAACACAGGAATAATTAATACAGATCCATTGCTTGATAAATCAGCACTGTTTTGTCAGCATTTTGCTCTCTGCTTCAGATAGGAATGTCTTACCCCTAGTTCATGCCAAGCAGTGTGGCCTGCTTCACTGGAGTTGGCTTTGTAGAAGCACAAGAGAAAAAGAGCTTTCCCTCAAAAGTGCTTCAGTCTTGTTGGTGTCAAGGGTGGAAAAAATGGTACAACATACAGAAGGGATTGGAAGAGGTGCATTTTGTCCTCACAAATTCACTTTTTTGTTTAACATAGAGAGCTAGGAAAGGATGAGGTGATATGACTTGGGGGAGAGTTCAGATGGCCATGTTCTGGGTCCAGGAGCTGTGAAGATACGAAAACTAGAAAGCTTGGAAGTTAATATTTGGGAAATTCTCATTGCCATGCTGCAGGAAATCCTCTGTGGTGGGGCCTTTTATGACTCACAGCAGCGTCTCCCGTTGTAAATGAATCACATTTCAATTCCTTTAGAAAGGGAGAGGACACACTTGAATAACTGAAGTCAGTAATCTTTGTGTTGTATTGAGCTTCTTAAAGGAGTGTTATAGAGTAGGACATAACAAGTACAATTTGGTGAAAGGCAGTCCTGAGAGAAATCAAGTAGTATGTCTTCTCTTCTTGTGTATTAGTTAAGGTTTTCAGGTCTTACTACAGGATATGGAAACCAAGAAAAGTATAGACTGTTGCTTTATTTGAGAGGTGTGGTGGGTTGGTTTTTTTTGTTTGTTTGTTTTGAATTTTTTTTGTTTTGTTTTGAAAAGCACAATCTGTTCTTAAGAACTGCTGTTTTAATAATTTCTTATAATATGTCTTACTGGATTTCATCATGACCAAAGTGTCATTTCCTCACACCTCTGTCTAGCATTTAATATTTAATGTAATCAGGTGATTAATTCTTCTGATAGTATTGCCTGAAAAGCTTCCAAAAAGTGACATAACTCAGGGAAGACTGATTTACCAGTTAAATGAGTGATAAAAAAACATTCTACGTGGAAACCAGAACAGTGGGTTGCTGAATGTCAGGTAATTAAAACACTTTCCCCTTGCCTTGAGCATTGTTACATTTAGAGAAATGCAAATCCTTCCTCATTTCCTAAAAGCTCCTTTCCATTAAATTGGAACTATTGGGAAACTTTTCCATGGTGCCAGCAAGTTAAAATGCGGTGTCTCTGACCCGAGTGCATTTTAATATTTATTTTAAGAAGCTTATAGATAATACAGGAAAAAAATCTATTTATACATAGAACTAAGCCTAGTACCTGGCTGCAAATTCCCATGCCACCAGAAAGAGAATAATTTAAGACTAAAACAGTGTCTGAGAAGGAAATCATTTCCCAAGGAGAGACATAACCAGAAAGTGCTTGGTCCATCTCTTTCAAATGCAATAGTGGCAGTATCTTGCTGTGTATTTTTCTCCCTGGCTTTGGGCCTCTCTTTACTCCCTTAGATTCAATTTTTCAGAGGAGATGAGCAACACAATACTGAACATACTGTGGTTTCTTCCTTTATGTGCCGTTGACTTTATTTCCTCTGAACAGTAAATAAAACCTGTTAAATAACCTGGAATGGAGGAACTCTGGTTTTGCACTTTTTTTGGAGACTGGAATGTCATACTGCCTATTTACCAACCAAGACAAACAAAAACTTTATCCTAATGATGGTTTTTTTCATAACTCCTGTGCCTGCAGAACAGTAGGGATGAAAGTTTTGTTTTTAAAAGCTTTTCCTTAATGCATCCAGTCCATCAAAATCATATTTCTATTGATGATACACACACATTTGACTGAGCAAGACATCAGCTCTCCAGATGAACTAAGCTTTTCAATCAAATGAGTTGATTATTGTTGTGCTACCTGCATTTTGTACCAAACAGGCACAAACCAAAAATGTCTTCACCAGTTTGTTTTACTTTTTGCACTTTCAGGGTGTTTTACAGAGGTCACAGGAAAACAGAATTCATCAGCCTTCATAAGAAGTTGGTTTTGGGTTTTTTTTTTTGTAATGGAATTCCCATAAATACTTTGAAAAAATTAGAAGTTGAGAAGGGTAATGCATATGTTGTCTCTTCTTAAATCTGTCTCAGAACTGATGCTGTTCTTTAACTGAGTCTTAAAAATATTGGTGCAGAGCATCAGATTTCCTTCCCATACAGTAACACTACTTCCAATGACATTAAAAATGTTTCTTTACTCTTTCTGGTTCTTGCAATGAGTAAATTATGAGAAACATATTTTGCAAACAAGTTCAGCTTTGTGGAGCCCAGTGGTGCTGTTTTCTGTGCTCAGATAAGAAAATACTTTGAGCTGTTGGAATTAGGTGAATGGCAGTAATACTCTTCATCAAGTAAACTTTGTTGTGTAGAATATCTGATTAATATGCATCATTTATATGTGTTTAGTTAAGGTCTTATTTCTGTGCATATTGTTAATGTTACATGCTCTCATCAATACTAGAATAGCATGCACATCTGTCTGCATGCATTCGTGCTCTTTGTAATAGAATCTGGTACTGAAAGTGAATAAAATGCTTTATTAAATGTGATTAAAAATGTTAAACACCCTTCAATGCTGTTTCTCTTTAACTGCAGACCCTGCTACATGGAAAAATCCAAGACACCTTTCTAAAGGTTGCCTTTATCCACTTGCTTTTTCTCCCTACACCTAAAGTGCATGCTTATATACACTAATCACATACATTTCATGCCCACATGATTGTTGATTACACTTTTCCTTTTACACTTCAGCTACTGTGGTGATTATTTTGCTGAGTCTTGTGATCTGATTGATTTTCAGTTTTCTGACCTTGTTGCATTAGAATGAGATGATTTTTGCTTTTCTGTGCCGTTGCTGCTTCATAGAACTTCCTGCACTTTAAATTCCCAAATCCTTAAGAAAAATCTTTGGTGATCAATTTTCTTAAATTTCAGCTTAAGTGAAAAATATGTTTTGAAAGATTACTTGATTGTAGGTAAACAGAGTGTTTGCCAAAAGGCCAGTTTTCCTTTAGCCTGTTCTTGTAGAGCAGATTGCTGTGTCAGGGAGCAGCGAGGAAATGACCACAAACTAAAAATTGGAAATGCAACTTTCCCCTAATACTTGGAAACCTAATTGTGAAAGTGTGAATATCTTGCAGTGTGACTCAAGCTGCTGCCTGTGCTGCAAAGCAGGAATTGAACAAAAACCTCCTTTGCTGTTTCTGGGACTTCTCTTTCATAGTCCCCAAGTAATTCTGGACTTCAGTGGTGACTGACAAGAGTGAAGATGTTTGGTCCTTGACAGATTTGGGAAGAGACATGTTCTCCTAAGGCTTCTTCATTATGCAGAATTCTTATGTATTTTCTGTTTGCTTGCTTTTAGTCCTACAGGTTTTTCTAACTTTTTCTTTCAGCTGTAATTTGGTCTCACTTGCATGGTTAAAAAAAAGATGCTAAAAGCTAGACTTTTTTCCCCCAGGTTTTTAAGCTATTGCTAATAATTCTTTTGTTTTCTGTTACAAGCTGATAGAGTGAACAAGACCATTTCTGAAAGATTGCAGGATAGATGATTGGCTCAGTCACAGTTAGGAGGGTGGACCTTGTGTGAGACAAATCTAAGACATAGTAGTGAGGTGCAATGTTTCAATAGACAGAATCATAAGTCTCTTTATTCTGAGCTAGTTAACATCTAGTTGCAGAAAGTTAACTAATTTTTCTTTTGCTGCTTGAAAAAAACAATCACGTAGTTTTCAATGAACAGGCCGTGGAAAAATGTTTTCAAAACATCTACTTCTTTCTCATGTATCAATTTTTGTTTTCAGAGGTAGATGCTGCAGAATGGGGTAAATTTCTTCATACCAAAAATAAGGTATGTTTACTCTCTTGATGTAGTAGCAGTGTCATAAGTATGTTACCATCTATATACTTCATTCTGTTATCTCTTCCCTTGACTTTGCTGAAAAGATGATGATTATTGGCATTATTATGCCTGACTATATGGCAGAATATTGAGGATTTTGTGTTTTGCTTTTTGAGTAGAAAACTTTTGAAAGCATAAAATGTCTGTTGTGTGGGTCATTGATTCTGCTGAGTTATTTATCATAATCCTTTTTGGGTTATTTTGTCTATTATTCTATTTTATGCATTGCCAAAATTAGAATGGACATCACAAAGACAAGGTGTAAGCCCAAGTCATTTCAGCCCATTGAAGAATTGGCTACTCCAGAGGTTTATTAGAAAGCTGTGAAAAAGAAGGAAGAGCCTCATGTGTATCAAGGTCAAGGAGCAGAAACTGAGATGACCTAGCACTTCAGGAAGAGAGTCAAAGCTTAATTCTCTGCTTGAAGAAAGTCGTATTTTTGTTGGCAGATAAATTCTATAAATGTTTATTACTTCAAACTGATTTCTTCACCTTCTCGGCAGTGCTAGAAATTGAAAGAAAGCTAGAGAGGAATACAGAGGGAACCAGTGCAAGGGTGGCTCTGTGCCAATTCATTTTGCATTGGTGGCAGGAGAACAGTTTTTACAAGAGTGGAAAAATTTGAAAAAACTGCCCTTTGTCCTCTTCAAGATGAGAAGTGGTTGAGGCTACATGTTGTTCATTAACTTCAAAGGATTACAGCTAGACTCAAAATGGAATTTAGTGTTTGGAATTCTCTTTAGGTGGACACGAACTAATAACTTGTGTCTGACATTGGTTATAAGTGCTAATAACTGCCATATCACAGCATTAGTCAACAGATTAAATGCCAATCTCTGTAATTTTTAGCACTGATGATTCCTGTTAGCATCAGCTTAAGGGCTAATAGTAATTTCTTTTTCATATTCTGTATACTTAGAGAGTTTTTCACTATCCCTTGGAGAAGACCTCATTTTGCAGTTAAGTAAGTGAATGCTGTCTTTGATTTTTACACCTTTTCTTTTTCCTTCAGATCTATACAGATTTTGATGAAATTCGTCAGGAAATAGAAAATGAAACAGAGAGGATTTCAGGAAACAATAAGGTAAATCCTGTACTGCCCATCTGTTGTCTTGCAATTGATTTTCTTACTGTTTAAACTTTTCTAAAAGAGTTTTGGCAGCTAGGAGTGAAAAGCATTTAACTGTTCTAATGAAGAACACAGTAAGGCTGCTTGCTGCCTTGAGATTTTTTCACTGTGTTCATGAGATGAATGACTTCAGCTCAAAGACAGAGAATTGATGCTTTACTTCAAGATTCTGCAGAAAACAAACTTTCAGTTAAACTCCCTTTCATTTGTCTACATACCTTGCTTTATGTGTAATTATAAATTTGGCTGCTGCCAAAACCAAAAGAATTGGTTGACAGATGTGTTTGGTTTTTTTTCCTTGCTGTGTGTTTTAAGGTATGTGGTGAAAGAAAGTCTTTGTAGTATGAAAGAAACTACAGCCTTGGGATTTTCAAATGATGCATTTAACTAAACCAGGGCAGTAATTATTACTTCTCATTAATGTATTTCTAGGGAATCAGTCCTGAACCGATTCATCTTAAGATTTTTTCATCTAATGTTGTAAATCTGACTCTTGTGGACTTACCTGGAATGACAAAGGTAAGATGCAGAATGCTCCTCTTCTGACTCAGTGTAGAGTGTTGAGCAAGGTGTGCCTGTTCACTTTTTGTCCTTTGTCTGTACTGGTAGAGAAACTGCTTTCCTTAGGTTAAGTAGTGTTATATAAATTTGACATTTGACATTCTGGGATGAGATTTGGGTTTCTTATGCTTATGTTTTTCCTCTCTCTTGATATAAGTGATGGTAGGTGTGTGGGCTGTATGTTCATTTTCATAGAAGAGGTAGCACTCCAGGTTTCAGAGTTGTACCTGCAGATAGATGAGTATTTGGCAACTTGGAATATGTTTTCCACATTGCTTCTCCAGGAGTTGCTGTGTGTATTTTGTGTAGAAGGCCCTAGGAGAACTGTTCAGGTCCTGTTTGTTCAGGTTACATACAGAATAACTTTCTGAGACATGAAGATGACAAGATGACTTCTTCCCCTGCCCATGCACATGTACACACACCCCACTCTGCCACTTGTGCAGGTGTTCTTGGACACCAAGCCTCATGCAGGCATAAAGACACACTTTTGAACAGTTCCCTGTTGGTTTTTTCTCTAGGTGCCTGTTGGTGATCAGCCTAAGGACATTGAACTTCAAATAAGAGAGCTCATCCTTCAGTTCATCAGCAACCCCAATTCGATTATCCTGGCAGTCACAGCTGCTAACACAGACATGGCCACTTCCGAAGCACTGAAAATAGCTCGGGAGGTGGATCCAGATGGTAAGCACCAAGGCAAACTGGATGCTGTAATTCAACTTCTTTTTAAAACTAAACCCTAAAATAAAACTGAAGTTGTTTGGGCAAAATATCATAAGAGAAGTAAATGTCACCACATATCCTAGAAAATATATGTTTTATAGTTGCTTAAAGACTTCTTGCCGCAGTCTCTGGCACTCAAGGGAGTGCTGAGATGAACTAATAACTGATAGATTTCTGGCTTGCCAGCAGGCCAGGTAACTGTTCTAGTAGTCATGGAGTCACTTCTGTTTCCACAGCAACAGAATGTTGGGGGTTTTCAGAGTTTTAGTAGTTCACAGTGATCTGTTAGGGCAACCTCATGCTTTATTGTCCAATGGTGTTTCTTTTAATAGAGAAAATATGCCACCCTGCAGCTAGTAATTGACTGTCTAGCTGTTAGTTTAGTGACTTGTAGTCATAAAGGATAAGATTAATTTTGATATTTATGTGGGAGAACTGACTGATTTAATGGAGAAGGAAGATTACCATTTTATGTTTACCTAAAGACTTTGAAATAGATCAGAAGCTGCTGCCTGCCTGCTTCTTGCTTTTGCAAAGTGCTGTCGGTACCATTGACTAACAAATGGCACTGTGTGATTTGAAAGAACATGGATTAATACACTTGGAAAATAGGTATACAGAAATTTAGGCTAAAATTTAGTGTTGGTACCCTCAAAGTTTTCTTTCTATAAAATGGAACATTTCCTGATTGTTTTCAAACTCCAAGCCTGCTTTGGCTTGTCTGCCACATAACCTTGAGAGAAAACCTCTTCTGGTAGTCTGCTCAGTTAAACTGTCCTGGTTCAAGATAGCAGACCCCTTTTATTTTACCCCTGTAAAAATGATGGACAGTGTCTTTTGGATCACTTCCCAAAATTCTGAAATGTAAAGGTCTAGAGTGACAGATCATGTTGCAGGTTCTGCAGGAGTAATGCTAAATAGTGAGAACCTACAGTACTAAAGTAGCTATACTCACATGAAAGTTTCAAGACCCAAGAACCTACTGTTTTACTGAGATGCTGGTTTATTTTTTTAGACTCAAAAAGTGTGTTATATTTTAAAGAAAAAATTCTTGGCACATTTTTTTTCAGACCAAAAGCTCGGGAAATACTAAGGTCCCAGACAAGTCCTGTGTGTGTTAGCCTACAGGTTTAGATGGGCAATATTTACCTATTTAATAAATTTAGGTCACTAATTCTCCACTTCTGAATTATGAGTTTTAGTTACTCGGATCAAATCAGAACATCCCTGTGAGTGTTTTCCTTTTGGTAGGTCGAAGAACCCTTGCTGTTATCACAAAACTGGATCTCATGGATGCTGGCACTGATGCTATGGATGTGCTCATGGGAAGAGTGATTCCAGTCAAACTTGGCATCATTGGAGTAGTGAATAGGTCTGTGTGGGCACATTGGTGCTGTTTTTAAAACTGTGTTAATATGAAGTAATGCTTTCTGCTTTTTAGCCATGAATATAGTTTTAAGAATAAGGTGACAATGTTGAAATAAACTTCTGAATAAGCAAGTGAGGAGCTTGTTGCACACTTTTCAGAAGGCTTTGTTCTTCCACTCAACCAATTGGTGATGTAGAGAGGAGGAGAGACATTTCTGGAACTGTAGTGTCACCACTTCTGCTGTTGTCCTTCAGCTTAAGGGATGCTTCTGGTCAGCTATTCACATTAGCTCTGATCCAGCTCAGGTCCTGTATATATTAGTCCTAACTGCATGTGGCTATGTTTGCTCTATTTTTCTACATTACTTAGGTCAGAGCTCATGTAGTTTTGATAAAAGCATTGCTTAGTCTGTGTATAGTTGCTACCAATACCAATTTGTTGATTACACTGCATGGAGCAACAAATAAAAACCTTAAAGTCTAAGGAAGGTGAGTTAAGTGTGTAAAGCAAAACCCAGTTGTTAAATGCTCTGTCCAGAAAAGCAGAAGTGTAAATTACTTTTACTTTGCATCCATTAACTAGTGTGGAACTCTGCCTTTTACCTTCAGGAGTCAGTTGGATATTAACAATAAGAAGAGTGTGGCTGATTCCATTCGTGATGAGTATGGTTTTCTTCAAAAGAAGTATCCTTCCCTTGCCAATCGAAATGGAACCAAGTATCTTGCTAGAACACTGAACAGGTATTACTTGAAGCTGTAAATTGATGTGTTAGACATATGTGCAGACCTTTCTTTTTACCCTTAGTGTCTCTTTTGGTGCTGTACAGTAATGCATTAAAGAAAACTCAGGTTCCAAACTTTGGTTCTCTCAGTTTCTGAATTTACTGTAGTTTTCCCAAGTAAATGTTTGCCTTTGGTGGTTGTGTCTCTTCTCTGTTTTGATGGAGATGATAAAGCTGAAACTTTTCCTCCCTTCTAATGAGGGACTGTTTTCTATTTTTAGACTGCTGATGCATCATATCAGAGATTGCTTGCCAGAACTGAAAACAAGAATTAATGTTTTAGCTGCCCAGTACCAGTCTCTACTGAACAGCTACGGGGAACCTGTTGAAGATAAAAGTGCTACCTTATTGCAGCTGATCACCAAATTTGCCACAGAATATTGTAACACCATTGAAGGAACAGCAAAATACATAGAGACTTCGGAGCTGTAAGTACAGATGTTTTCCTGGAATATTAACTGATGGTTAGGTTCACCCAGTGGCTCTTATTGGCTTTCACTGCTAATATTACTACACTGGACCATAACATACTCAAAAATATTTGAATCCAAGCAGCTATAAAAAATGTTTGCAATGAGACCTTTCTTCTTCTTGGTTGCTTCTTCAGTTGTTATTTTCTTTTTTCAGATGTGGTGGAGCCAGAATCTGTTACATTTTTCATGAGACTTTTGGAAGAACTTTAGAATCTGTTGACCCTCTGGGTGGCCTTAACACAATTGACATTCTGACTGCCATTAGAAATGCCACTGTGAGTGTTCTTCTGTATTTCTAAGTTCTGTGGCTGTATGTTAGCTAGGAAGCAAAGGTTTAATTCTATATATGGGACACAGCTTTGAATTGGTTCAGTGTTTTCATGGCAGATTTGGCTTCTTGCTAATATGGGAATTGGTGTTGCTGAGTATTAACAGAGTAATGCCACTTTTCAATTTTACAGTATATTATAAAATACTCCCTCAAGCTTGACTTTGGATGTCAAACATGTCAGTCTACTTTTGTACTGTCTGTGGAGTGTGGACAGAGAGGCAGGTTTCTGCATGGTCTTGGAGCGTGATGTACTCTGTTGCAATGATCTCTGTGCATGTTCCTATCCTCCTGTAAATGAAAAATGTAAAAACAGGATTTAGTAACAGGAAAGATGTCATGTTTCAGGTGAAAAATGGTGTATGTAGCTGAGCATTGGGCTGTATGGTCATAAACGAAATTACTCCAAACACTGAACCCCACCTATCTTGTTGGTATGGTGTTATATGCCCAAGACTGTCTAATAAATAATGGCAGTTTTTTCTCTATGAAATTAGATAGAAAATGTCTTTGCCTTTATAATAAATTTCATCTAAATGTGGATCCACAAATGTGAAAAAGCATTGTTCAGATTTGTAAGCCTAAAGTGACATGAATAGGTAGAAACTCCAAGATTCTATAAGTATGCTGGTTAATCATTGTTTAATACATTTTGTCTTAAAGATAACAACTTATAGCTTTTCTTTTTAAATATTCTTGTAACATATTTTACTCTTGAGACCTGTTCTCATTGTCAGGTGTGGGACCTGATTTATCCTGAGCCTCAGCAGATACTGCTTCTTAGAAATGCATTTTGTTTTATACACAATTTAGCAGCTTTTCCCCTCCTTTTGAACCAGGGTCCCCGTCCTGCCTTGTTTGTTCCTGAAGTTTCATTTGAGTTGCTGGTAAAAAGGCAAATCAAACGTTTGGAAGAACCAAGCCTGCGCTGTGTGGAGCTGGTTCATGAGGAAATGCAGAGGATTATCCAGCATTGTAGCAATTACAGTACACAGGTAAAAATGCATGCTTTAGAACTGGGGTTGTGATTACTGGTGTTTCTCTGTGTGTGTCATTACTTGCTTAAAAACTTCTGGAAGTCTCACCAGGAAAATTCTGGTTTGTTTTTAGGAGTTACTGAGGTTTCCTAAATTGCACGATGCCATAGTTGAAGTAGTAACCTGTCTTTTGCGTAGGAGACTTCCTGTCACAAATGAAATGGTAAGTTTCCATCTATTGTAATTTTGCTGGTAAAAGTGCATGTTTTCTGGAGTCTTCATGCTTCTGTTTGCAATCAGGAACCCAAGTTAATAAAGGAATCTTCATTTATTTGTTAAATTGATAGTTATTTAATATGTACACATTTTGAATCTTCTTCTGTATCAGAATATAGATTCATAAAAAGCAAAGGAATGGGGTTAGGGTTAAGCATGTTGTCCCCTGTGTTTCAATTTTCCAAGAAGAATTTTACTAAGACTTCAATTTAACATCTCCTAGTCTTCCTGATATAGGTTATTTCCCACCCTTGTAACAGAAGCTGTGCATGTACTGTAGAGTTTGGAATGCAGTGATGAAAATTAAATTGTAATCTTTTTTCTGTGTGTGTCAGAGGCTTGTAATTCCCTTAAGCTAGTGAAAACTAAAAGTTCAATTTGTACCTTTAAATAAATACGTTTTAATATTAAAGTCTGATTTGGAGTGCCTGTTGGAGAGTAAAGAGTGTTTCAGTATTTGACTGTGCATTTGATGTGAAAAGCAAAAATTGTTTGTATACTCACTATCTCTCATAGTGAGCCATCTCCCCTGGTTCACATATTGTAGGTGGCATGTGGCTGAATGGTCTTTTGCTGTGGGCAGTCCAGCTGTGCTTCCCAGCATTGCAGGTCATTGCTCTGCACTGGCATTAGGTTGGCTCCCTCAATTTTTGATCTGGGAATGTCTTGCACTGCAGGTTCATAATCTGGTGGCCATTGAGTTAGCTTATATCAATACCAAACATCCAGACTTTGCTGATGCCTGTGGGTTAATGAATAACAACATAGAGGTAAGAAAGCATGTTCTCTTAAAAAGCTTCTAGTCTCTTTCAGTGAAAGTGAAATTGATAAAATAACAAATGCTTCAGCTTCTTTCCTTGTAGCACATTTCCACATTTTGAGGCACTAGAAATGTGATGAATTGTTACTATGGTGTATACTCCAGTGATCTGTAGATTCATTAATTTCTATTGCACATTACATTCAGGATCACTGGTTGATAATTCACTGAAAGGATTCTGCTTGTTTTTCAGTCTGGAAAGTAAGATGGGCACCTAATTGAGTATTGCCCATGAAACAACATTTTTTAAGATGAAATTTAAATATGTAGTTGTGAAGTGGTGTTTCATATTGAAGTAACTGCCTTTTGTCTCTGACACAATGTATCAATACTGTTCCTGTCATTCACAAAAGGATAGTACAAGTATTGTTTCCTCTGCTTGGGTTCTAATTTCTGTTTGCTTTTGACATTGTTCTTGAATCTCTGTGTTACCACGCTTCAGTCTCCCTGAGACATCCCCTTCATCAGTCTCCCATCAGAAATCTTGTGTTTTTCAAGCCCAAATCTGATTTGATAATACTTGTTGCTGCCATCATCCTGTAGAAGCAGTTCAACAACCAATCTGCTAGATTGGAAGAATCAATCTGGTGTTGTTGCAATACTCATCTCTCTGGCTAAGAGCTCATTAATACCCTTGTGTTTATCCAACACATCGTTTTCATTCATCACAGAATCAGAGAATGGCTTGGCTTGGAAGGTCATGCAAGATCATCTCATTCTGCTCCCCCTGCCATGTGCACATTCCTCTAGACCAGGTTGCTCACAGCCCCATCCAACCTGGCTTTGAACACTTCCAGAGATGGGGCAGCCACAGCTTCTCTGGGCAGCCTGTGCCAGGGCCTCACCACCCTCACAATAAAGAATTTCTTGCTATGAAATATGTCATTTAAACCTGCTCTCTTTCAGTTTGAAGCCATTCCCCCTTGTCCTGTCACTGCGTGCTCTTAGAGTGTTCCTTTTTTAAACGCTCACATGACAAATTCTACTCTCATTTTAACCTTTTACTTCCTTCTGTACATACATTCTGTACTGACTAGGTATGCATTGGAGCTTGACTTGATAGACTGCTCTTTAATCTAGTTCAAAAACAATGTGTATGGAAACTGCTGTGAGTACAGAAATTAAGGCTTTGTGAAGCTGTGTGAAGTGTGTTACTTAAACTGGTTCTTTCCTAATGTTTCCCTAAACAGGTCATTGAAATTTTTGAAGAACCAAACCATGTAAACCCAAGCCTTATTCCGTGGACAATCAGTTGTTAATTTCAAGCAAAATCAGATATTTCTTTGTCCTGATTGCTTCTAATTCTTTTTGCTGGGAAGCAAATTCTGCTTTCTCCTTCATTTTTGGCTAATCATGTGCTGGCCACAGAATCAAATCCTAATTACTTGGAGGATTTACAGCTTAATGAGGGCTATAGGGCATCTGTGCTGAGCCAAATTGCAGAGCTTGGATGCTGTTTTTCAAAGGCTGAGGTTTTGATTAGGGAATGTGGTACAAAAAGACTTTGCAAAACTTTTTATATTGAGAATTTAGTTTTGACCAGGCTATCAAAGTATCCAAATAATCGAGGGTTTCATAGACCACAGTATTAACATGGCACTGGATGAGATGAAATCACTCATGTTTGTCTCTAAAATGGAAGTCATCTGTAAAATGTGAATCCTGCCCCTGTGCTGATACAGAGTAATACATAATTGAGGTCTTGCTGGATTGTTTTTAAAGGAACAAAGGCGGAACAGGTTAGCCCGGGAATTGCCTTCTGCTGTGCCACGAGATAAGGTAAGTAAAGGTTTGATTTTATGTTTTATATAAAGTTTAATGCATTCTCCTAGATCCAATCTAAGTATTGAAAATTTTGATATGCTGCCCTAGTAACAGTCTTGGGAGCTTCCAGGTATTGAGTTTTTTTTCCTTTCAGTTTCATAAAATAGAAGTAGAATGTAATTTCTGAAGACTTGTCTATAAATGTAATATTACATTTATTACTTGAATGTCACCTCAGGTAAGGTATAAAATGCCTGCAGAGGCTGAAGGTGGACTCAGAACTTTCATGCTTAAATTTATAGCTGAGTCACACTGAAGATAGCAAGTGATTTCAAATACCCAGTGTGCCAACATAGTGACTTGTAGTTGAGTTTTGTTTTTTCATGTCACTCTTAAACTGCAGTCTTGCTTTTTTTGAGAGCAGATGCTGGAGGTGACATTCTCGGTTGTTCATCATAACCCAGTCATGTATTCTGTCTCTGGAGCTTGCTTAATTTTACCAGGTTTTGGGATTAGTGCAATGACAGGGGTGGAAGAACCAACCAAGTGTCATGGAAAATCTTGTCTGGCTGTAGAAAAGAATAGTCTGACAATAAGCTGGAATTTTAAACAGTTATTTAATACTATGTGAAATATTTAGAATAAAAAGATAAAGAATATAGTTTAAGATCCTCAGGAGATTGTCAGAGGAGTTCCTACAGCTCATAGAAATCTGTTCATTAAAAAAAATCTGTTCACTTAAAAAGTGAGACAAAGTCCCAGGGTTGATCTAATACTACTGCCTTTTATCAGTCTGAAATAACTGATAGATGAACTGGGAGTCTAAAGTTGTTATCTAGAGATTGCTTTCAGTGCTCTTTGATCCTTCTTTTTATTGATTTCATATTTATATCATCAAGGTAAGACCTGAAATGAAATTGAAGATCAGATAATCAGAAAGTCTCTTAACTATCTTGGAGATACTTTTTTCTTTGCCTTTTTTATTTCCTTCTTTTCTTTCTTTTTCTCTTTTGTATTACTGTTTTTCTTGCAAATTCAAAATATTTCTTTTCTGGATTTTGAGAGATGCTAGTAGGTAAAAGTATATGAAATTTGCTAGGTAAATTTGGTGGTCTTCAGTTGAATTTTTTTTTCCCCTCCCTGCATTTTTTACCTTCCTTAGTCTACTAAAGCTCCAGGTGCATTGGCACCTGCTACCCAGGAGACTGTTACTGCTGCTTCTGCTGAGGCTGATGGCAAGGTCTGTCTTGATTTTTCCTCTAAGCACTGCATGCACGTTTCTGTTGTGGTGCACCCCAGATGTAAGGAAAGCAGTTTGTCTGTAGTGCTCTGTCACCCACAGTGTGTCCTACCCAGTCTGGACGTCCTACCCAGTGTGGATTACTTGGCACTACTGATTTTATGTGCAGTGGCATGTCAGGACATGCCATGAGGTGGCCAAGTCACTGCTTTCTCTTTGAACTCTTGTTTGCAATATACTGTGGTGCAAATATGCAGCATAATTTGCCTCAAACTGTCAATAGATTGTTTGGTGCCAAGAGTATTGTAATTAAAAGTCTTCAGCATGGCTGTTAAACTGCATGTTTTTAATGTGTTGACAGTTAAAGAAGGAGGACAGAAGATAAGCTAAAATGTGAGTTTCCTGCTTCCTGCAGGGAATCTTTACAGGCTTTGTTCAAACTGAACCTCCTTTGTGTTGTTTCACATAATTGTTAAATCCCTGGTTTACTTATATTTGTGAAATGTGTTCTGCAGTGTTTTTTACATGTCAGGTGTGCTGTCTCTTGTGTTAAAATAACAGCTCATTACTACTCTGAAGGCTTTTCTGCTAATTGCTCTTGCTTGGAGTCAGAGAAGATGGGCAGTCACAAGTTTGTGGATTAGGAGTACCAAGGGGACTCAGGCTTTCTGCTTTAATGCACATTCAGATTTTAATGCAAAGTTTCCATTTCTGTCCTGAACAAAGTGGTTAAGGTCAAAATTTAGTCAATAGTAGAATTTTAACTATTATTTACATCAATGTTTTAGAGGTTTTGATATGCTGGAAAAATTAAAAAGAAATCAAAAGCCACTGTGAAGATATGTTGTGATTTAAGAAGTTGTAGGAAGCTGCCAGATTTGGTTTGCATTTCCCATAAAACCCATCCTCTGTTAGGTGATACATTTCACACTCAGTGTAGCTTTGTTTCTGATACTACTTTGGAGGTAGAGCAGGCTCCACAGTAACACAGAATGAGTGGCATAGGGTTTTTTGTCATTTTGAACAGCTGTCTTACAATCAGAAATGGAAAGCAGTGGAGCTTTCCTTAACAGTAAGTTTCTCTTATGAACAGAGTCTGATTCGAATTCTTAGTGTGTTCTACAATGCCTCTGAGCAGTTGTGCAACTTAAATAAAATTTTTGATATGCATAGGTTGGCTCTTTCCTCCTGTATGCTGCTGTTGGTATTCTGTTTGCTGTGCTTTGTTTCTCACTTTTTTTTAGATATAAGATCAGCCTGTGGTGTTTAATTGTAAACACAATAGATAAATTTAGCTTTTTTCCTTCTATATCTGAAGCAAGACATAAATAGTAGTACCAAGACTTGAATGTTTTTCAAACAGATTTTAAAGCACAATAGTAAATAGAAGAGATATTAGACCTGTGGAAAGGTACAAAATAAAAATTGCCCCTATTCTACATCAAAACAAACCTTGAGTTTTTTAATACTAATAACATGTGGTGGATATCATCCACTAATATTTCTTTAGTCTAGTGGTTCCCAATGTTCAAGAGTTGGGTGTTACATCTTTTTCTCAGGAGATCTGTGAGTCATTCTTTGTCTGGAACTTCCCAGAATCTCTGATCTTCACTTCCAGAGGATGAAGATTTTTGTTTTGATTTGTTACAAAAAAAAGCTTTCTGTAAATTCTGTCAGCACACATATGTTCATAGCTGTGGTATCTCAGAACAGAAATGTGCATATTTTTTAACTTACTATAAGAAACTTCAGTTTGTATTTAAATAAAACTTGATGAATTTAAATTTGAGTATGCAAGAGCTGTGGTGATCTTCAAAATACACTTTCAGAATGGTCCTGATAGGATAGGTTGTAGTGTTCCAAGGATGTGTGGTAAAAGCCAAATGACTTAGAAAGCCCAGCCCATATTTCAGAAGTGATTTGTAGACCCTTAAAATGCTGTGGAACTTCTCTAAGACATTTTCATACCCTTTTTTAGGGAGAGTATGAGTTTTAAAGCTTTCCTTTTCCTGGTACCTTTTGTCAGCTGTAACCAGGCAAGGGAGAATAAATGTGGGGAATGTGAAGAACAGAACGAAGGGAATCTACCTATGAAAATCTCATTTTTTAGTGAGTTTTACCAGTGATTTGATCAGATGTTTCTTTACAGTGCCCAAGTTCTAATTCTGCCTTGTTTTTTCAATGTGCTGTTTGTGCAGACTCCTCCTGTAGGAGCAGATGCGTCTCAGGAGTCTGGAACAGGCAGCTGGAGAGGAATGCTGAAACCCTCCAAAGCAGAAGAGGTAGCAGCAGAGGAAAAATCCAAGCCAGCTGCAGCCCTACCTGCCAGTCCTCAAAAAGGACATGCTGTAAACCTATTAGATGTGGTGAGTCATGGAAGACAGACTCCTTTTCTTTGCAGTTCAGGCTCAGGAAAAACATCTGAATTCCAGATCTTGTAACTTTGCTGCTAATATGTGGTATCTTTGTAAATAATTCCCACTATAGCAACAGGGAGCTCTAGCCAGTCTTTGCTCCTTGGCCAGGCACAATGTCCCTGCAGCCTCCCTGCCTGTTCCAGTTCCAGCCTAAGAATGGGGTGACTGGCTTCCTTTGACAAATTCCTGTATAAGTGAACTTCTTGTCTAGATAGGTGTTGGTACAGAAACAAATCTCAGCTCAACTCAAATTCCTGCTCTTCTTGTGCTGAAATTGAATGTTTTTATTAGAGGAGAATAATTAAAGACAAAACCCTCTTAAGTTAAAAACAGATGGAAATACTTGAAATGTTTGGAGAGCTTTAGAAAAAAATGTAGTGGTGCCCTCTTGACCTTTGTTTCACACATCTGGATTTTGATACGTCTCTAATTTCTGAAGAATTACAGATTTGTTGCAAGACAGGTTACAACTATCAAAGTGAGGCTAAAAGAGCAGTAGTTACAGTTCAGAGTTTTATTTACAAATGCAAATGAGCAGAATTGGTAAGCTGAGGGTTTTATTTTTTCACACAGCCTGTACCTGTTGCACGCAAACTTTCTGCCCGTGAGCAACGAGATTGTGAAGTGATTGAACGACTTATTAAATCTTACTTCCTCATTGTCAGGAAGAACATTCAGGACAGGTAAACCCAAACTTCCTGGAAATATGTAAGCCGTGCAAGTATTGTGATATTTCAAGAATCTTTTATATGATCTTGTTACTTTTATCATTTGTAAAAAAAGAGTAAATACATTTATTTTTGAGAAGGGCCAGCAGCAATAAAACTTGACCCTACACAAAATGAAGCAGTTTGAAATTTGTTTTCTCCAATGGTTTCAAGTTCTGTATAATATTAAGTAAAAGGTTTAATTATGTAGGAGATGCCTGCTTTTCTGGAGGATGCTTCAGTTCAGATGGATGATTTCCAGCAAGTGACTGAAATAAACTACGTGCTGTGTACCAAGCAGAATTTAGCTTTGCCATCCTGTTATTTCAAATGGGAAGGTCTGAGCATGGCTCAGTTTTCTAGCACTTTGCTAGAAGGATGGAAACAGCATAAAAGAATTTCTACTGTGGAAAATACCTTTAAAATTTTGCTTAAAAAAATTAATACTTTTTCTTTAATGAGGAATTATGTAAAACTTTTTTTTGCTTATGTCTTTTTGGAAAGGTCTACCTTCATATATATTTATGTTTTTATGTATATGGGAAGTTTGGGGAGGAAGTACAGTAATCTTGAGACCAGATTTTAGAGCGGGTTAGTGAGGCTCATAGGTGGTTTTAATCTATCCAGTAAACTAACACCTTATATAATAAGTGGGATTTTTAGTGTTTCATGGCAGGGAAATGCTTTGTTTACCTTTACTGCACTGTTTGTACTATGTAATATCAGGGATACGAATTATTTCTTTGCCTCTTTCTCATATAGACATTAAATTTGATTTTAGGTTTGACATACTTAAATGTGTGTCATCCCTAGCACAGTAGAGATGGGTTGGTTTCTAATGAGCAAAGTTATTTATTCTTAATTTATGTTTTATATTATTCATGGGTTTTTTTACAATGCAGCTATTCTATTTGGAAGAAATTAATTTTATATGAATTAGTTCTATTCTTATATTATACTTGAGAGAGAGTTTTTATTTCTGGTAGTAATAGATTCCTGGTAGTTTGAGGCAAGCTTGTGTTAGCTACTTGCCCTCATTGTGCATTCTTCAATCTGGAACAGAGCTGGTTTTGAACAATTATTTTAAAGAAACAATCTTGATGTGCTTGCAGTGTGCCAAAGGCAGTGATGCATTTTCTGGTGAACCACGTGAAGGACACTCTCCAGAGTGAGCTGGTGGGCCAGCTGTATAAATCCCTCTTGTTGGATGACCTTCTCACGGAGTCTGAGGACATGGCACAGCGCAGGAAAGAGGCAGCTGACATGCTAAAGGTGAGGAAGAGACCAGGAGCTCATGGGAGCAGTTAACCATATCAAGGGAGACTTTCTGAAGATTTGTCTTCCTTTTTTCTTCACTGCTTTTTAAGACTAGGCCAGTGCATTGCTTTTCTCTGCTAGAGGAATTAAAACCAATACATGACCAGAAAGGATTACATACGAGCTTTTAAATCTGCAGTTCAGCAGGCTAGATAGAAAGTAGGTGCAGTTTCTCTTTTAAGCTTTACAGCATTAGAGCTGTGTATGATGAAATAGTCTGTCCTTCTTGAGCATTTAATGGGTTGCCACTCATTTCATAATGAAACTGCTTAGCTTTGATTTGATTTTTAACTTTGCACTTCCCAGACTGCTGCTGCTGTGTCCTTGGGAAAATCTCTCCAGCCAAACTAACTAGCTGTGGCTTTTGTGTGTTCCTGTGTGCAGGCCCTGCAGCGAGCCAGCCAGATCATAGCAGAGATCCGGGAGACACATCTTTGGTGAAGACTGTATCAGCCACACTATTTATATGCATTGGAGGTTACATTGGCTTGACAATTGCTAGGCATGGTATACGGAGTAGAATTTTTATTTATGAACTCTTCTTATCTGTGTACTGCAACTGTGTAAATCTGCTCATGTAAAGACAGTTGGTTTGATTTGCAAACAGAAAAATATGCTGTATTTTGCAAAAGAAGTCGTATTTAATCCATATAATAAATGGCTCTAAATGTTTCCTTACCAGGTTTCTGGTGCAAATTAAAGCAGACCAAGTCTTCTGTCTCAGTGACAGTCTCATCTGAACTTGGGGAAAAACGTTCAGGTTCCAGTGCCTGACTTGCTGAACAGGTTGCCTGTGGTTAAGAAGGCCGGTGTAGTCTTGTGGCATAGTTTTAAGCTGCTTTTCCAGTAGAAGTTTCAATACTGTGAAGAAAAGAGAGCACCGAGTATTTTCTTTCCTGAATATATTGCATGCACTGTGACAGATGGAGGTCTCCATTTTATAGCACAGTAGAGATGTCGAGCGTATTCCTACGTATGTGTGTTCCCTTTTTATTTTTCTCTTTGTCCCCAAATGTTTCAGTGGCAGACAAAACTTCAGACTTGATCTAATGGAGTATCATGTAGGAAGAATTAGCCCGGAGCTTGCGAACAAGAACAGCCTACTGCAAAGTGGGTGCAGATTATTAACGTGCACTGGAGCTTGTGTGTGAATGTTGGGGTTTATAATCAGGCACAAGGATACCTTCCCCTTCCTCCCCCCTGGGACCAAGCCCCTGGATCATCCAATGGTAAATTTGGCAGAACTGAAAAATAAAAATGCATTTCAAAACTGTCATGGGATACTAAGCATTTCTTTTAAAAAACAGATGAAGTTGGCCAGGGAGAAGGGGATACCCTCAACTTCTGCAAATTTTGGAATGTGTGACAGTATGAAAGAAAGTCTGTGGAATTGGAATATTTATATCAGAGATTACAGTTGCTTTTGAGGAAATTTTGTTGTGCTGTAAGTAGCTTTTTTTTGAGGACAATCGTAAAATGATGAAATTTTAGGTTGGAAATTAAGTTGATGAGGTTTCTTCTTTTTTCTTCTGATTATAATTCATACAGATAACTATTGATCACACTAGCCTTGAAAAAGTAAACATTTTAATTTTTATGAATAAAAATTTATTTAAACTCCAGCCAGCATACTTGCATGTACTTTTCAAGCAGATTCACTCTTTTTGTATAAAATGAAAATGTTTACTATATTATTGCTGACATTTTTTCTTTAACACAACTTGCATGAACAATAGGACACTGCTGTCAACCTAACCTCCATGGCTTGATTTTATGGTATTGGGCCAAGATAGTGAGGTTTTTATTAGCATATGCAGTTCCTTCCCCCTGAAATCAGTTAGCAAAAATGGAATTCCTTTTGTAAGCTGCTAAAGACTGAAAATTTTAAAATTCAGTTTACAAGAAGCTCTGTTTAAAAATATATTTTTCTCATGGTAATCTTCAGTTTGGCATCAATATGAGCACAAGGAGTTAAGTCTGACAGATGCAACTTTTGGATACTTCATGTATGATCTGAGGTAATTCGTGCAGAACACATTGTGTATTTTTAAACAGCCTAAAAAGTCATGGTGTATGCATTACGTGTAATGAATACAAAGGGGGTTCTTTTATCTTGCATTGTATCCAGGGATGGTAGTTCTCAGATTTAAGAAATATGACTGAAGTGCAAATCAAATTTGGTGATCAGTGAAAGCTTTCAAGTTTTGTCAAAAGCATTACATTTCTGTTTGGAATTCACCTGACACCTCTCTTTCCTTCCCTTTTGCTTTCGACATCCAAGAAATTTTCAACAAGGTAGTGCCGTCCATAAGTGATCTGCTACCCAAGCTTTAACTCCCAAAGTTCAGTCAACATCTCTCTGAAGAAATACTCTGATTTGTAAAGTTTTGGAAATGCTGCATAAAGCAAATTAATTTCATTTACTGAAGAAATTTTTGCAAGTGATACCTGGCTCTGTAATGTCATGTGAAATTTCCAGTGTTAATCTGGTTTCTGAAATGTTACGACTTTTTTTTTGTTTAAGTTTCACAAAAAGTTTCAATTTGGTAATGTTCGAGTGCCAAGAAATGAACTTGATTTGTAATCCTTAATGCAAGTCTTTGAAAGTCCATGCTGTAACAATCCTGTTATTTAATAAACAGATAATACACAAAATTAATTACGCCAGAAATAGTTTTGAACCGACTTGTAGTTCTGGTGGCAGGACTTACATGCTCTTGGATTCAGTAGTGTGATACTTGCTTGTGTACAGCCTGACTTGTGATTCCACTTGTTCTCACTCCGTTCTGCATTCTTGGTTCTTGAGTAGTTCCATAACTCGTAATGTAGACAGGTTGTTCATGGCTACTGATAGGTTTGAAACAAGCTGGATTCTGAACTGAGCTAAAATACTTCAAATCGCCACTAGTAGTATCAGCATTAAAAGAAATTATGGGGAAGCTGTGGGAAAAAGCC
Source organism: Notiomystis cincta (assembly GCA_013398075.1). Lineage (NCBI taxonomy): Eukaryota > Metazoa > Chordata > Aves > Passeriformes > Notiomystidae > Notiomystis > Notiomystis cincta. The sequence goes on from VZRX01001545.1 coordinate 206,620, forward strand.
ACTGAAAGGGCAGCAACTGAAAAAGTCCCAGATTGGACTGATGGTTTACAACTATCTCTAGCCTTATTTAATTTAAACTTGAAATAATTTTGTCATCACTGTACAAGTTTTAGCTAACTTGCTTTCCAGTGGAGACAGAATCATGGAGGGGAAAACCAGCTGTAGCCAAGTTCAGATTAATAAATGTCTGACATTGTTACTTGAGCTATTGCACTCCTGCTTTAACTGAAACACAGTATCCTGATGTGAACCGTTTGTATTTAGCAGTCAGGTTCAAATTTTACTTAGTGAAACCGATGGTTAAAGGGGGAGGTGGTGTCTGTGTGCTTCAGGCCTTACTCTGAAGTAAAGAGAGCAGACCTTGTATAAAACCTGCCTTTATTCAGTGCTTTGGGGATGAATGACAGATGCCAGATTGGATATGGCAAATTCAGGTCCCTGTTTTATGGACCACAGCAGGGGAAAGAAACAACTTGCCTTGTTGTGCCCCTGTTGGGAACTTGAATGGAATTATCCTGAGTAATTTCTTTTTCTGCAGTTTTCTCCTTCAGCTGTGAGAGCAGTGGATAGCTGATGTTTTCTGTAGTTCCTGATGATCTCCACTGCATCTGCTTTTTGTTGCTAATTAAACTGTGCTTTGAGGTGAGAGCTAGAGGACTGACTCTTTGAAGTTTAATACCACTTGAATATGGTTTTGTGCTCAATGGCACTGTTTAAACTGGTGAAGGTGCTTTCATGCTCACAGTTTTGAGTTTACCTGCTGCGTGCCCTTTCACCTCTTCACTGCTAGCTGCCATGGTAAGGTTAAATTCAAGTCTTCCAGGTTTTGCTGTGCAAATGTTTTTGTGGGGCTTTTTTAGTTTGTTGGTTTTGGTTTTTTTAAAATATCTTGCCCAAATAATTACTTTTCTTTTTGCATTTTCAAATCATGCATTTGTAGCCATGTTAAATACTTTAATCAATTCTTATTCACGTTTCAACAATCTCTGATTATCTGAGTGTACCTGTATATGAGAAATTAGACCAGGCTAAAAAAGAATACTCGATTTTTTCCAGTCATCCTTGATTCTTGGCCCAAGTGTTCAAATGCTCAGTTGTGATGGCCCTGTGTGGTCATGGCAAGTAGTGGTTGTATCCAGCTGCTTTCTCTGGGAAGAGTCAGGAAAAGGGTTTGGATTGCTTGGACTTGGTTAAAGGCAAGCATGGACTAAATTTCTTGGGGTTTATAAATCTTATTAGAAACCTTGCATGCAAAGAACTTTGTTCTTTGTTTTTGTTTTATATTTCTAAAAAATAAATACCTTTATTAATTTTTAGGACTGCATATATATGTGCATCTGCACCATTTGGAGATGACAGAAAACGGGCAGGGAAAGACATCAGACATGAAACACTACTGATTCCCAGGAGTTCTTCCTGTAACCATAAACTCTCAAATGGGCTCTGTTTATTTCTCTGGAGGGGAACATTGGTGTGTACTGGTGTATTTTGGTCCCAGGTGCATGGTTCTGTCATTTAAGGAACAAGGTGGCTGTGTTAGGTGGATGAACTTTCCCATTCCCTTCCCCCTTTTCCTATGTGTGCTTTCTTTGAGGTAGAAATGACTCAACTAGTTTTCATTTTTTATGTTATAGAGATTAGGCTGGAGAGGTCTCATCACCAGACAGATAAGTAGGATCTGGAAACTGAAATTAATGCTAATAACTCTACTAACACTAAGAACATGCTGAGCTTTGGAAAGTACCATATTTCAGTTTCATAGCCAGAAGAAACTCCTCTGTAACAAACAAGCCACTATTTTATTACTGCTGAAATCTTGAGTAATAGTGCAAATAAAATCAAGTTTATCAAGAAAGCAAAAAAATCAAGTAAAAAGAAAGGTGAAAAAAATACCTAAAAATAACCAATTCCCCACCCAATTGCAGAATACCTTAAGACTTGTTACCATTTCTTGGAATTTCCTCATTCTTCTCCTAGGCTGGGAGGTTTTAAACCAGCTGGACTACCCAGGGTTATTCTGACAATAGAAGAGGTGGTGCTTAGTTACCACATTCCAGAAGTTAAGATTAAGGCTTACCCCCTGTGGCTGCTGCTACTGCAAATTTGTATGGTAGATTTCATGGACCAGGAGATGATTCTGCATGGCCTAAGAGTGAGGCCTAATCCTTGAAAGCAACACTGCAGAACACTACAGCTTCCCTCACATCTTTCCTGGTTCAGGGACCCTGTGGTGCTGTTCACCCACAACTCCTGGGCAGCTAACATTAAAAAAAAAAAACCTTTCATGTACATGCTCCAAATCTGGTATGAAGCTGACTGCAGAGCCTACAGAACTAGTACCAGGATATTCCTTCAATAAAGATGCTGGATAGCATGGATACATCCCAAGTCATTCACAAGAGCAAAGAAGTGGAATGACTGTCACTCAGCTTGTAAGTCATCCTATGCACAGAGAAGGCCTAAAAGGGACTCATTCGGTTGATTTAAGCTTTGAAAGGCTCTGTACTTTCGGATTTCAGAAGTGCATTTGCTGTGTATTCCCATGTGAAGGCTGGAGAACTGTAGTGCAATGTGTCCCCACACATAACCAAGAAGCAACACATGTTAGTGCTTAATCATTCAGTCCTTTATTATGAAATTTCTGCAGCTTCCTGCAAAGCAAACCTGCTCAGAGAAACAAGACCATGGCTGTCTTTGCCCCCAGAAGGTTTGCTGGTCACATGAGCACACGTTCATTGTAGGAAGGACTGGATCTGAGTTTGCTTTGGCTCATTTTGCTGTGGGTTATCCTGTGCAGTAACTGGCCACTGTTGTTCTACAACACAGAAGGCTGTTAAAGGAGGGGCACGTCTCCATCACTGGACTTGGAAATGAATCCTCATTTTCTTCTTGTCCACATCCTCCATGAATGGTGCTTTAAATAAGGCAGAGTATCTACACTCTCTTCAGTGGTTTAACTCAGCTCCTTTACTTGAACTCTGGTGCATTTTGGAAAGGAAGCACTGGGCAGTCTGTGAGCTGTGTTGTAATGCACAGTACAGAAACATCTTCAAGTACATCTTCAAGCAGCAGAGTTAAGATTTTAGAGTCTCACTTTAGGGAGATACTCTCTTGTCACAACTGCAGCCATTTTATAATGTAGTAATTTTTCTTTCCAACCCTAAGTAATGATACTCCATTCTTCAGAATATGCTGTCCAAGGATAAGAACAGTCTCAGGATTAGTTACACGGGTCCCATTTATTGAAACTCCTCCATCTGTAATTTTCCGGTACCTTAAAAACAAAACCAAGACAACTGTTAATTGCAACAGAAAGCTATTTATTGTTATTAAGAATTCAAAGATCACTTAGGTGGGTTTTTTTGTTTGTTTGTTTGTTTTGATTTGGTTTGGGTTTGGGTTTTTTTGTTGGATCTATCATTGAATACATTTTAATTCTCCTGCACTTCACTTTCAGTCCAGGTCAACAGTGACTGAAATTAACCTTAGCCTCCACTACTCCAGTTCTTTCTGAGAAGAGTAAATACTGGTTTGAGTATTACCCACGAGCATCACCCACAGGTGAGAACTTACCCACTAGGTCCATCTGGAATGGCATTTGCTTTGCGGCACAAGTCAAGAACAGTCATCCCAGGTTCAAGCATCAATTCAGCAGAAGTAGCTTGTCTGAAAAGTTCTTGTAACTCCTGGTCAGACATTTCTTCCAGTGCCTCCACACTGCTGTAATACAGGGCCTTAGTGCACCTGTGAGAACAAAGGTTCATCAAAACACTGAGCCAGTCTTCTCTTCACACAAAGTGCTACTCAACTCATCAGATTCCCTTCCCCAGTTTCTTCTGAGAGCCCCCAAACTAACAGAAATCCTTAAAATACACCCCCATTTTTAATTGTACCCCAGTGCCCAGCAAGTTTTTTTAATACTGTCAGTTTATTTTGAAGTCTACAGGATTATTACGTTTTTCCCTTTTAACATCTAAGCAACAACTTAATAGATGAAAATAGTCCTTGAAAAGCTATGGAAAATTACCATAGAATAAATCTGAAACACAACTGCTCAATAAATCAGACTTCACCTCTTAGCAGATTCTAGCCCCTCTCTACCATGGACAAGCTTGGTTACTTCAGCAGCCAGTCGTTTCTGAGGGCCCCATTTTTCAGGTTCTTTAGCATGCATTTCCATGATGTGGGCAATCTCCTCAAGGGGAAGGAAAGTGAATAGTTTCAGGTATCTATAAGCAAGAAAAAAATATTTTGTCTGTATAGCCATCATTACAGACTTCCTGCCTTTATCATTTGAACTTCAGTAACTGCACCAAAATGATTCTTAGTCAATTTAAGAAATACATATTAAGATGCTCTGTCCTTTCAATCAAATCTGTAAAACTCACATTTTACTTAATATTCTGCCTAGAGTCAAGTCTTCAGATATAAGGTAGTGTCAGATGCTTTTATGAAGCTTGTATTCCAATCAACAATTTAGTTTTCTCTTGCAACTTTTATAGGATTTACTGGAATTGTGTGTCACCTAACAAGGGTTTGTATTTATCATAGTAGATCCACTATATGCTAATGCAAGATACCACTGCCAGTCTGTGGAGAGCATGGGACAGAAGCAGACTTGTACTGGCCAGTATCTCAGCAGGAAGATTAATCAGGATAATCAAGAATTTAAAGATGCATCCCTAAGCCTACTCTTTACAACAAAGTCCATTTAAAGAGCTTTCTGGCCCATGCAAGGTGCCTTTACTGGTAAACAGGCTGAATGCCTGAAATACTTTAGTGTTAAGTACCCACATACCCTTCTTTTCAGTCTGAAAGGTGTTGTGGATCAGAACACGGATTTGAATTATCACGGGGTAAAGGTTATGTGATCAGTCACAATATGAAAGGGAAGTAGCTCAGATTTAACAGTGCCATTGAAGTTTAGAGTAAAACAGATTTAGAAAAGAACACAGAGCAACTTATTAAAATCACTATAGTCATGTAGTGTACTGAAAAAACCTGTGGTGCTACAGTACTGAAATTAATATGCCATGTGAGAGTCAACCCACTGGCAGAACAAAATGCTTTATGCTTCACTCCTTTGTCATCCACCTTCTAATTCTCTGATGCATATTTCAGCACAGAGAAGTTCCTGTATACTTAGGAACCAGCCATGCCTATTTCATGAACAGTTATAACTGACATACACTTCTACGTGGAGCTTGTGTTGCACGTATTTAAAAGAAGCAGTTACAGTGAACAATCAGGTTTTATAAACAGTGACAAAAGCAAGATGGAGAAAAACTTACTTTTCAACTACGTTGTCTTGCTGTCTGACAAAAAACTGGTACAGCTCAAAGGGAGAAGTCTTATCCCTGTTCAGCCAAACTGCATTTCCAGCAGTCTTTCCCAGTTTATCGCCAGTAGTACTGGTAATAAGAGGTACGGTAATTCCAAACACATCTGTTCCTGTCATCCTGAGAAAGAAGAGGCACTGCATGTTAAAGGAAAAATCCTATCTTGGTAACTTGACTAAAATTGCAAGCATTCTGCAAGATTCTGTCCTTGATATTAAGCTGGGGGTGGTAGGCAAAAAGATGCCAGAACACTGCCCTGTGAAGAGGGCTTCAGGAAAAAAGCAACAACCGAAGTTCCTTTGTGTGTATCAAAGACATTGAGATACTTTAAGCAGCCTCACGAGCAACAGAATTCAACAAATTCATTGTCCTGGCTCTTCTGCCTTGAACACTGACCAAAATTGCTTTTGTGGCTTAGACTTGTAAGGCTTTACCTCTGTGCCAACTGCGTGTCCTGTGAGACTGAAGCAGAAGCGTTGCTGCTAAGTCCCTGCTGATTTGTACTTCGGCAAATTTTCTAAGGCTCACGCTAAATTTGGTGGATAAGCAAAAAGCACATCCTCATCATATTTGATTTCATTTCATTGTTCCGTTTCCTAAAAATCTTTACCAAGGTACCACAACTGCCTCTACTGTGGTGTGATTTTGTGTGCTGACAGACTTGTCTCAGTTTTGCCCCACACTTCAGGGTGTTTGATTTTGGTTCTTGGATTCACTAATACAAGAACCTACTCTTTTTCTTAAAAATTCATATAAACCTGGTCAAAATGTACAGATGTACCGAGCTTATGGTCAGGCCAATTAATTAATTAATTACTCTTCTCAAATCACTGTGTGATGGCCAAATCTCTTCAGGGAGGACTTGTGCTCCTGCTGCTGTAGGGACTGTCAGCACCAAGTCGCACAGCATTCCGTCATGGAATCGCAGAATCAGAGTGCTTGGAAAAGATCACCCTGCGAGCGAGCACCACCCTGTCAGCCAGAGCACGGCACCAAGGGCCCCACACACCACCGGGACACCGACTCCACCAGCTCCCTGGGCAGCCCACTCCACCGCTGCCCCTCTCCGGGCCTGCTCCAGGACCTGCACGTCCCTCCCGAACTGAGGCGGGCAGAGCCGGACTCTCCGGTGCCCCGTACCGGGGGCAGTCACACCGCCGGCCCTGTGGCCACCCCGCGGCCGGCACGGGCTGCCCCCCGCGCATCCCCTCCCGCCCCGCGCTCCC
>VZRX01001545.1:213711-271797 GCA_013398075.1 Notiomystis cincta
TCGGGTGCTCGGGAAGCGGCGACTCCGAGTGTAGACAGAGGTGCAGCTCTGGGCACGCAGATAAAAGGGGGACTGAGGAAACAGGCGTGCCCTCCGCCAGGGAATGAAACGCCTGGGTTGTGGAGAAGGCTGAGGCATGCAATGATTTTTTTTCCCTCAGTCTTCACTGGCAAGTGTTCCAAACACCCCAGCAGAGTCGTAGAAGGGAAGGTAAGGATTAGGAGAATGAGCCACCTGCTGTAGGAGAAGACTGAGGTTTGAGCTCGTCTAAGGAACCTGAAGGTGCACAAGTCCATAGGACACGATGGGATGCATCCATGTGACCTGAGGGAACTGGAGGGTGAAGTGTCTGCTCATCGTGTGTGAGGAGCTGTGGCAGTCTGGTGAAGTTCCCACTGGCTGGAAAAGGGGCTCAGTTGGGCAGAGCATGGTGCTAGAAACCTTGTTTCCTTTGAGCCGATGGCCAGGACTTTATAAACACTGTTAACATCTCTGCCATTCTGTGTTAGAAGCAATAGGCAGAGGTGCTAATACAGTGAGATCAATAAAGTGAAATACTGTGCAGACTTAGAAAAGTTCAGATTATTAAGTTTCCAAGTAATACTGACAAGAAGAGAGTATCTAGTCCTGACACACTAGATCCCCAAAAATAGCCATTATCCTGTAAAGGTCCTGGTAATTTTCTTTATGCACCACTTTCACACTCAGCTGAAATTCCTGTTCTCCAGCACATTTAAGTGCTAGCAAAAACAATGACTGTGGGAGGTTCTTACTTGCTGTAGGTTCAGGTAAATGCCTAGTTGGAGCAGATGATTAGATTCCTTAGTGCTGGCAGGAGCCACTGACTTCAGATAATCCCTTGCTCTTCTTCTGTTGGCTCACAACAACTCTCCCAACGCTACAGGCTGGGAGAAGATTGACTGGAAAGCTGCCTGGGGAGAATCAGCCTCGGGCTGCTGGCTGAGGATGGCTGAACATGAGCCAGCTGTGCCCAGGTGGCCAGAAAGATCAGTGGCATCCTGGCTTGTGTCAGCAACAGTGTGGCCAGCAGGACCAGGCAGTGATGGTCCCTGTGCTCAGCACTGGTGAAGCCACACCTCGAATCCTGTGTCCAGTTTTGGGTCCCTCACTACAAGAAAGACTTTGAGGTGCTGGTGCAAGTCCAGAGAAAGGGAATGGGGCTGGGGAAGGACCAGAAGTTTACTTCTCTGAGGTCTCTGAGATGCTGTGTTGAGTTAGCATCCCTCCCTTTGCAATGAACCAGTGAATTCTGTTACAGAGCTAAATTTTGCCATTCTGTTCCTAATTCATGTCCCCTGTACTTCTGCTTTCATTTCACAGGGACAGTTGTCTGTGGCTGCTGGGATGGTGAAGCAGCTTAAAGCTCCACAACATCAACATGAGCTTTAGAATCCACTTCCCCCAGCCCTTCTCCAGTCCATTCATTCCCTGGTGTTGGGATTATCACCTTGTGATGGCAGATGCCCTGATTGTGCCCAGTCCCTTCCAGAAGCACACCTCATACCAATACACCTCTTGTCTTATTATTGCTTGTACTGTACTCTGGGGGTTTTGTTTCTTCATGAAGCCAAAAGGTGGGAAAAGCATTTGCTTTCAATGTACATCTAAAGGGTAATCATGTCCAACTCTGTGGTGTCTGTAGGCAAGAGGGCAGTGGTTATTTTCTGCAGTCCTTAACCCCCTTGCAGTTTTTATCTCTTGGATTAGTCAGAGCATTTGAACGAGTAATTTTCCTTTTCCTTTGATGTGGTTTGCCACCCTTCCTCACATTTATTTCATTTGATCTTCTTATTTTTCAGTATATCTATTTCTTTAATCTTGTCATCTTTTTCAGCTGAAAAGTAACTTGCTCCCTGTTTCCTCGTCTCTCTCCACCCAGGGATATTTGGTTCTTGTGTGTTCCTTTCTTCGCCTCTCTTCCTCTGCTGTAATTTGTTGTTTAGTTTTGTTTCATTTTCATGGACCTCTTTATATGTCCTCTGATAGGTGCATAGCTGTTTTTAATTGGGCTTTGTGTCTTATTGATTTTATTTGAGATTTAAATTTAATGTGCATCCTTCAAACACCAGACCAATTAAGATGGAATATGCTTTCATATTTTTCCATGCTAAATAGTTTTGCTGATTTTACAATGACCCAGGGGTTTGCAGACTGTGGTGCTGACAGCTGCTTTTGTCCTTGACTCCTTCAAATTCAGTTTCAACTGGGTTTTTCTAAGACAACTCCAAACTCAGAATCAACTAGAAAGTCCTCTTTATTTTTAGAATACCATTGTGAAAATACTATTATTTGTGGCTTGTTAGCTTTCAGCAGTTATTCTTTTTACACAGCATTTTTAGACATGAGAATATCCTAAGTCCAAAATCTCTCTGTTCTCCATGGTCATGCACAGACTTAATTTCCAAATAAGATAAAAGTCTTGAGAAGAAAGTTGTGTGTCTCCCATGAAATTTAAATAATCACACAATGTGTATAGGCACATGGTATCTTTTCCCCAAAGTTTATGGGTTGGTATTACTCACTAACAAAGCATTTGCTTGTGGCATAACTGAGACAGGTTTTGTGACTATTTCGCTGCCCTGCTGTACTGTAATGGTCAAATTATTTGTTCTGAGAACCATTCACTTAAAAGATTAAGGCAAAGCCAAGGGTGATCTCTCTTGGCTGTGTCACAGGATACCAGTAATGTAACCAGGGAAAGTAGGAAGTGTTCGGGACTAAATCCTATTAGAAGACAGGTTAAGCCTAAGTAGAAGATGTGGATGCAGTTAAAGATGATTAAGGTGCTTGGTCTTTCCATTATAAATCATCAATCTCTATGTGTGATTGTCTTCCTATAAATCATAAAGCAATTTATCTTAGCCTTGTAAGCAAATGCTTTTTGCAGGCATTTTGAAAGCATTTGCACACAAAAAAATCCAGCACTGATAGTAGAGGCTCAGCTTCCATTCTGATAAATAGAATAGTCATGAAGGGATCATTATTTTCATGGCAATGTACTTGGAAAAATAACACAGATCAGAACAAGAACTAGCTAGAGATTATCATGAAAATAAGAATGTTTCTTTTTCTAATTCAATTGTTAAGGATGAATCCTTTATCCTTGCTGCCTGACTTAGTATTCTGGATGATGCTGATGGAAAGGAAAAAAACCATTCTGCTTTCAGAATACAAGAAGTAAATATGAAAGCAGAAACTCCTGCCTGCCAGTGCAGATACATAAACTTCCTGGTGGTTTGAAGGAAGTTTCTCAGAGAGTTCATGAAACTGCTGTGTGAAATTAAAGTAAATATAAAATGCTGGTATGAAAGGCCTGGGTGGAGCCTGGTGAGCACCCACACAGTTCTCTGGGCAGTAGTTGATGTCACTTCCACTGGTAGGCACCCCTGCACTTGTATTTTCCTCTTGTTCTTCGCTGGGCCCATGGCTCCTTTGACCTTCATTATACTCAAGTAGATGTGGACATAATCAAATTCACCCCTTGTAGAATTGTGGCATCTAATGCTTCCTATAAACCACAACTCTTTCTTTGTCAATTGAATATCAAATCACCCAGAGGCCCTGGAAACTTACAAGAATTTCCCAGACAGGTTACTTGACTGGAATAATTTTGAAGTTACTTTTTAGTGGCACCGTTGTCTTTTGTGTCCCACCAGGAAGAGTGCCATGCTGAGGGACCACTGCAGAGCTGACACATCATGGGGGAGGTGTTTGCTTAAGTTTCCACTTCATGCCTGAGTTTTCACCTAGCATTTGATTCATATGCTTCCTTCAGAGAAGATCCTCATTCCATTGCAAAGTATCATTACTAAGTGTAACTCCATTTAAAACTCTGCTTCGATTTATGCCAGCATTTATTCCCTTCTCATGGAACACGAGGAATTCCCGATCCGCTCTCGTCCCGGTGAAGCCGAGTTATTCGTGCATCAGCCACGGGGTGGCAATACAAGAGCTCGATAGGCTGGATTTTGGTGGTATTTGTAGCATTCGCGCCCGGTAAGCTTTGGGGTGTTGGCTAAGTAAATACATTTACAGTGTTTCTGCAGAGTTTGGCTTTCTCTGCCAGTGTTTAATATGTGCTCTACCGCTGCATAATTGACTTCATGCAAAAGCCAAGGGAGACCAAGGTGATTTTCTGGGTCAGTGATTGAATGTGGCTAATAATTGATATCTGTATTTATGTGATGTGGTAGTGGATGAGAGATGTTGTGTGAGGAACTCAGCTGCTTTTAAAAGAAAAATATTATAGGAAAGGGGATGCACTGGTAACGTTCAGCTGTCCCACTGTGAGTTTTCTCCTGGCTTTAACTTCTCACCTTCCTGAAGGCCAGAGAAACCTGAACACCTCACATGTGTGAAATTCCCAGATGTGATAGCTTCACAACATTAAAGTCTGCCTCTTTCATCCAGAGTTTTGATTCACTTCTCACCATGGCTGATGCTTGTTTTTCTGCCTCATAAGAGCATTCAACACTGGTGTCGGGTGGAAATAGTTAATTTCCAGTCTTTTTCATCCTTTCTTGTCATTTTCAGGCATTAGGGAAAGTAATAATATCTCTCTAGTTTCAAGGACTAGTTTTCCACCTACTGTAATGGAGGAAGTATTTTAAGACATTTTCTATTTTGACATTATCTCTCAGTAGCAGTCAGTGCTACAGCTTTTCAGAAGGTGGAGTTCTCTGTTTTCTTCTCATTCAGGTAAGATAGACTAAAAAGCTTCTAGGTTAAGAAATGGATTGTGGGCTTGGCAGATATCTCATGTCACTGTATTCACCACAGTATTTATTTGAACATGGACAGGTTACGGATGTGCATTTTGTAATTTCACATGAAAGCAGTAACAGCCTGCTACTGTCTGTTCCTGACATGGAAACAGTTTTCTTCTGAGTACTTTGTGGGAAATCTTGCTTTCAGTCAGACAATGCTCTGTGAAGCTTGTTAGCAAATATGTCTTTCAAGTACATGAAAGTTTGTGGTTTAGTAAATAAATAGCGATGTAAGGAGAGTACCATGGTAGGAAGCCTTGAAAAAGTAAATAACTTTTGAGAAGGGAACTTCCCTAAGAAAGTTTTGAGATAAAATTCTGCCTGCAAGTTGGGTGTTCAGGCTGTCAGATATGCTGTGGGCACAGATGCTGGGACTGCCTCATGTTTCCAATAACATCCAGCTCTTCTGCATGGGCAGACTGCCCCTCACAGTTCAGACGCTCTGCTGGACCAGGGGCATCAGCACATGTGTGCCCTTGGCCCCTCAGAAATCAACATTCACAGCTATTAAAGCAAATGGTTGGCTGATTTGCCCTCTGCATAATGCTGACCATGAGATTTAAGAGTTGACAGGAATTGTAGAAATGGAGACCTGTATTTGGCAGGAGCAGATACACCACAGCCCAGGTGCCTTTCAGAAGTATCTCTAACCCTGTCTGTTAACATCAAGCAGCCTGCTTAGACAGTTGATAAACAAACTTTGTCTTCAAAGTTGATAACAACAGATTGCTCCTGAGAAAACGTACAATCCCCAAAGCCTCTTCTCTTCCTTAAGGTTGTTTGCATGCACGTCTCAGCTTTCTTGCTCAGACACTGCACAGCCTCAGGCCATGCTCCTGGCAGGTTTCATAAAAAAAAAACCTTTGAAAAGCTGGCTCGTGGTTGAGGAATGAAAGTGAGCTTTGGGACCTGATGCTTGAGGAACTGGACTATTGCTTTTCCTTTGCAGCTTTCTCCAGTTAAAATCACCAGCTGGTGGGCCAGATGCTGGATATGGATCCTGATGGGAGCTGTTTTTTCAGGGTTAACAAGTAAGGGTTGTACCAGCTGAAGGATAACTCAACTCAGTGCTGCGTTGGTAGGATGCTATTTCTGTCCACCCAGATTGTTCTGTAGTGTCAAATGATGAAGGTAATTTCACACTTTTATTAATCCATGGGTTTTGGACATCCCTGACAGCTGTGACTGTACAGAATAGCATGTGCCTCTGGGAAGGGAAAAGAGGAGCTAGCCTGAAAGTGTTGTGCTAAAGAGAGAGGCCACACACCATATACTTTTCTTCCAGAAAAATAAATTATGACAATGCTGTGTCTTCTCTTAACATGTGGTTTGTTTTTCTTGTGTTTATCTTGAAATGGATACATGAACATTTGTTGTGTTGCTCATTTCTGATTCTGATTTAAGGTGTTCAGTATATATTTCAACCAAAGAGAAGGAACCTGGCAACCACTTAAGCAAGACCTGAAATCATGTTCCCTGACACAGAAAACAGTGTCAGTGTTCATTACAGGTTGGTGGTTATTTTCCATATATATATGTCTATATCTATATATATATATCTGTTATTGATGTTTACAGGTGATTAGTTTGACAAGTTTGTGCTCAGGTAATAAAGGTAATAATTTTAATTCCTGCTGTCTTTCTGGAAGGGAGACTCTTGCTCTTTCTTGCCAGGAATCACTAGTCAATGCACTCATTTCAGGCTGTTATCTTGTGTATTGTTATGTGATAAGGGGGAATTGTAGAGGGGGATTCTGCCTCAAATCTTCTAGGCCTGTGGGGGTTTCCCCAACGTGTCACAGACTTCTTCAAATACATGATAAGGGAAATACTGATAAAAGATAGAAATGTTAATTTTTCACAATAGGGAGGGATTATCAGCTGGAATCCTTTACAGATCAATGTTAAGACCAGTGCTGTTTGAAATATCTATAAACAATGTGGGCAGGTAGTTGGTTGTTGAGGAGGAGATGATATCAGCTCCCAAAGACATTTCAAGGTACTCTAACCTAATCACACTTAGAGGTTCGCTGGCTATCAAGGTGCTATCGTCTGGCTTCTCAAGCATCATGGAGTTATCAGGCTGCATGGCATTCAGGAGGAGGAGGAGCCTCAAAATTAATGTTTCTGCTATGTTTGTAAGAAAAAACCCTTTATTTCTAAAGCAGGATTCATTAAGAGAAAAAACATTTGTTCCTTCTGTTACCAGAAATGCTTTGTTACAAGACCCCTTTGCAAACAGGGAGAATGACGTTGGTCTGTGCATTTATCGTTTAAATACAAAGTACAGCAGTAGTTGGGACAAACAGCCATCAAATATGAAGAAACAAGCCCTCACTGCCCTGCCCAGCCTGTCTTGGAGTCTCCCCACCTTAACCAAGCTCCAGAACCCTGTTTCAGCTCAGCCCAGGGCACCTGTCCTGGCTACTTTTAAGGAGTAGCTCTGCCTGGCTTCCTTTTGCTCCTGTTGGACGCCCTGGTCCTGGCTCACCCCTCGATGTACCCAGTGTGGCTGAGCCCCTTGCAGAGGTCTCTTGGATGGGGGGTTGCCCTCAGCCCTCTGCTTGTCCCCTCTCCTGGGGCAGCCTGGATGTGGCACTACGGGGTGTGTCTAGGAAAGGCAGGTCTGTCAGTGAAACACAGGATCTCCAGAGTTGCCAGGTGTCTCAGAAGGGAAGGCTTTATTTCCTGTCCTGCCTAAAAAGTGCCTGCCTTCACCTGCAGCCTGTTCCTAAATCTCACCCCTCACCCTTAAGAGGTAGCCATTTGTCCCCTGCCTGCAGCTGTCCACAAGGTCAGCTACACTGACTGTCATTAACACTGAGGACACGTCAGCACTTCAGTGTGGCACCGGTAAAAATCGATACCCAGAATCTGCAACTTTATAAGAAGCAGTGGCTTTTGCTGGCTGTGAGCTGCAGTGAGTGTCTGGGTGAAGTGTCTGTCAGCCCAGAAGTCTTCTTTTAGCTGTGAAATGACCATGTTGGGCAGGCCAGAACAGCAGAGATGGAAGAGCAGCCTGAAATGCCAGTTTCTCCATGGTGATTCAATCCACACCAGGAGTGAACTGGACACAGTGTCTGCTAAAGAGCATTTGGTCAGACTAATGCTCATTATCAGCTGAAAGTGTGTCTGTGATCCTACATGTCCCCAGAGATGTTAAATGGTGGGGTTTGCCCCATTATTTGCCTTCCCTTTGCCAATCCACCCCTGTGCAGCAGCTGCAGGCTGGGAGATGTCCATGGAAATTGAAGCTGCTCATTCATGATTTGGGCAATGGAGACTTAGAGATTTCCTCAATATGCTGAAATGGATCTAGCAATGGTCGGTCTTCCTTATCTCTGTGGGACTCCAGTGACCTGAAAACCAGGCAAACAATGGTCCTGTGTATCCCTGTCTACAATTGCTTAATTATCCTTTCAAATAAGGACAGTGAGGGTTCCTCACTGCTATGTGTATCTTAGCATTATGGCTAACTATGGGATATTGTTAGCTGTTTACATTGCTTAACTTTAATGTTAAACAAGACAAGCTGTTTCAGAGCCCAGGATAACTCCTGGCTGCCAAATGGAAGGGAAGAAGTCCAGGTGCAGCTGTGTAAGCACTTTAAATTTTTGTGTGTGTATGAACCTGAAATAACCCTGAGGAATTCGTTACTCAATCTTTATCATGAACACACAAACAAACGTGTTTTCTATAAATAGCAATTTCATTAACAGTGGTGGGTAAAGGAGCCTCTTGCATGTGTGGCCTTGATATTGTGTTTATGTACAACCAGTGGATCATTATTACCATTTATTAGGGTTAACCAAGACTGCTAGATAACCTATACTATGTATTACTATATAACCTATGATTATCTAACAGGTTATACATCTACATACATGTGTGTGATTCTTTTTAAAGTGTATATAAGAATAACATACACATATATATATACATATACATATACATAAGCCCAACCCTGTAGTCCTGTTAAAGTACACAGAAACTCNTACATACATGTGTGTGATTCTTTTTAAAGTGTATATAAGAATAACATACACATATATATATACATATACATATACATAAGTCCAACCCTGTAGTCCTGTTAAAGTACACAGAAACTCATGTGAAGAAGGAAGAGCAAAGCACAGGGAAGTCACCCTGGCTGCTGGAGACTTTCCCAGCTGGCTAAAACCAATGCAGCTGGCTCTTGCCAGCTGTCTTCCACAGAATTAGATTATGGCCTGCTGACATTTGTTTGGTTAAATGTATTTGAGTAAAGAGGAAGAGCAGAGGTAACTTCAGAAGCCAGCTTTTGAAAATAAATCAAACCCAAAGACGCAGAAGTGTGGTCCCTCCACTCAGCACAGGCAGCTTCGGCAGCTTCTTTGATGGTATTTCAAGTGCTGCAGAAAGCTCAGTAATCCATAGCAACTGCTGGTTTCCTCCAAAATGTATTGAGATGTTTACTAGGGACTGACAAATATTTTAAGTCCTCTTTTTACTTTTTGTGACTTACTGTGTTTGGTTCTTCGGAGCTTTCCACCCCATATGTCCTGTCACAAAAGCCTCAGAAAAGCTCTCTCTTCCCAAATGCAAGAAATGGAGATGTTCAGAGCCACAAGGTGTTGTTTCAGCTTAAGCTATTGACAAGTCCTGGGAACCAACAAGTTCAGAGCTGGAGAACGGGAAGAGTGCAGAAGAGTCAAGTCAAGTCAAATGGGAAGAAACAGCTGGAGAAAAAATATTTCAGAGAAACTTTCTTTACCTGCAAAATTTAAGAAAAGTGTTCTTTGACCAGGTTTGCTTCAGCCTTTTGTCACACTCATATTTCCTTGATGTGGCTATTGTCCCATTAAAAAAAAACCAAACCAAACCAAAAACTCACAACATTTAAACCCAAAGGGAAATCTTTTTTGCTCAGTAAGACAGCATTTTTGTCTCAGGGTAAAAAAGGTACCCCTTGCTTTCTACTTGAAGCTCAGTTTCAGTGTTGATCAAGGGGTGGCTACCAAGGCAGAATCTCAGAATACATTGAGAAATGATCAGGATAAAAAAAAGGATTTAAATGCAGCCATTCAAAGGTAAGTGGTAAATCCACTAAGTGCACTCAGAATTATTAGACTATCAATCAGTTTCAAAAGCTTCAGTGACACAGCAGCTCAAGAAAACGTGCAGCAGCCACTGGGACAAAGCACTTTGAAAGGTAGGCAGTCATTAGCCCTGAGCTGTGCCTGCTTCCCGTGTGCTACATGATACAGATGTTTTATCACAGTGACATTTCTACTTCATTTACTTTATTTGAAGCAGATAAGTCACTGTATTTCAGGGTGGCAGTTTTTTCATAAGACAGCAATTTAACAGTTGAAAGCCTTTTCGCTTTTTGCGCATTTGTACTCTGCTCACGCTTTCCAGTTTGCCTAGAGGTTTCCATGTCAGCATTTTCCTTTCAGATTATTTATTATTTTTGTCTCCTGCACATGATAGTGTGGTCCTCGTGTCCTTTAGTGCTTACCTGAAGGACCATGGCCACTATATGCAAATACTGGGAGCGAGACAGACTTAGGGTGGGAGGGTTTTGCTGGAGAAATGAAGATGCCGTGTCACCGTGGTAGCCGTGACATGTGAAAAGCAGCAGCAGGACAGGTCCAGGACCTCTGGAGAGCCTGCACAGGGGATGACTGTGGCCCAAGCAATTGCCACTGGTCCAGCTGAGCCCCCTGAGGACTCGCTGGAGGCTCCTGCAGCAGGGCAGCTGGGATGTGGCCGCCCTGCTCCTTCCTGCCCTGGTGCCCCGTGGGTGCTGCTGGGGTGGGGGTGGGTTCCAGCCTGCCCTAGGTGTCCATCTGTGCTGTTGTCCTGCCAGCCCAGATGTGCAGCCGTGGGTTAAGGGGGCTCCTACTCCAGGCTGCAGTCCTGGGAGGCTGGATGGCCATCTCTGACCAAGGCAGAGCTTCAGCCTGTCTTTGGGATTACCACATGCTGCACAAACAGAGGCCCAAGTCCCTTTTTAATACTTTTTTCTTTATTTTTTCTTCCCATAGTAGTTGAATTATACCAGGAATTAATTTAGTTTGGCACGTTCAATTTCCACCATGTTTATAGTGGATTTCCTTTGTGCTCAGCAGCTTGATTTTTGTTTGGTTGTTTAATATTACCTGTTCTTTTGCACTGTGATGGGTGATTAATCTTTAGCTGTCATATTACTAAGCAGTTCCTACACAGCATGAATTCAAAAGTCTGCACTTCCCATTCTCTCTCAATAGCCTGGGCACATATTAAATTTCATTTCTAATTACATATGTTAGGGTGAATTATGGGCTATTACTCAAAATAAATTGTTCTTTGATGTCAGTTCAGCATATGAATGGCCAGTTGTAATTATACCAAGTTAAAACAGAACTTAGTGCTATTATGCTTAGTTCAAGATAATTCTGTTTCTTTTAAATAGAATCAAATCAGCAATTTTCCATTGTTTATCAGCTCAATGCAGCCATTATGAAAGAATTTTTTCCTTTGTAGATTTGAGCTAAAAATGCAAGTGGCATGTGAATGGCATTGTCAGAGGCCGAGGAAAGTGATCCTTCCTAGTGTGCCATCTCCGATTTCCATTTCCCTTCAAAGGGACCAGCCACTGGTGATTCACAGCACTTGTGCTTCAGTTCATTTCCCTTTTGTGAATGTGCTGAGTTCCCAATAAATGTGCCTATTTATCACAGGAAGGCACCATCCAGTGCCTCAGCTGCCCTGTGGAGTAACATCACACAGAGCTGCACACAGTTTGGGGCAGGGGGAGAAAGGGAGGACACACGTTCTGTTGGCTGTCATTTAAAGACCCCGTGGATGCTCCTGGGGTTGTTTTGATGATAAATACTGATCCTTTGCCGTGCTGGAATGCACAGACACAATGCTCTGCTGGAGCATCTCAAACCTCTGCACTTAACACAAACATAGGACTTTTTAAAGGAGAGGGCTCAACACACTCCTGGTGTCAGAGCTTAACTTCCAGGGGTTTGGTATTTAATCTGTAGCTAGCACGCATTTTGTGCTGGATGGAATTTGTTACCAGCCATGTTTACAGGATGCTCCAAGGCTTTATGGAGCTGTAAGTCTCTTTAGCATTCATGGTTCTGCTGTTGGGCTGCCTGTTTTACAAGAGTATATGTGCGTTAGCTCTATTTTTGTTTTAATTATTGGCAGTAAATACACTTCAGGAGTGAAATATGTTTTGTCAGGAGAAATCTGGAAGTGCTTTCTCAGGAGAAAAATAATTAGAAAGGTTAATGCAATCCATTCTGTATAAGACTTCAAACTCATTTGCTTGGAGATGCAAAGCAGATGCTTTGTTCACAAAACTACATTAAATTAGCCCTGAGGGGCATCCCATTACTGTTTCTCAAGTACAGCAAAAAAGGCAAATTAAATATATATCAATTTGCAGTATTGATACAGTTGGCCTTTAAGTGTGTGCAGTGCCCCATGCAAACACTGCCTTTTTACTGTGTGCTTGGTTTCACACAGGCCTTGAGAGAGCAGAAACTGGAATTTTAGGGTTTTTGTGTTAAAAGATACATCTCTTTGTCTGAGCTGTGTAGGAATGTGATTTTAACAGAATCAACACTGGAAGCCTTGACCTGCCAGCCAGTTCCTTGCTGTAAATGGAGATCAGCTTTGGGAACAGTTGAGGTGAACCAATAGAGCTGGTGGGTTGCCCCTGCTTGAGAAGGGCTTGCTGGTTTTTTGTGGACAGGTTTTCAGGACAAGGCTGTATGTGCACACTGAATTGTAAAAGGCCTCATCCTGCTCTTTTTGGGCTTCCATAGTTCTTAATGTGCTGGGGGTCAGACCCAGCAGCAGTTTCTCAGTGGGTTCACGTTGGCAGGGCAGAACATCAGCTTCTATCAAGTTAGCTCTGGCACACTGACAGGCAGTGACACTCCCCCGACACAAATCACATCCATGACTCTCACTCAGCGCCTGCTCGGGCCTATCTGCCTGAAATTTTGGCTGTGATTTCAACAGACTTCCTTGCAGGATGTTATAGCCCAGATGTTTCAACCAGAAGAGGCACAGGCTAGCCCTCAGGCAAAGTAACTTTTGATTAAGTGTTTCAAAGATAGATAAATCTGTTGGGTTGCATATAAAACCAGCTTTAGAAGCATTGGTTATGCAGATCATGTTTCCTCCTGTAATCCAGATAGGAAGTAGATTTTACAGCACAAAATTGTTCAGGTAATGGTGTAAGTGTGCCTTGAACCTGTTGTGACACCACTGTCTCTGCTAATGTGGGCTGAACTGCTGAAGAGACGCATAAAAATGAATAAAATGGGAAATTTAAGTTCTGTGAATTTCCTCCCTTTGAGATTAGTGGTTCCATCAGTCATTTCAGTTGCAATAGGTTTGTTATCACTGCAAATAATTTTTTACTACTGAAATCATAGCCATACTTCTGCAGGGATTAAGGCAGAAATTTGCAAGGAACAGAGGTAACTTTGGGGCTAAGATAAGAGAAGTTGTTTTTCAAGAAAGCACTTGGGAGGAATTAAAGCTGCTTAATGTGTTTCTTGATCATTGCTAGAGCCAAGATCTCATATATTTTCTCAGGCTGATGGGACAGCAGTATAAAACTTCTGCATTTTATTATCTTGTTCTATATGCTCCAATTTATTACTTCCCCTTTGTCTGGCTAAACCCAAAGATATATGATACAGGTAAAGCTACTTGGCAAAAATACAGAAATGCAGTTCAGTCTGAGGCACAGAGGGAACAATTGCAGAGGTGGATTTCTTAATGGAATGTGAGGTTCTCGTTTTAGCACTTCACTTCTTCCCAGATCTTCTGTCTGGGTGGCCCCTATGAGTATTTGCCTTTAAGCACCATGAATGCATTGCCTCGGGACTGCTGGTGAAGGGCCCAGCCTCAAGTTCTCCTCTCACAGTTGAGGAGGGCTAATCAGGCAGCTCCCTACTTAGCCTTACACTGTTACCTCCCCTTTTTTTTTTTTTTTTTTTTCATGATTTCCTTTCTCCCGAAATTGGAATTTTTTATNGTGAAGGGCCCAGCCTCAAGTTCTCCTCTCACAGTTGAGGAGGGCTAATCAGGCAGCTCCCTTCTTAGCCTTACACTGTTACCTCCCCTTTTTTTTTTTTTTTTTTTTACAGCATTCCTGTCATCTGAAATGGGATTTATTTATCTTCTGTCTGTGAAGACATCACAGCACTTGTGCTGGTAGTGATGTCCTTCCCAGTAACTGTTTGGCTCCCTCTTTTCCACAACTTGAGCCCAAGCAAACTTGTCTGCACAGGTTTCCCAATACAAGGTGACTACAAAGGGACTCTCACAGAACTGTCCAAGGCACTGAAATCATGCCTTTAAAAGCCCAGTTGCTGGCATGCATGAAGGAGTTTGTAGCAGTTTACTTCCTCAGCAGTAATACTGCAAGTTGAATAGAGCAACTGGGCCAAAAGTGACCTTTTCTGGCTTAATTCCTTCTTCTCGTCATTTGTGCATGTTTCTTTTGTAGGAAACAAGAGCATGTTCCAACAGCAGCATCTCTGGCCCCAACAACTTTTTCTGTTTCCCCACAGAGTCTCAATTGCTGAGCACCATCCATGGGCCTGTCACAGAGGAATTTCACCCATCAAAGGTGGTGTATGATGAAAAGGAATAAGAGTATGTGGTTAAAAGTGCATTTACCCCATTAGGCTTTTTTTTTTTAATGATTCTTTCCACAGCTGGAATAGGAGAACTTGCACATGAAACTGCAAAGAGTAGTTCTTAACTTTTGATGGGTATACATTGACTTTACTCCAGTAATTCTTGTTTTACTTGGATGCCTTCTTATCGGAATCAGGGGCCCTACAAGATTCCAAAACAATGCTCTTACCTTGTTCTGTGGTAGCCTGTCAGATTTGATTTCCTAAATATGTTTCAAGTTACATCCACACCCTAAATGCTTTCAATAGCTTTGTAGTTTAATTCCGTTATGTCAAGGCTACTAACCTTGATGTCAAAATGCTCTTGGCTCCAGCTTATGTTAACTAAATCTGCTTTATGTTGCAAAGTCTCCTCTTGCAAAATTCCTGGAAAAGTGATTAGGAAAGCACATGAGTCCACCCTTAGGATTTACAAGAAAGGGTGGGGTTATTAGAACTTTGTTAACCAAAAGGATTTAATGAGAGTCACAGAATGATTTGGGTTGGAAGGGACCTTTTAAAGGCCATCTAGTCCAATCCCACTGCAATAAGCAGAGCCATCTTCAACTAGATCAGATTGCAGCATGCCCCATGCAACCTGGCCTTGAATGTCTCTTGGGATGAGGCCTGAGAAGGAAGCTGTTATCTCTGGAAATTTGCTCTTCAGCAGTACAGGAATTCTGATTGATTGCTCCTGGCAAATTGCTCCCAGAAGTGTTCTGTTATACCTTCATGGAAGAAGTTCACAGGAACAGGACCTGGACTGCCTGATCTCTGAAGGCGTGTGGTCCTGGTGTGTTTTGTTACCTTGGGCCTAAATAAATAGTTGTGGCACCATCTGGGAAAGGGAGACTGGCTGGTCCTAGGGAGGGGACACTGGTGTGTGCTCTGTGAGCTCTCTGGGGGGGCGAGGGGCACAGGGTTAGCTGGGGATCTCCCACCTCTGGGCAGTGTCTCTGAGGTCACAGGGGACTTCTGGTGTATTTTATTTATTTGTGTCCTCCACTTCCCTTTGCTTTTGGTCATAGAAAAAGAAAAAGCTAGAAGCAGGAAATACCGTGTTCAGTCCAAAACGCCTTTTTTCTTTTTCCTTAAAACGAGATGATTTCTGCTGTAAACCCTCACCGGAACTTTTGCAGGTCTCTGAAGCTGTGCTCCTCTGCAGCCTGTGTCCTGGCGAGGCTTTGGGGCGCTCCACCTTCCTGCTGCCCGCTCTCAGCCCGGGCACCCGGCGAGGTGGCGGCAGGGCACGGTCCCGGCAGCGAGGCGGGATCCTGGCGGCAGCGGCTCTCCGGAGATAATCTCCCGCCTCAGACGGCCTCAGCCTGCCCGGAGTGGCAGTGCCAGCTTAGTCACCAGAGGGGCCGTGCCGGCACTTCCCAGGCAGAGGCCGACGCCTGCCCTTTGTTGCTGCCCTGGGCTGGCTTCCAGCAAACACCGTGGGTCGGTCCCAGCAGCAGGGAAGGGCTGTGCCAGGTGCGGGCTGGGGCTGGGGCTGGGCTGGCAGCAGCGGGAGGACGCTGTCCTCTGTTTGCAGGGTGGTTTCCTCTACAGCTGGGAATTCACAGGGATGCGCTGATTTCTCTGTGGCTGCAGTAATGCACTGGAGAGACTTTCAGCGGAAACTACCTGTGAACAAACCAGAGCAATCCTATTTAAACCGAAATTGAGCCTGGGTGTGCCTCTCCAGTCTGGAGTTCAGTTGGCCCGCTGTGGTTTGCAGCAATCACAGCCACAGACAAAGGACCCAGGGAGTGAAACTGCGTCAGTCAGGTCCTGGCCGAGCACGTAAGGCACAGACCAAATGTGTCAACACGACCCCACCCTGAGCTTTTACCTCCTGTGCACTCGGCAGCCTTGGAGCGAGGAGAGGACCTTCCTGAGCAGTGGCACATCCAGCCCTGTTTCCATCCAACACCTGCGGCAGCTGAAACCTGCACAGCTGGGGCACACTCCCACTTGGATGCTTTTTCTGTTTCCTTCCTCTAAGCCTAGTCCAGGAAGACTGAGGAGGCAGCAGGAAGGTGTGGTAACACTACTTAGTGGTAGTTTGGGCAGCAGAATCCCAGCTTTTCTCCTGACTGGCAGGCAGAGCTGAGGGGAAAGCAGCCTGGCACAGAACACTTCCTTTTATTAAAGATGGTTGTTCCACGTGTCTCCACAGAAAGGATCCGAGTGAGTCCTGTCAGTTGCTCCTTCACAAGGTCAGCTTTCTACCTGGGCACCTCCACTTTGCTCCAGCCTCATCAGAGTCAGTCAGCACCTTCCCACAGTCTGTTGGCTCTTGTGGGCTGACTGCTCTGACTTGGGGCTGCATGGTCCACCTGTGGCTGAGATGCTGAACCCCCTTGCAGGTCTGAGGCTGCAGCTTTCCAGGATGCAAGTCCTCAGCTAATCCAGAGGAGAATCCTTGGACAGCATTTCAGAACCAAGGCTTTAAGTTACCAGGTAAATCCAAACAATGTGGTTTTGTGAGTCACACATAAGACATGCTACAGCAGCTCTTCTGAGATCAGTGGAATAATGGGCTGTGTTGTGCATCTTCAAAGCTTGTTTAGTGGTTGTGTTCCTGACGCAATGGGCAAGAGAATGCTTCCTGAAATTAATTGCTTTGGGGGCAATTAACATCATCCATGATCTTGAAGCAATGTGAGCAACAAAGCCAGGTCTGTGACCTGAGTCAAATGGCTTTGAGCAAGAGAAGACTTGAAGAGGATGACTCTTGTCCTCTGAAGGAAAGAGTAAGGGAGAAGCCCTTTCCAGACCCACATGAAAGGTTAAACCTCACTCTCCTGGCTCACTGTAGGAAGGGAGCAGATGGCCTGGCATGTCGGGCGTGCATGCAAACACTGGAGACTTTTTTCCCCAGAGTGCTTCTCTTCTGATCAGCTAACACCAGGTTTCATGGGATCTGGCTCACTCTATCATTCCTTGGAAGCCCTCACCTGAGGATGTGGCATCACAGTCTGGCCAGTGATCTGACTGCCCGGAGACTGCCTGTGATGGGTCTCACCGAACGCACTTGATTATCAATCAACAAGCTGATTGCAAGACATGATAGCAAGAAAGAGGATACCTCAGAGATCCAGTTACTGTCACTGTGGTCTTGATTTCTCCTGAGGATGGCAGCAAGAGTCTCTCCTCTGATGAATAAGGTGCCTGTCGGGTTCGGGTGTCAGTCATAGCCAGGGCTGGTGACACGCCAGAGCAGGGACGCCTGCTCAGACAGAGCCTCAGCCTCAGAGCCTCAGCCTGTCCCTGGCTCTTGTGCCTGTCCCAGTGAATGCCACACGTGCCTGGCACCCAGGCAAACTGCCTGGAGAGCTGCAGGCTCCAGGGAGCCTCAGCAAAGGTGAAAAACAGAGAAGGAGCAGTCAAATGAATGCCAGAACTGATGCAAGGGAAGGCAGAGGGAAAGTATAGTCATGAGGGAGGAAAAGCAACCACTTAGGTTAGACTTATACAGAATATTAGACTAATACAGAACCACACTCTGAAGCAGCAGTGACATCCAGACTGAGCAACAAGATTTCTGTGTCCCGTATGATGCTGTGATGGCTGCTTGCCTTTACTTTCCCCAGTAAATATCTTTCAGCAAGATTTGAGCTTTTAAGTGCTCCACAAATCTGCAAGATTTGAGCTTCTAAGTGCTCCACGAAGCTGCTGAATTAACCTCACTGTGGAAGCATTGCAAGTACTTGCCATTAGCAACCAGTTAAAAACTAGTTATCAAGGGTATCAGACTGGAAAGGTGTTCTTTACAGACATTCAAAGTACAGTCAGCTGGTGGTTCATAATACCTTGAAGCTATCACTGTTTGGTTTCATCAATTTTTTTTTCTCTTTCAGTTCAGTTCAAAGTCAATTAAAGCTGTCCTTAAATCACAGGCCATCTCTCTGCTTGATGCCAGTCTTTTGTTGAGTTTGTGAGAAGATGCAGTGGTGAGGGCAAACCAGGAAATCTACTGGTGTACCATTGCTGAATTTCAATGGGAGAAGCATTTTTAAATTTGGGTGACACCCAGTAAATCTTTAGCAGGCAATGAATGAGGCACTTTCAGACTGTCTTTATTTATTGTCAAAATGAAGATTAATATATCATCCCCGAGGTCAAGATGGTTTGACTGATCTCTAAATTACTGACCTGCTTTTTACCCTCTCCAGTGACAAATCCTGTGCTTACCATCCTGTGGCCCTTTGGAACCCCAGCACTTCTGGTGGAGATAACTGGTCATCTCCAGAGATTATGGCAGTTTTCACATTCTAGAATGGGTTTTACCAAACCCTAGCAACTGCAATATATATTTTATTAGATTAGTGATTAACTTGTTTTCCATCCAGTCTGTCTTGTTTCATCTATTCCCTTTATCCCAGCGAGATTTTTCATCCTCTTAAAGCACTGAGCCTATGGGAGAAGTTGGAAATGTTCTTGTGGGTTTGACTTGACCAATTCTGATGCTGTATAAGTTTAAGAAGAGAGCAGTTCAGCCACTGAAATTAGCACAGTTGAAACTTCTCTTGATGGTTTCTTAGCTGGACATGCCACAGGCCTCACTGGAATAATTTTTTCTGTTGGTCTTCATAGTTCAGAAATAGAAAAGTATATACAACACAGGTGAAATAGTAATAATGAGGAATAATTTTGTTAGCATAAACATGAGGTGAGCATTCCCTGTGAAAGGAAGCATTTTAACTTAAGGAGAAATCTGAGCAGATCTCAGCTTCTGCAAGGTAATTTCCGCAGAGATATAAAATTACAGAGCTGAAATACCAAATGTTATGCTCTGTTTGAAAATCTGGTTGTCCTAATTAAGCTGTCTTCTCCATTCCTTCCGAGCTAGAAATGCAGTTTTTTTGAATGCTTAGATGCTTTTAGTAGTGTCATTAAAGGAATACATTTGCACAAAGCCTTCATAAATTCTGAGTACGAACTGACAGTTTGCAGTCAGGATCTTCAAACAGTTCAAACAGAAAAAGAGCTGTTGGATCCTGTCCTCCCTGGCAGGCACACCTTCCTGGACCATGTGTTCTTGTATGTTTTTTTCTGGTTCTGGCAGAAATATTTTGGAAGACCGTGCTTTTATTAGTAACATTATGAGCAGGGGACTCTGAAATACGAAGGGATTGTTTCTAACAAGGGGTTCCTTGCCTAAACTGGGCTAGAAAAACCAGCTGTTTTAGTTTACCTGAGCTATTTGCCCTTCTAATTCTCCTTTGCAATGTGAGGGAGAAACAGGGTCTGGTTGCTATTCTGCATTTGTATTCTTTTAGGTGCAGGGGAATTTGCACATAAATTGGTACAGATACCCTCAAACACACAGGTATGTTGAGAGAGACATTGGAATTTGGTGTCAGAAACAATAAATATGCCACTTTCTCACTTTTCTACAGTTAGCTTTTGGCATGGGGCCTCACTTTGTGGTCCTAAATGCACTGCAGACATGCTTTAAAGGCAAGAGTCAAAATGCAGCAGAAGCTTCTGTCTCAGCTTGGCACCTAAATGCCTCCTTCCAGGAGTGCAGGGGTGAGTTGCCAAATAAATTCTGCTCAGTGTTATCTCTGCATCTGCATCTGGCCCTCTCTTGGCATGGGATGGGCCTGTGCAGCGGGAAACGAAGCTACAGCTTGAGCAGAATGTTGAAATGTAGGAAATTAAAGCCCCCAGCCAAATGAAACTTGTAATTGGTGTGTCACTTTCAAGTGAGAGAGTGGCTCAGGCAGGTTCAGCGTTCTGCCTGGGTTGCAGAACTGTTGTAATTATCCTGTGTGGATTTTAATACTTCTGAGAAGAAGAAAAAAAAAGGTGCACTGATTTTTAGAACTACACTCTGTTGCCAGCATGCAGCTGGCATCTGAGGGCATCTGAGCCCTTCAGCCAGATGAAGTGTTTGTCAGCACTAAGGCTGGGTCAAAAATTGAGTTGCCAATGCAGGCTGAGTTACTTTTAAAGTAATGTGACTTCTTGTGGACATAGACATTAGACTGTCATTGAGACTGTAATTTAATTTCAAGATCAGACCCTTTCTCTCTGTTCCAAGGCAGAGCATCTGCTGGAAACATGAGAGGACAGACTAAAAAATGTAATTTTACTCTTGGTCCCTCTTAACTTGCAATACTTGGCTGCTTTTTTCCCCTTCATTTTCAAGGACATTCTTATTATAACCTTGCACATAAATTGGTACATAATTACACTCAAACACACAGGTATATTGAGAGAGGCATAGGAATTTGGTGTGAATTGATTTGAATAGATTCCCAGAAACAACCTAGGTGATATGAAAGCTCTCTTGGCAAAGGAATGCCCTTGAGGTATCATATTTGTGTGAGGAAGCTCCTAAAATAAAAATGTGTGGGAGTTGCTGAATATATTTAATCTACATTTGTCTGTCAGAAACAATAAATCTTAAAAAAAAAAAAATCAAAACCAAAACCAAAAAAACTTGCTAAGTTGATAGTTATTTAACCTTAAAGGTGAAGTAACACCCAACCAACTCCTGAACCTGCTGTGCATATTGCAGTGCAAATGCTTGTGAATGCTGCTAGCTCTGCTCAGAGCATTCATGCTTTTTGAGATCAAGTTTGTTTAATAGCTATCAAAAGCAATTTATCAGGAAGCAACAAAATAAACTTTATCTGAAGCAGGTACTTTCAGTTCATGTCACTGTTTATATATATACATATATATATTTATATATATATAATCAATGTTTCCCAAAACTAAACCAGACTAGTGCTGGTTGCCATCTTTGAAAGGCAGCACATTATCATTGCACATTGTGGGCTCCTGGCAAACACAGAAAATTCCCCCTGGTGCAAAAATGGTCCTTTCAATAACATTTTTCAAAGCACTAAAAAGCAACATCAGCAACGACAACACGTCAAGTCTTTGCTGAGGAAGTGGTGTGGATTGTCCCTGGAAAATGACCTGAGGTGAGTATTTGGAGTGGAGCTGTGTCCCCATGTGTCTGAGATGGCCAAGGGGAGGTCAGCTCAGCTCTTCCAGCTGATGCCAGAGAAAACTGCTTGTTTTGAAGGGCACCCAGCTCATAGGAGATTTCACTGATGCCCAGAGGCTTTCATTGATCTGACAGGTGAGCAACAATAAACAGAATGCCTTTGGGTGTGGGAATCCAGCAGTCTCTTCAAGAACAGGTAAAACTTGTTGGTCTTTTCCTGCAGCACATTCTGAACCATAGCATTTATAGAGAGAAGAAGTTTAAGCACGTTTGCTCAGGCTGTTATTTCCTCTTACTTTTGCACTTTGTAAGCAGAGGCTTAGATGTGCAATATTAAAGGGGAGTTCTGTACGTAAGTGGCATTATATGCTTTTTTCTTAAAGTGCTTGCATGCTTTAGGAATAAAAATCCTAATTTTTGTATGCAATTCGTGATGGCAACTAGGCGTCTTAAGGCTTCAAACATCCTGAAAGGAAGAATCCAGGCTGAAGTTTTCCCTTATGACAAGGTTTTTGATAGTTCCTAAACTTAATTTTGCTTCCTCTATGCCTTGTCTCTGGACTCAGTGCTTGGCTCTCAGGGCAGCCTGCATCTCAGGTTTGTAAGGACAGGATAACAGCTCTATTAGCAATTTCTGCTGATTAGTTTAGGTGTTTTCAAAGCACTTCAACTGAGGCTGGTCAATACAGCCAATTTGCTGAGGCATGGGGCTTTTAACAGATACTCCTTAATTTTACATCAAGTAAGAAGGAAGCATGGGATTTATCATGTGAGCAAACTATCTCCAACTTTATTGCTGCTGTTGGAACAGCAGATTGCTGCAGCATTCTGCCTTGAGGGCACAGCAAGTGAATTATTTCAGGATTAAGTTCTTTCATGCAATTTTGGGCTGTTTCCTCCTAAGTTATGGTGTTTTTTCCTTTCACTTTGTTCCACATTTACTAAGGGACAGATGCAGTACAAACTTTACCCATCTATTAATTGCTATCCACAGATCTATCCCAGGTTTTTCTCCATTCACCTTACCTAAGTAGGAACAAGGTTTAAAAATATGCTCTAAGTAGGTTTAAAATATGCTCTCAGTCTCCCTGGGCACTTTAACATATTGCTTGTTTTTGTTTAGGTTTGCAGGTGAATTAGGACCTCTAAGTGTGTTGAAAAAAATAAAAGGCAGCTGAATAAAACCAATTTCTAAGTTATCATATTAATTACAAAAGATGCTCCAAATTTTCAAACAGAACATTCTTATCCTTTTCCCCTTTACCCCTAATTTTAGTCTATCTAAGAAAAGAAAAGGTAAAACAAGAATGAAGACCCATAAACCAAAATGAATCTGTAATCAGAGACCTAGCACTTTAATGATAACTTCTAATATTTACTACTCAAAATGCTCATTAAAACTAACACTTCAATGAGAAAAAAGAGTTCCACATTATGGAAATATTTGCAGTGGTGGCCCAAGATCTGAGTGCATCTGGATTATAGCTGGTGGAAACAGCAGTGAAACAAGGTCAAGTTTCCTCCTTGTATCTGAGACCTTTTTCACAGCTGACTGGGTTGCTCACTCATCAGCTGGGCAAGACCCAACCTCCTTTAAGTTGTCTCTTAAGGGGGGTGTGACTGCTGCTTAATGTGGGGCTCACATAAAAGCTCCTGAGCAGGGAAATGATTACAGGAATTTCCAGAGCTGGCCTGGTCTGGCTGATGGTGACTATTAGAGCTGTAATGTGAGAGCTCTGCTGACAGGAGAGCATAAAAGGATAAAAAGTATGGTGAGGGAAGCTGTCACCATTATGGAAAATCAAAGCTCAAGCAAAAGTACAGTAGATTCTGAAAACAGATATGGGGAGCTCTTTTATAGTCGAGATTTTAAGACCCACTTCAAGAAAATCCGTAAGCAACTTTTTTTCTCTCAAACTTGTATTTTTCCTTTCAGGTATTGGTTATATGAAATTCTTTGAAGGCAGAACTGTTGGCTTGATTACAACAACAACAACAACAACAACAACAACAACAACAACAACAACAACAATAATGAAGGCTAGGCAGGGCCACGTGGAGTTTGAATTCCCAACCAGGGCATGAGTTTGCCTTTGAGGGAATAATATTTCCCAGGCTCCAGTTAAAGTTACATCAAAGAATTTTTCTTTTCTACCCCCATAAGCCTAAACTGGTTTCACTTTAAGACAAGAAGTTTTAAAATCCTAAAGAAATTGTACTAAAGGGGAGAGCAACTAAGAGCTGTAACCATTTGCACTGTGCACAGAGTAGGAAATACTGAGTTACCAGGCGTCTTTTTTCTTGCCAAGTGTTCCAAAATGGTAGGAAAGGAGCATCTCTGACCTCTCTGGATAGCCATTTCTAGTGTGGCATCACTGAGCTGGTTAGAAGTTTTTTCTTAATGCCCAACCTGAATCTCCCACACCTCAGCATGGTGGTGTTGCCCCTTGGTTTGCCACCTTCCATGACTGGAACAAGTTTAGTTCTGTGATCTCTGGGGTTTAGTTTCAAGTATTTGTATGTTGCTTTACATCCCTGCCAAGGCACTTAAAAAGTACAGTCCAATGAGCATGAAGAATTTTTGAACAGTCTAAAGGCTGTGCTACTTTATTGCTGGGGAAGAATATGAGTTATAGCTTTAGTCATGGAAATCCTTTAACAGAACTTGAAAATCCAAGGTGTGGTGATTTAATATTTTTTTAACAACTTGAAGTTTTATCACATCATTGTTTATACCAAACTACAAACTCAGCTTTCACAGAACTATCCCTCCTCTCCATCAAAAGCCCTTAGAGTAAAGAACTGTTCATGGGGACAGATGTCTCATATGAGCAGACTTAAAAAAATGACTCCAAATAGACTTTATAGTGCATGCAGTAACCAGACAAATGCAAAGAACTGCACAGCACAGGTGTGAGAAATTTTATCTGTCTCATCTGCAAATTACAAGGGTTAGGGATACACAGGTTTGAAAAAGTCCTAGCAGGAAGGAGCAGATGGCAAATGATACAGTTTGGGAATAGTCTGCTAAATTCAGCCATGAGTAAAAGCCAGTGGCAGGTGAGTGACCTGTTGTCAGGAGGGAATATGAGCATGCAGGGCTGTCCAGCAGCATTTTACTCAGAAATGCTGGAGCTGGGGTGTTGCCACCAACCATTGGGGTACAGTTTCTGAGAAGTTTGTTTGGGCAATTAGAGGGCTCCAACAACTAGAAAAATATGACTGGAGATGCTTCCCATCAAAGCTCTTTAGGGAATAATGAATAAACACAAGACATTGGCCACTGCTGTTTTGTTCCTTCAGAACTTCCCTTCCATGTGAACCAAGTTCAGTGAGCCATGCTGCATCTCCTGATGTTCCCCTTGTAGCCCTGGGAGCCACCACTCTGTCAACACAGCCACTGTTGAAATGAAGAAGGGCCCAAGCAGATGCATCTCGCTTTGTTTTGGCAAGAAAGTCCTCAAGCCACACTTGAAACATCCGTTGTTTTGAGACCTTGCTTTCCCCCACCCCTGTGGTGAATTTTCTGTGTCTGAGGTTGTGGGTTTTGTGGAGGTAAGCAATGTCTTACCCTGACTTCACTGCTAAATTTACAGGAGATGGAATTGCCTTTGACACGAGAGCAGAGATGGGGCTGCTGGATTGTTCCTGGTCTCGACTTTGTCACCTTCAGAGATTGTCTCCTGAGGCAGAGCCAAACCAGTCTGTACTTCATGGCATGCATGCACACTGCAGCACACCTGTTGTACACAGGGCATGCCAAAAACCCAGTACTTGTTTTATCTTGGACAAGGGTGGGGAAGAATCATATTTTGCTTAGTTTAGGAGGAGAGTTATTGTTACGGCCCAGAAAGAGAAAGAATGTTGGCAAGATCTCCACAGAAGTTCCCCTCTTCTTTTCCTCCTTCTTACCCTGAAAAAGCAATTGTTCAATGACATGCACATAAAAAATGAAACTGTCCCCTTCCAATAAAGGTGCCTCTGCTTAAAGGAGAACAGCATAAGCCAGTGTAAATGATGGGTTACTTGCTGGCCTTTTGGTGAGGACAGTGGCTCATGCTGGGGCTTTGCTTGCAGCCAGAGCTAAACATCCTGGGATCTGCCTGGGGTGAAGGAGAGAAGCCTTGCCAGTGATGCTGCCAGCAGTCAGGAGGGTGTCTTCTTGCCCAAACCACAGGGTTGTGAGCATTTAACAAGAATTTCCTGCTTTTACTAGAATTGTGATAAAATATTTTTCAGGCTTGAGATGTAATTGATTTTTAATTTCAATTTTGCTTTGTGTCTGCTGAGAAAAAGAATTCTAGCCAAGGTCCTGCTGCCTGACTGCAGGAGTGGAAACAGTGACAGAGCAAAACATGCACTTACCACAGGTGGTTGGTATGAACATGTGAGAGAGCAGGGACCATTGTCCAGGGCTACACCTTCATTGCCTTCCTTTTCTTCCCTGCAGGGAATCAGTGACTGCTGTTTGCTGACTTTAATGGAGACCCTGAGAGCAGGCATGCATTTCCCAAGGGTTTTTTGCCAACCACGAGGGACAGGACTGTTGGATTGGTGCTGTTAAGTGCATTTTGTCCATGGAGTCAGTGCCCACAGGATGGGTAGATGCTGTTCAGAGCCCACCCAGGCTGCTTAGTTCAAATGATCCTTGACCAAGCATCCATCCTGCTGCTCTGAGGCAGATGGGCAGAGATTCAGAGAGCTCAGGGATGGAGCAGGAAGTCCCTGGCCCTCTGGGAAAAGCAGGTGTGTGCAATGATGGAGAATCCACCGAGTGCCTGACATTTTGTCACTGAAATCACACAGGGAATCTTGCACGTGCAACAGTGAATGTTCCTCCAAAGCTGTGCTGGATCAGGCTGGGGGTGCTGGCCTTATTTGTATTCTCATTCTGAGTCAGGACATTAGGATTTGAAGGTACATTTCTATTGGAAAATACACAAAATGGTAACTTCTAAATCCACATATAAACACCTTCTTAGATCAGGCCACCTCAGAATCTTATGCTTTTCTCTCTTTCTCCTTTTTAAAATGCCTATTTAGCAAATCTACATCTGGAGCCACTACAGTGGGTTTGAAGAACAAGAGGTTGCCTTGTAAAACACAGGCCCATGCCTTTCAGATGCACTAAATGGCTCTTTTTTTATAGAGGAGCATATTATAGCCTGTAGAATTCATTGTGGTCTATTTATTACTCATAATAACCCTCACAATAAGTTAATTACAAGCCTGAGGTAATGGTGAATTTGTCCACCTCTCTTCACAGCAGCAGAAAATAAGTGATGTAGTCAGGAAACCTGTCCTTGGAGGATGGGTAATCCATGCTGTGTATTCAGGAGGAATTCTTTCAAAGGCCTCTGCTCCACTCTTTCACACCAGAAGATAATCTTTCCTCCATCTCCTTGTGCCATTTAAACTGTGCCAAAACTTTTGCAGTAGCTGCTATCCAAAGCACCAGTTTTTGACTTCCAGGTTTTAAGTAAATTCAGGTTGAGTAGCAGTACCATTAAAACAAACAAAACACATAAACTCCCTACAATGCTGGTGCAAATAGTGCTTTGTAGATTCTTCTCTTTATCACCATGTATATATATCATCAGACCTGAGTTTCTCATCCCAGCCTCCCTTTATGTTAAAAACCCTTTTGTCTATATGCTTTTAAACCAACAAATATTATCCTGTTATAAAATCAGTATTTTGAGGCTGTATGTATCATATGTTTAGAGCACTTTTTTTCCTTGCACCAGGAAAGAAACAATTTCTTAAGCATCACTATTTTAATTTTCAGAAGGACATAATACCTCACCTGCTCTCACTGCAGCACCCTGATGCTGCTGTGCTGTAACTGCAATGCAATGGTTGCCAAGGCTCTCCAGTCTTTAAGAATTGTGCAGGGTTTAAACTCCTGCACAGTTTTTAATCAGGCTAAGCCCAATGTCCTGAGTTTTGAGTGAAAACTCAAGTGTGCTCATGTATCCTAAGGCACAGTGTGCTTTGCAGGCAGAGTTCAACACCAATACTACAACATTACTGATTTATTTTGTTGTTATTCCAAGGCAAACACAGCTATTCTGGCTGGAACCCATTTTCTTATGACCTTCACTGGGCTTCAGAAAGTTTCTGAACTTTCTGAAAGATTTTACCCTCCTTGGCAGCAGCTAAAAAAGCCCCTTTTACTACTGTTTTTCTGTGGCTCACACATGGCTATTTCCCTTTCTGGTGAAAACACAGTGAGGATGTATTTTTGTGGGTCAAAAATACCTTTAAATTTCTCTAGAACCAAAGGAGACCTTAAGTCTCTTCCTGAAGCTGCAGGAGGACCCAGATGTTTAAGTACAATCGAGGTAGCAGTGGTGTCCTTCTGAACCCCAGAAAGAAGATCAGGATGGGGATTTTGGGGACCCAGCTCCTTTCAAAGTGTGAGTGGTGGTAGTTTGGTTCACAGTCCTGTAGCTGATTGCCAAGTAGAGCCTGCAAAATGCAGGCATAGGTAAGAGAGGGCCTTGTGCAGATTTGGAGGGAATATGTAGTCAGAAGTGAAAAAAATTGCCTAATGATGAACACTGGATTTGCAGCTGGTGTCCCTGTTCCCTTCTCTGTGATCAGGGGAGTGTTCAGAAGCCCCTGATACCGTGTGGGTATTTGCAGTATTGGCTCTAAACTGCAGCTGCTAGGACATGCCTGCTTCTCCTTCTCTGTCTCTGTGCATATTTAGGCTGGTCTGAGAGAGGACTAAGAATGAAAAGACACAATTAAGAGAACGAGAGGATAACAGGAAAATTTTTAAAGAAATGTTAAGTTCCTAAACTTGATTTACTTACATCACACTGGGTACAGCATTGGAAGATGCAGCTGAAGGAATGATACAAGCAAATTCTAATTTCTGATCCTAGGCCTAGAATGCCTCTAATGTGTATTTTAGGAGCTTTTTAGCTCTGAACATGTGAGATAGGACAAAATTAGTATATTTCCCCTTCATATGCAAACCTATTAATATATCCAAAGTAAGCCTGTAGAGAAAGGCAAACCCCAGGTCTGTGTATGATGTCTGCACTAAAGCCCTTTTTGTCTTTGGTGTATTTCAGCAAATCTCCCTGCTGGGTTTCCTAAACCAATATTCCAGGCATAACTCACATGGCTGCACCAATATCTGATGTTTCAGGGCTTGTCCTTGGTGTGCTGAGATGTGGAGCTCAAATATGCATTTCCTCCAGTCTGATTTCTGTTTCCAGCTCTTTGTCTCGTATCAGATGATGCCTGAAGGTCGTGTTATCTTCCCCATGGGATGGGTCTGGAGTAGCAGTCAGGAATGTAAACTGAGGTTTGAACCAGCAGCAGTTTAAGTAAAGGAATGGAAGAGCAGCTGCTGGAGCTGGAATAACTTGGGAAGCACCAGTTGTCAACACTTTGCATAGCTCGTGCATGATTCACTGTGCGGCTGCTCGTCAGGTTAGCTCATGGAGCTTCCCCAGGAGGGCTGTGAAGTGACACTCTTGGGCTTCTGGGCCCTGAAAAACGAAGCTGGGAAAATCTGGCAAGCTGGAACCTAAGGGCCAAGTGTGGTAGGACACAAACAGCAGCCTGGCTGTCCTCAGCTCCACTGGGCTGCCTCTGGAGCACGGGCTGCCAGGCTCAACAGTAGCAGGACAGGGCCAAGGTTCCTGTGTCTGGCCTTTGATGGTGCCAGCTCATTTCACCTGAAGTTCTTTTATAGGCCCAGAGGGGGAGGTTGAACCTCTCTTAATAGATAGCATGTTCCTTCTCAAAAGAAAAACCCCACAAAAAAGCCAAGTGACCCAAACCCTGGGTCCATGCACGATATAATGCAATATTTTACATAGTTTAATTCTATTTAGGAAGGGAGGCAGAAGAAAAAGCATTAATGTTTAGGAGCAGAGAGAGTAGAAAATAAGGAGAATGAAATGAGGAAAGGACTGACTAATTCTCTACAATCTACTACATGTCTATAATCAACTACAAAATTATCTGTACTATTTAAGACTTTCTACTAAAAGAATTCTGTGAAAGATAGTTCTACTGGGTTGTGGTTAAGACACAAGACAAGAGGACCTGGGGTCAGTTCCTTGTTGAGGCAAAGACTCTTTGGGCACTGCTCAGCATGTTTAAATTCAAGGTTTCAAATCTCCTCTCAGGAAAAGAGCAAGAGTTCTATTTCCTAAGTCCAAGACTATGGTGAGGATGATTCGAATTATTTGTGAGATCTCTGGTGGCCCATGGTGAAGTTTACTGGCAAATACCAACTAAAGAGAGGTGAAACCAGCAGATTCTGGGTGGTTTGACAGGTCAGCAAAACTGGACACAGAAATTATTTACTGGAGGACCCTTGATGCCAACAGGAGCATTACACAGCTTGCCCTCAGTAACACTGTCCTGTTGTAGAAAAGTCTGTCTCCAAGCCTAGATTTAATTTAAAAATGAATTTTTTGAAGGAATTTTGAAGGAAGGGCTAAGGCTTGAAAAGATATTTGCTGCATCCCAGCCAAGTAGGTTCACTAATAACAAAAAAGACCAAAGACAGACTTTTTGCATTAGAAAGAGCACTTTATTACTTCTCTGCTTTGTTTTCTTTGGAGTCCTGCTGAAATGTTTTTGATTGCATACAAGTAGGAGATCAGTTGTAATAAGGCGTGTCTCGTGGTTCTCGTGTTGCTGCCAGGTCTGAGATACCTCTTTGTGACTTTTGAACACTGCTTTGATTTTAAAGGGGCACTATCATAGATTCATTTAGGTTGAAAAAGACCTTTAAAATCACTTCATCAATGGAAACAACCCCAAAATTTTGCATTTCCTTTTAAGGACATCTTACTGAGATTGGTAAACATATCTTTAAAAGTACCCAGCACAGTTGTTTGTTTTGGTTTTTAAACAGCATGTGAGTTTAAGAAAACTAAATGTATGACTATTTCCAAAAGCTCCCTTCCTGATCTTTTAGACTGCAATTCTTCATTCCTATGCTACTCTGTATTCAGGTTTACTCTTTGTATATTAATTTGCCTACCACTTCTTTTTAGGCAGTAAAAGTAGACTTGCCCAGGTTTCCTGGTATTCATTCATGGCACATGCAGAGTTACTTGGGTTAACAAGTTAGAAGAGAAAGTTGGATTTTAATTGTCTGTTTTCTATCATATTTGAAAAAGTTATAAAAACAATTTCCTCAACGTGCAGTGCCCTAAGTTCCCTTTCCCCGTGTTGTTTTTGGACCTGCAGTATTTTGAATATGACATCCTACGAAAAATAATAGTATTTTTAAAACCTCCTACTGGACTGCATTTGATTTGAGTTATTCAGAGCAAATGTGGAGGAAGTAGCAGCCCCCTGAGAACGGCAGAGCCAGCACAGCGGAGCTCCCTGACACCCACAAACGTGTCTGGACACAGGGCACTGGTACCACCCGCTGGTCCAGGGCTGCTGAGAGGAACAGGCCTGGTCACCTGCCCTGTGAGGTCCCTGCTCCAAGGGTTTGCATCTCCTTCTGGACAAGAAGAGCTGGAAGAGCTGCTGTGCCAGCAGTTCAGTGTGAGGCTGCAGGATGGGCTCTGTTTGAGCAGCAGGGCTCAAATAAATACACGGGACAAAATATTCACTGCCATAAAGGCAACTTGCCTCCTCTGATACTGATACTGGAATTTCCTTTTGGTTTAATGGACAGTCTAACCCCTGGTGTTTTTTGGGAAAAAGCTGACTTACTAAATGTAGCAGATGGGGTTTTTTTAGTGCTTCTTTACCATCTCGAGCATCATATCATGAAAACAGCCTTCGGGTGCTCAGGAATTTTTTTCCCTCCTGTTACCTATTCCCACATGTGCAGACATGGTCCTAAAGATATCACATTGCATGTAATTGCTGTAGGGAGAATGATCATTTCAAGTAAGAGCATATGAAGCAGATCAGATGAATTCCTTAATCAGCACAGAGCCCAGCCTCTTGTGTGTCTCTACTACTACATAAATAAAGGAAAGAGTCCACTCCCTTTATTACATTTAGATTATCAGAATTGTTTTGAAATTGTGGTTTTCTTAAAATAATCACTGAGTCACCCACAAATAATTTCTCCACCAACTAGAAAGTTGGATCTAAGTTCAGCTTAAAGTGTCTGAAACATAGTGCCTTAAACCTCGTGGATCTAGTTGAAACCCTTTCTGGACACAGATAAAATGCAACAGCCACATGAGGGGGAGGATGAGAGGAGCAAGGGATTATAAGATTTATGTAAAATCACTTTTGCTGCTGTTGCTGATGAAATCTCAAAGGAAAGAGGCTTAAGAGCCAGTGAGCCCATGAAAACAAGCAATACAAAAATAGTAATTTTAACTTCATTGGTGCTTTTATAATGCAGGTAGTGAAACAGCTTCTTGTGCATACTCATGGAGTCTGGAGATTCTTATTTAGCTTGTGTGAAGAAACAAAAGGGTGAAAAACTAATAAGTTCTGAGCAGTGCACTTGATGCTTATCCACTGTAGAAAACTTCTGGTATAAAACAGTCTGAAAAGAATTTGCTGCCAACCAGCTTTTCAAACTTGTCTGTGTAGATCAAAGGCAGTCATCTGGAGCTCTGACTAGTGGTAAACCTGGATGAAACTTCACCTCAGACATCCTGAAGAATCCATCTTTGGTTATTCTTGTACTGATATATACAGTGACAACAAGGTGATTAGGATTAAAAACTCAACAAATGCTACTCTCTGGTCACTCAAGTCTTTATAGAAAATCAGCCCCTTTTTCTTCTGAGATACTTTGTGGTTCATGATGGCAGTGCCAACCAGGTGAAGATGGTGACATTAACTGCTGTGTGACCCCTGTCTCCCGTGGTGTTATGCTCTGATTCAATCTTTCAGTGAGTTATAGGCTTTCGTGGTCCGGCTGTTGATGAAATCCGTCTTCTTAAAATCAGCCTTTGGAACGAAACAAACAGAACAATTCATTACCTTCAGTGCCAATTCTGCAAGGGAAGGGTGGGTCTAAAAGCTGAGTGAGAAGCCAGGGCAGGGGTCTAGGCAGAGTCCTGTGCAGTCACAGAGACAGAACAGGCACTGCTTGTTTAGTCCAAGATAGATGAGAGGAATAATTGGAATTGCTGAACTCTCTCCACTGACTGTACCAGGAGCCTGTTCTTCTAGCTCAGCTCTACAGACTCCTAACTTATAGGTGACTGATAGCTGAGATTAACCCTGTCAGAACAAAGAACACAGGGCAAGGCCAAAAGAGGATGTAGGATTTTATCTATTTTATTTCATCAAGTGATTTCTGTGGCTTATTAGACTGATGTTTAAAAAATGTCCAGGCATTACATGGTCTGCAGTTCTCAGTGCCATACCTGGTGTCTCTAGGGGACCTGATTTGCACAGAAAGAGCAAACATTCACTATTTATGTAAATCAGGTCTGACAAACATGTCTTATAGACATTCCTAAACTACCAGAGACTTCAGAAAATTCATGCCATCAGGGACTTTGCTGCACAGTAAAGTCAGGAATGCAGTTGTAAAAAACCAAAGACAACAAAAGCTAGTTAGGAATTTATATGCACAATACCCTTATTCTTGAACACAGATTTCTGGTTTGTGGGGCAGTACTGAGTGTGATGCAACACTGTTAAAGATTACTACACTAAGAAACTTTTTCGGAACAAATTCCAACCAAAAAAAATCTACAAAGAGAAACAGCTGAATAATAAATGCTAACAGCTAGCTTGAGAACCTGGATCAGTTTTAGGTTATAGGGAACTTGAAATGACAAACTCTGAACAGCAAACAAACAAGGACTAAAATTTGCAATGCAGGGTGAATGTAGGTAGGTGGAAGTGAACTCAGCTGTGCGTTGAAAAAGCAGTCACAAAGCTGCAAAAAGACCAAACCAGAAACAAACTGGTTCGTGGCAGACTCACTCTGGTCATTTGTTGTTAGATTTGACTATGGCAGTAAATGTTTGCCAACACCTTTCCCAGGCCCTAGGTTTTGTCTGACTATAAGTGACACCTGGGCTACCAGGCCATGCAAACAACAAAGGAGAACAAAACTGCTCTGCCTTTAAAGCAGGAAGCTGCCTCGCCCTGCCCTTGTTTCTGCTGGCACTGTAGGTCCTCTGTGCCAGGCTGGCTCAGCCAGTGGGAATGGTCACCAACCCTGCAGCACTTCTCACCACCTGACACTTCTGGCAGGCAGCAGCAACACTTTTCATAAGCTTTGCCAGTGGATATAAAACCAGAGAGGGAGAGACCATGAACACAGACAAGCAAAAATTAAGGCCACGCATCACTTACCCAGGATTATGTACAAGTAACAGGAAAACCAAATTCAGGGACCACTTGAATCCTATCATAGGTTGACTCTTAAATGTACAGGAGTGCTAAGGGCCCCAGAGGACAAATGAGAGGGTTCTAGGTCTGAAGGGACAGATTATTTGTCTTTGTGCCTACCTTTTTGTAAGCGCTGTGGAGGTCGGTGTGTGACCACAGGGAGTAGAGGAGGACTGAAGCAGCCTTACTGGCTTTGCTGAACATGTTGCTGCCATTTTGCAAAAAGAATGAGAAAACATATTTAAATTCCCACATCATAATCACAGTGCATGTGCAGACTTCAGCAAACATAACCTCATAGCATTTGTTTTGTCTCTCTTTACTCCTAAATGCTGGTTTGCTACCCTTTGGGTATTGCAGCATGTTTCAGGCTGTCCTTATTACTGAAAGAAATGAAAATGCCTCCCTGGTTCCCTCACTCTTCAAAATTAGGGAGAAATCAAGTACTCTGTAGCCTGCATCTTAGAGCAGCTATCATATTGTTCATTTTCAGCTGAGGAAAAACCCTCAGCACAACAAGCATTTGAAAGAATCTTTCCAGCAGGTAAAATCTCCGGTTAGTTAGACAGGATTTAAACTGTTCAGGGCCTCATGAGGCCTCTCTTACTAAGACTGATCTCCTCTTTCATTTTGCAATGAGGGAGCAAGGCAAACAGAATAATTATTAGTATTTATAAAGCATTAATTATCTTCTGAGTAAATACTGATTGCACGTGATAACATATTAAAGAACGATTAAATTTTGAATCCCTTCTCTAAAATGCTACACAATACACTATTTTTAAGTACAGATCTACAAATTCTATAAAATGTATCCCTGCTAAAGATTAGCAGGGCTGTTACAACGATCGAGAAAGACAAAGCATTTTGGGTACGGATGAGATCTGATGATCTGTCATTATATATATATATAAATATAGATAAAGCTGTGCATTTATCTTCTGAGGACTTATTTAAAATGCTGGGACCTGGTGAGTTTAGCTATGGATGGGAGAGCTGCTGTAGGAGATCCTTCTGTATTTCCCAATCAGTGCAGTCCTGTCCCCATCACTTCTTTGGGCTGTGCTGTCCCTTGAGATGAAGCCTTTTTTCTCCCCGAGCGGCAGAGGCTGCAGGGGGTTTTGGCCCAGGGAAGGAGTGGGATTGTGGAGGCTCTCACCTGTCATTCATGCTGATGGCAAGGACCCTGGGCAGGCCCTGTGTGCTGAGGAGCAGGCGGGCGTTGTGCGAGCTGCCCTGGGTCAGGTTGAACAGGGTGTAGCAGACGGACGCCGCGGTTTCACAGGCGGCGGCGTCGCTCCCTGGCAGGCGCTCGGGCAGGATCGACACCAGCTCGGGCAGCACTTCTCTGGCTGCAAGGGGGAAGGCAGGCAAGCAATTCCACTGCCAGCAGGTGCACAGTCACCTCGCTCCTCCCACTGTGCCCCATCAGGGCGCTCTGTGCCCCCACTACACGCTCGTGGCTTCACGGCTGCATTGCGTCCCCACGGTTCAGGTTAAATTGCATCCACACTGAACTGGACAGCTGTAATTTGCCTCATGCACGCTCCATTAGTACCTCCTGTGCTGTACTGAACTCACCAGGCATGTGCCAGCTTCAGGCTGCCACTGCCCTTTTAGAGATGCTTTATATTAAATTTATCTCCATTTGATAATGGAGGTTCATTTTGCTTGATAAATTTAGATAAATGTAGGTTCTTTTTGCTTGGTGAATTTAGACCCTTACATCTAGAAAACAGTGTGCCCTCTCAAATGTCTCCCTTTGGCCAAAGTTGGGGGTTTTATTGGAATCTGACCTGAATTCACACATGCTTTCAGTCAATCAAAAAGAACATCTTTTGGTAGAGAAAGGTTCACCTGAAATTCCCCCAGTCCTCTCTGTCACGGGTAAAGCAAGGAAATGACTGTGAACGTACAAGATGAAGCACCTGCCCCCAAGGCTTTGTGCTATTCTGTCTTTCCCACACTCTCATAAACTATTTTTTCCTCATGAAATCCCAGCTTCTTATCAGTTTAATTTCTTTTCTTTCAGAGGGACTCACCACCTGTAATTTTTAACACCATATGGACTATCCATTTGCAATCAGCCCAATAATATGTTATAATATTTTCATTAATAGAGAATGTTCTCTAAGGATTAAACAAGACCCAGGAGACTGTTCTTCAGAATTCTGGAGGTTAATCTGCCCCATGAACCATCTGTATACCTGTAATTTCTTTCCCCTTTCCCCTTTGGTGGGAACACAGAAAAGGACAACAGATTATATGAATACATTTTATCCCATCACTAGGAAAAAAGTCTTAAATACACAATAAATTGAAATGAGAACACTCAGAATAGAAATGGCTTTTCTTTAGAAATGAGATCCTTTAAAAAGAATGAACTATTTTTCTCTATAGCATCTTACAGCTTCCATTCTCAAAAAAATATTTGCAGGAAAACTGTGTCGGCTGCAAAGTTCTAAAGCTTTGTGTCTGATAAAATAGAGTCTGATCTTTGCTAGAAGAATTAGAGATGTTCTCTGACTTCTTGCAAAGCATTGTGCAGCTGTGGCAGCAGAGAACTCGGCACTCACCTTCCTTTACCCTATTTTAAGAAGCAGAAAACCTCCCTCTCCAAATCTGTGTAGACTTTACTTCATGTAAGTATTTTTGAAATTTATGTATTTTTGAAAGTAACACCAATGGAAGTAACACCTCATCACCAATCTGATGAGGAATACCCAATAGAGTGAAAACTTTGTTCAGGCAAAATTCTGTATTTTAAGCCCCGTGCAGTGATTGCTGTGATCCGGTGAAACATCTACTAAACTCACAGATCAGGATTTTTGGCCCATTTCTGGTTTTTTTTTCCAAAGCAGGAAAGTTTGAGGTGAAGAGAGCAGAGGAAGCTGTGTGTCTTTGCTCACCTATGTCGCCCTGCAGGGAGGTGTTTCGGGACAGGTTCCTGAGCAGTGAGACCGCCGTCTTCCTCACCGCGGGGTGGCTGACGTGCAGCATAGCGCGGATGCTCGGGAGGCCGTTTGCCTTCTGGACCACAGTCCTGGCCACTGCAAATGGCATCTGTGAAAAGGCACTTCTGTGTCATTACCATCAAAGCAGAGCCTCAGAAAGAGCCAATCACTGCCATTCTCTGAGTCAATTTAGGCGCATTTAAAATGGCTTTAAACGGAGCTACATGCGAGCTGCAACGGGAAAGGAAGGCCATGTAAAAGAAGGGTCAAGCCCTCTTTCACCC
Organism: Notiomystis cincta; assembly: GCA_013398075.1. NCBI lineage: Eukaryota > Metazoa > Chordata > Aves > Passeriformes > Notiomystidae > Notiomystis > Notiomystis cincta. The sequence goes on from VZRX01001545.1 coordinate 250,690, forward strand.
TGTGCTCCTTGGTTAGTTCCTCAGACAGGTATCATTCGTTTCTTCAACACAAAAGTGATCTGCTCTTGTGCCAGAGCCCTCGGCTCTCCACAGGACTATCTTCCACAAAATGACTGTTTTAGTGCTTTTAACACCTGCTCATCCCTCATTGTGTGAGGAATTAGCAAACTCCACACATGGAGATGTACACGGAGGGAGAGGAAGCAGGTCCCCTTATCTGCCAAGCAAGGTAAAGCTGCACTGCTGGTTCTGACTTTCCCTTCAGTGTTCCTCATTTTCCTTCACCATGTCAGCAAACCAGTGACTTGTCAGTGATTATCTGAGCTCAGCTGCACCGCAGCCCTCAACTCTCCGCATTCACATCAAAAGCTGAATGACAAGAAAAAGAAAGGGGAAAAAGCTGACTTACTGGTCCAGTGCCAGCTGTGAGGTTCTGAAGAGCTCCCAGAGATGCTTCCTGGGTGTAGTTTCTGGTACTCTTTGCTATTAAGGAGAGGTATATCCTAATCAGTGTAGAATGCCAGAGCGATTCAACGCCTTTGGGATTGCTCTTTTCCTCAGGTAGTGGAGTGTCTTGCTGCTTCTAAACATGTAAACAGATCAAGCCTTCAGAAACAGTGACCTTTTTAACTTAATGCATCACAAGTAAATTAGCCATTTGTATCTCTCTACGACCAGGTTATCTGGAGACTGCCAAGTTCTGAGCTCAAATAATAATGTGCAAAATTTCAGTATTTAATGATAATGGCCAGTCCATGCAGTGGAGTATTCCTCAACTAATAGAACTTTTGCCATGTCATCATCATCAGCAGCAGCTGAATGAGAAAATTGGTATCAAGAAGGACTATCAATAAATTTGCATTTTTGGGGCAAGGAAGTGTCACCCTACCAGATCCATCAATAATAAACTGATAATTAGATTACAGCCTTATTCTCCAGAGGTTGCTACAATTTATTAACCAAATGAGATGTAACTAATTATGTACTTTACCTCTTTTACTTTTCTGCTCCGTGTTCCAAAGCAGCCTGGTGTTTTATCATTGTTAGAAATGTTTCTTCTTTGCATATATATGCTGTGGGCATAGCTCTCAGGGAGCTCTATCTCTAGCTGGTAGGAAAGATTGTGGAGAATGCACACACAGTTCTCTGTGGCCTAAAATAACAAAAGAATAGAAATCAAAAACTTTGGCATGAGTTGAAGGGACACGTATAGACACGGGAAGAGATTTCGTTTTTGGATGTTCAGCAAGCGACTGCGGAGTTTCTAATGCCTTACGGAAGAGCCAGGCTTGGGGGCAGTGATCCAGCAGACTGCCTTTACACTGGTAAATTAAACATGCCCTGGGATGTTCCTGAGCACAGAGGCCAGCTGGCACATGGGCTGCCTTCAGAGGGGGGAGTGTGCCTGCTGGAAACAGTCCTGGGACATTGTAATTCCTGAACTGGGAATTGTTTGGGCCAGTGCTGCTTGACACAGGCCAGACGTGTGCCAAGAAATGTTTAAGAGCTTAAGAGTAAAGATGATCATGTGCACACCTCACCATAGCAAGAGGAAAGCTTTTTATCTTCCCTAAGGATGAAGCATTTTTCTGTGGTGGAATGCTATTTAAAATAAGGCGTTCCTTTCTGGACATGGCTAAGGTCAGGTCTATGATTTTTGAGTGATGAGTCTAGTGGCAAATAGCTTTATTACCAGTTCCTCTTTTTGTTTTTTTTGAAAGTCAAAAGGAATGAGTGTTTTAAGAGAAAATGCAGCAGGGAGCTACTGGCACACGTGCAATGTGCTGGATTCTCCCTGCAGCTAACTGAACACAGGGAGATGGGGAAGCTCAAGCAACTGATCCCAGAATAGAGCTATAAATGTGCAGTAATTACCACTGCAAGCTCAAGTTAGAGCAGGCCCACCAGAAGTGCCTCACAGGCTGCAGCCTGTAAGTGACAGCTGCTCTTCTCACCCAACTTCACCCAGCTGAAAGGCAAGTCTCTATTCTGCCTGTGTTCAGGGTTCACCTGCACTCAGCAGTGGGAAGGGTGGGAGAAGCAGGCATCTGGAGGTGTCCACATCCTTGTAGTTACTGGCTTAGGCTTAGGCAGCGAGCAAAAAAATGCAGCTTTTTTTTTTCCTAAAAAAACCTAGGTAAGCTAGATCTATTCCAAATGATGCAAGCTCCTTAATCACACCACCACCCAAAGGGGTTTAGGGTCTTCAGTTTCTAAGGGGTATGTGGCATTAAATATAAGAAGAGCAACCAGATCAATTTTTAAGCTTCTAGCTGGCTAGCACCCTGAGACAACCAAAAAGGCAACATCTGACTCTTTTTTGTGCATTTCTAAAAGCTGGGATTTTGTCTCACTTTTTTAAAAAAAAAGACAGAAGTTTCTACCTTTCTCTCTGGTGATTCTGAAAATGTTTTCCCAGTGCTAACTTATACTATTCTTTTAGATTGCAGGATAAAAAATACTTCAAAAAGCTTCTTCCAGGACTTTCATCTTTGGTGACAGTTTTAAAAGCCCTGGAAATAAGTTTTGCAGTTACATCACAGTTGTTTCTGAATGCTGACAACAACAACAACAACAACAAAATGTTCACTTGGCAGTTTCCCCTAGGAAAACACTTTCCATCTCAAGTAGTACCTTGTCATTAGGCTCATGGTCTGCAATAGCTCCTTGGATATAATACACAAGAGAATCAATCAAGCCCTCGCATTCTCTCATCTTCTTCCTTCCTTCTGGGCCAGCAGAGCTCATGTTTCTGTGCAGGAAAGAGTATGTTGGGGAGAAGAGATTTAGTCAAAGGTACTGTGCCCCTCTGGGAAGCTTTTCCAGCTAAATATTTAAGATACTGAAGTTCAGGTGGGCTGCTTCTTTTCTCCAGAGGTGTAAGACAATCTGAGCATCTTCTAGATAAACTTTCACTCCCAGACAAAAACAAATACTCCAGGAAAACAAACCATTGTGTTTGGATGGATAAGGTAAGACCTGACTCAAATTTTCATCTCAAAGTTGAATTAATCCTTTTTAAGCAGTCAAAAAAAAAAAAAAAACCAACCAAAAAATCCCCAAAAAACAAACCCTGGACTATTTTTTCCCTATTCCATTTATATTTTTAATATTTAGGATGGTGAAAATATCAGAGGAAGGATACCTGCAAAAATTTCCATGCACAGAGATGTCCTTTAGAATTAATTTGCTTACACCTTTGGTCCAAGATGACCCATGAAGAGACACATCATCTGAGAGTTTTAGCAGCATCTCTACATTCACATGAAAAGACTCACTCTTTGCCTGGCTTTCAAGTAACATTTGCTGTGCTTTGTAGTAACCCAAGTACAACTTAAAAATGAATTACAAAACAGATTTAAAAGCTCTTGAAAAACCAAACACACACTTGCTGCTTGAAGCTGCTTGGCTCTAAATAAACTACTGATTTCCAGGGAAGAAACAACACTTACAGTTGTGGGGCATAATTATTTTAACAACTCAGCAAAGTCTGAATTATGGAATACTGGAATAATAAACCCAGGCCTTAATTTTTTTTTTTTTGACTCCTGCAGCTCTGCTGGACAAAAGACTGCACATTCCAGCTTCTTTGAAATAAATGTCACCCAATCATAGCATCCATCAAACACACAGAGGACATGTTCCTTTATATAGTTTCAGGTTGCTTATTTTGCGTGCTTACTTTGCACATTAAAAATTACAGTGTTTACAATTTTATTACTGACAAAGCCAGTAAGGTTTAAACTTTCCTGTGGCTTATGATTGTAAAATGAATATAGCATTTTATACACTTTTATTCTGCTTCTACTATTTTTCTTCTTCTGGGAAGTACATATTCTGGTTAAATACTAATGCACTGTAATTACAATTTTACTTTAGGTCGTCATGTTAATGATGCCTCTATTTATGAGTTCATTTGCTCTCTCATGGAATTATACATCACAGAATCAATATTCAGATCCCACAACATGGCCCACTGTAGAATCCCTTTGGAATTTACCTATATATGTCACATTCGATGCATGTCACCCTTTCCTGTGTTCCTGCTGACAGAAACGGACACGTTACAGCCCTCCTGGTGCATACCAAAAATAGTTTCTGGGGCACACAGGCTAAAAATACTGTTATAGATAAATGTGGAATTTCCCTTGCCAAAGACACTTCAGCTGATGCAGTGTTTTTTGTTTTGTCCCAGTACATTATTCTAAAACCCCCTCAACTTTTTACAGCTGATCCTGCTGAGTGCTTGTGCAAGGAGAGGCCGTGCCCTGGCCTTGCTGCAGCACGAGCAGAGCAGGGCAAACAGCTTTTGTAGGGGCAGAGAAGAGCCTGAATTAGGGGCACTGTCCTGTTCTGCAAGGGAAATTAATTACTGGGCTCTGTTTCAGTAAGAAGCTGATGCTCATCCTGTGACAGATATCAGTGTGTGTGTCTGTGTGCATGCCTGTACACTCAGGGTTCCTCCAATCTCACTTTCCCTGTTTCCTTGGCATGACAACGAGCACTGGGAAGGGAAGAGCTCCTGCTCTCCCACTTGTCCAAACACAGCTGTAACCAGCTTACTCTAAACAGGGTCAGAGAAGGGCATTGCAGGCAGACCCTCAGCTGACAGCTTAAGTTTGTTTGATGACTGAAGCTTGAGAAATTCCAGGAGATAAAAATATTGCCAGATTGGTAAAAAGAATTAAATATTTCTGAAGATTGTCACAGAAATGTAAATTTAAATATCTTTTCTTTTGAAACAATGGAGACATTTTGCTTAGGGAATTTCAAGAGTGACTTCATCTTGGCTTCCCAAGATTTGAGGTTCCTGACAATGGGAATGCCAGCCTCTGAGCTCTGGAGCTGGACTTTATTGTAGTGGAGTTCCTGAAATACTCGGTGCTTGCAGTGTGAGGAGAATGCAGCCTTAGGGAGATTATTGCTTGTGGGGATTCTCTCCTCTAAGTGACTCAGAACTTGCAATTTGGCAGCACCTCCCTATGAAAAATCCCTGACTGGTGGCATGCTCAGCTGTGGCAGTCCTGGTGACATGCCCAAACCCTGCCATTTGTCAGTCCTGGTGACAGCTCAAACCCTCCCATCTGGCAGTCCTGCTGACAGCTCAAACCCTGCCATTTGCTGCTGTGGATGCACCATGTCTGTCTACAGCCCTCCCTGAGCTCCTCTTGCACTCGCTGCTCCTGTTCCGTCCTGCACACATGCATGGTGCAATTGTATCTGTAACCAAAGCAGCTCTTTGCCCAAGGTCCTATGGCATGTGGAGGACCAGCTGATTTCCTGTTGGGAGATATTATTTAATCCAGAGCTGCGAGGTAAATGCGAAGAAATGAGACACAGTAAAACCAAGGGTGATTTTGAAAGAAGCAGAATGAGGATGATAAATGTTCAATTAGCTGATAAAGGCACCAAATGAAAGGGATACTCCCTCTGAGCCAACACTGAGTCATACACTGACTGTTGGGAAAGGTTCTTGGACTGCTGTGAATGCTCCAGTAACTGATAAGAAGAAGGATTTTGCTCCTGGGACTCATTCTGCTAAAACTGGTAATGTGCATTTAATTCAACTACCAGACAATATTTTGGGAAGTTCTGTTCCCTCCATGCCTTACACAGTTCAAAAATTCACCAAGGAGGGAAAGGTATCTGGGACCTACTTAGTAACTAGAGGCGCCAAGCTTCAAGCTGCTTGTTGGAAGTAATAAAATTCCTTTCAGGAATTGGAGGAGCAGATAAACTGAAGAGGAGGCAAGGGAAGATAAGAATGGATGGAAATAAACTTAAAGGAATGGCAGTGGTCTGCAAGAAGCCTTGGTTCAAAGACTTGTTATCATCAGCCATTTGTTTTAGGTTCTCTCTTAGAAGCTGCCTGAGCTTCAGCTTCGCTGCTCTCCCGAGTAAGTGGAAGCAGATGTTTGTGCAGCCTCCTGGGCTGAAGCACAACGACACAATTTCCTCCAAATGCAGCTTTCCACTCTCCTTGTGGGTCACCGTGTAATTCACAAGAAGCTCAGACTGGAGCTGGGGCAGACAAAGAGTGAAAAATACTAATGAAAAAGGAAGGATGCCTTTTATTTTACTGGGTGAGAACAGAAAGGTTAGCTGAATTTCCTGGAGACAGTTGTCTAGGAGGTGTTGAGAAATGGGAACACACAGGGGCACAGGATGTGTCAGGTACAGAGCAGTTAAAAAGGAAGGCTCTTCAGTGAAGTACAGCAGCTTCAGCACTTAAATGTTTTGGAGGAGATAATGTGATGACTGTGTGTAAATTTGGGAAAGTTCAGCACTGCAGAAGTTTTGGGAAAAGGTGTTTCAAGATAAAAATGGAACCAGTTCATTGGCAGCTTTCAAGGTGTGATACAAAGAGCCTTCCTTTCAGAGGAAAAGCCATGCCAGAGGTTCCCTTATGTGTATAAATGATATTCAAAACCATGCATTCTGCATGCTGCTGGCATCTTATCCTTTCAGACTCAGAGGAGTATGGGGAAACATCTGGAAAATTTTTATCCATTTGTATTGGAACTGGAGACAGAACTATTATGTGTAGGACTTTCAGGCCAAGAAAAAATGACCTTACCTTTAAAATCCTACAGGACTTGTCTACAAGTGTCCATACACTCCTCCAGATAGTTTAATACCCCAATTTTACTCATTCAGCTTATTGCCAGGCAAGCAGTGAAGTCTGTTGATCTGGCTTACTCTGTCTGTTCAGGCAGAGTGCTTTTTATCACATTTCACAACTAAACAACACTGTTACTCATTCTAACTGCTAATGCAGAATTCCCTGGTGTACACAGCTTCTTTTTATCATGTAAAGTTTGTGGTTTCTGTAAAGATTTGCTTCTCACAGGGTTTTTAAGACAAAATACAGACCTAGAGAATGGGATTAACAAATCCTTCTAATGTCAGACTTCCTTATCAGTGACTGCACACACTGACACGGGCGCCGAGATTCAGGACCCCACAATGCTTCTGGCAGTAACTGGGGACTGGTCTGGTCATGCACTCATTCCAGTGCTTGGAAATACCTGCAATGTTATCAGCTAGATGTGGATTCACTTCTCCTGCTGCTGTTTTGCCAAGTGGATGAAGGAAGCTTTAATTTAATTCATAATTTATAATTTAATAACAGTGTGGGGCAGTGCATATGCCCCCACCAGATGCTGGTGTTGGGTTTGGGCTGTGGGTGTCCCTTTCAGTCAACAGTTGTATGGAAATGTTTGAAAAGAAGTCCTGGCATTCTCCTGTAACTAAGTACTGTACTATGCATAATGTATTGTACTTCAAAGTACTATTTTTACCCTCTAATAGAAGCTGCAGGCTATGGAATTTATCAACATGCCCAACAAACATGTTAGCATTACAAAAGGGAAGACTAATTACAGATTTATATTCTGGCAAATAAGTAGACTCTTTAAACATATTCATAAGTAACATCATTCCCTCAGTGCACACTTTTATTACTCTATGTGTGCTCTTCTTTTTATTGGTGCACAGATATTTTATTTTTAATACATAAGGAAGGAATATTTCTAGTACCTAATCTGGGAGGTGAGTCAATTTCCAGAAAAGAGATGCAAACTGATTAATCTTAAAAATCTCAGCTATTTGGCCAGTACAAATAGGTAAGCCTCATTAAAAACTACTGTGTGCCAGAAAGTGTGTAGCAATCCTGCAGATCCTCTTTACCTAGGAATTTTCAAGCCCTTCTTGTTCTGCTTATAATTTTCAGTGTTGAAGCTCTTAAAAATGAGAATATGGGCATGATGTTTTTAAAATAGGTAAAGTATCCTTAAGCACCTACATAAGGCAGTTTTAGAGACTTTTAGTTAAGGCTGGAGAGCTCAGGGCAGCTCCGGAGCAGCCCCAAGCACTGACTTCGTGTCCAAGTAAGGTTAAGCCAAGAATCTACTTTCATTTAAAAGAACTCAGGTACTGTTCTGCCTTTTTTGTGACATTATAATGAGTTGTGTCAATCTGCCAAAACAAGCTCAGGAAGAGCAACACCAAGGTAAACCTGAGAATGATCTGTGCCCCCACCGGCTGCACATGGGGAAGAGACAGTTCCAGAGTCCAAACACCAAGAGAGGAGCAGCCAGACTGGTTTCTGCACAAATGCAGCTTGGGCTAATTAATATGAAAAAAGGCAACCTCCTTCATTTCCTAGACAACACCACTAGCGTTAGCTGGAGAGGTTTATTATGGGTGAATAACGCTTCTTTATATTTGTTTTTGAGTCATCAGAGTAAATAAAAGTTAATTATTACTTGGAAATGAAGTTAATTAGTAGTTAGTGGGCTGACAAGAGTTTCTGCAGAAAAAGGTGCATTAGTGTTGAGTATTTTCTGTAGCTTACAATTCATTTGTCTTCTGAAGCCACAAGTCAGACAGAGAGCTCTTTGCACGGGCACAATCAATGCCATACACACACAACTACTCTGCTACAGGACATGTCAGCATAGCAGGTATGTGTGAGGCAAAATGGGCAGCTTCCCAGCCTCCAAATTCCAAACTTCCTTCCTTCCACTCTACTAGAAGGAGTTTAAACCTCAGGCCATGCCTTTGCAGTCCTACGTTACTCCTTAGTCAGTTCAAACTACATCCTTTTGTGCATTTTTAAATGTGTAAACATACTTAACATGCAATGACTTTGGACTCAAAAAGGGCCCCCATTTCATAGACTGTTAAAGGTGTTTTTATTGAAGATATGATTTTTCTACTTCAGCCAATTAGGGGTGTGTTCACTGAGGCCTTTGGTGGTTGTCTGTAGTAACAGCTACTGTGTCCACAAGACTATTAGCAGATTCCAGTACTAAATAGACAACTATAAATCTATTAATCCACCCCATGGCTGCAACTTGCTTGAACTTGTGCAAAATGTTGGACTGGGCTCACCCTGGTTTAAAAAAATGGCTTTTCCCTAATTTAAGTTAGATCACTTTCTAATCAGTTTAGGCAGATTATGGTATGTCAAAGCAAGCATCTTTGGCAGCAGCTGAAAATGGAACACTTTCATGTGTTTGCAGGTACCATGTCCCCTTTCCAAGTCATCTGTTTGGACAACAAGTGATTGCAACTTGAGATGAACTCTGTGTATTTATCCACACATAGTTGTGCAGATCTGTTTTATCATCACTATTGCTTTGGGTCCCTGTAGACAGAGTGCTCACCTCAGGCATCCTGTGGCATTGTAGAAGATATCAGGGTCAGGTAGAACACTGGATTTTGGGTAATCTCTGTCTGGCCAGCCCGAGTAGGGGATGAGGACAGCTTCAGTCAGTGTCTGCAGGGCTTCTCTAACCAACAGGTTCTTCAGCTGGTCATTGGAGGACAGATTCCACAACAAACCTGTAAAATCCACAATAAAGTCAGAGTGGCAAAAAGACTCCTCTGCACTTTTAATCTCATGCCCCTCGATGTAAATGAGTGAAGAGCCTGCCTGGCAGTTGATATCCTGAAGAGGAGCAGAAGGGATTGGTAAGTGTTCACCAACCCTGATCCAGGGACATGGAAACAGGGCAAAAGAGGGGGCACAGTTATCCATGTGAATAAAGTCAAATCTCTACATAGTCAGTCTGATGCCCAGCCAAGAGGTGCAGTTTTCCATGGCTCTGCATTGCCTTTTGCTACCACCTTCTCCATTACCAGAGCAGCACAAGCTAAGGGAAAACAAACTCTCAAAAGGGACAGCTTGGAGGTGCAGGGAGTGACTTTACAGAGAACCTGATGGAAGACAGGAGATACCCAAGTTTTTCTAACACTTGATAGCAAAATTTCTCGTAAGAGGGAAAGATCACTGGCTGGCTGCTACTGTCCAGATATTAGTCACTAAACAAATCACTGAGTAATGCTACAAACATTGTCCATTCACAATCTCCAAAACAAATTTCAAATACAATCTTGTAGAATTGATCAGGTTCCATTATGTTCTCTCTCAACAGGCAACAATTGTTTTTAAAGAAGTCTTCCCCTGGAAAAGGACACGTATTTCTGCTTTTTGCTACAAAGACATTCATTGTTCCTCCAGCTCACTGCTCTAAGTTTCACAGACCTCCTCCCCCACACACTGGCAGAGCATTAGTGAATGTTCCTTTCATCAGCTCACAACAACAACAACCACAAAAAATGTTTCTTTTGTATCTCTTTACACTTTGAATTTCATTTCAGGTATTGTGAGCGATAGTAAAATCAAAACAAGAGCCAGCCAGAAACAGCCCGTTTCTTCTTCTGGGATCAGCTCTTCAGCTTCTGAATCAGGGGATAAAAGGAAGAATGCACTTTTCTGAAGGGTAAGTAAGGCTTACAGGAAATCAGACGAGCAGTCCAAAGGGCACTGGTAAGGGAAGCAGGTTAAGACAGAAGGGCACAAGGCAAGGAAAGGCACAAGGACACAATATACTTTAAAAAAGAAGAAATGCATTTGGAATTACAGGCAGATACTCAGAATTGTCAGAAGATAATCTGAGATACTGCTCTCACTGTAAATTTTCCAACAAAAACCCTACCTTCACCCACAGGCACTGTCTCTGGGCTCAGAAGGATTCTTTCAGTGGTAGTCTGGGTGTGGATGAATTTGTTCACATTATAAAATGTATTTAGGAGTGGATTCTTTCCTTGCACCTATGCTGTATTCTTAGGAGCATAGTTTTCTCTTAGATGGTTATTTTGAAAAATGGGTTGGGTCTGCTTTTAAATTTACATTTCTTTTAATGACAGTTCTGCGTGTGCTGTAATCTTCCCCGCAGGAAAGATTTTCTTTCATTTCTTATGCTGCATGATAACAAGATCAGGAGGTTACCTACTCCCTGGAGGCTCATCTGGCTTACCTTCAAAAGCTATAATCTTTTGGTTCCTTCATGCCACAGCCATTTTACTTTCTGTTTCTCAGTATGCTCTCCAAATGCTATAAAATTCCAACCCTGTCTTAGCTGCTGCACTGTCTCCAAATGACATCCTCTCCTACAATTTAGGGGAAACCTCATTCCTTTCCTGAGTGATTTCTGAGTAGCTTATATGACAAAAAAAAGGACAAAGCCTCTGTTCCCTTTACTCTACCTGTATCAATGATTTTGTAAAGCTAGCAAATTCAGTCTCATTCTCTCTATGAAGAGATCATGTGAGCACAGAAATTCCAGAGAAACTGGGCAGCTCTTTCCTGCACAGGGGCATTAGGCAGACTGGTCCACAGCAGCTTTCACAACCCTGTCATCAGCACAAAGCTGCTTTGGTGGGGGCAGTGGGTTGGTGTTTTTTGTGTGCTCACAGACTCTGAGGCAGTCACAGCACGTGCTGTAATCAGCATTTATCTGCACACACTTTGGCTGCTCTCAGTCTTTTTGCAGCACAGTACAAGGCACAGTGCATGGCTGGACTCAGTCTGTGTTCCTCAGCCTGGGTCTTGAGGAAAATACAGGGCATCAAAGTATTCTTTGAGAACATATGATAAAATATGGATTAATGTTAGGCAAGTGCTTGTCTATCTGATGGTCCTAATAAACCAGTGACCTTAAAGATAAGCTTCTAAGGCTGAGATTTACTTATCTCATGAGCACAAGTACTATATTTCTGGCAGGTAATGAAGTACAGTATCAGAAAACTTCTGTCTCAGTTTTAACCTCCTTCTCTCCTAAAATTTCCTTATCTTCCTATACTCTTGTCAGGTGGAGTGCTTTGATACCATGCTTCTCACACAGCAGTAGAAACAAAAACCTTCCCTCTGCTGAGCTTAGACATCTTTTTAATTAATATTGCATACTTCCAATCCTTGGCCAGGAGTCTTTCACTACAGTTCAGTGAGGTATTATCAGGTACCAAGACTATTTTACTAATCTCTTATGGGGGAAAACATTTAGCTGACTATGATGCCACACATTTGGAAGTCCCTAATTTATAGTCAAAGTAGGCAAGTAAATATGTGTGATGTGGAAAGACAAATGGACTTCTGGTGCTGACTGGTGTAAGGCCAAATCTTTCACATTAGCCCTTTCCTGGAAGTGCACACTTCAGAGACATTGCATGCATGGATATAATATTCCACTAGTCCTGCAGGAAGTCAAAGGTAATGCAAGAGGTGAAATTCATCCAGACTGCCCTTTGTTCTTGCAGACTCCTTGCAGCTTGCTAGGGACCTGGAAGAATCATTCCACACAAAAAGTATGCCCTAGTGGCATTTTCACTAAGCTACCCAGTGCACTTCCTCCTGCACTGCTGCACATTTGGTCTTGATTTTCAGAGCCATCCTTTGCAACTGATAGGCATGAAAGCACATCATAATATTTTGCTTTACACAAGCTACATCATCCTGCGTGGCATAAATATTTTTTTGTGTCTCTTTTGTTTTGTGAATAAATATTGGTGTTTGGTCACAGCAGTAACTGAAGAAAGAAGATGCCCCTTTATTGATTTCCACGTTGGTGGAGGAGAAGACAATAATGTTCACAATATGCATGTGAGTTATCAGGCACAGTCAACATTTTGGTCAGAAATGATGAAACTTCTAGCAAGGAAAGAGCATTGGCTTTCTGGCCACTCTACCACCATTTTCACTGCTTCCCTCGCTGGTCTGTAACAGCACAGAGAGTTAACACACTCTACAATAAATTACTACGTGATCCAGCTCTGCAGCTGAGGAGTGTGAAAAGCTTTTAATATTGCAGAGATGTGGAACTGAGGTAAAAAAGAGCCAACAACACAAAGCTTTGTTCTCCAGCTTAGGCAGCAGAGTATTTTAAATACTTTAAAGAATGCAGAATTACAGAAGGTCTTGTCTTTGCTTCAGGACAGAGCTGCTTGACAACCTCATTATCTTTTCACGCACTGCTCTCTTAATAGATTTTGTTCCTGGTATCTTTAAAGATGCCTTGAAATAAATCCCCATTCATTTATTCACGTTTTCCATTTATAAAATATAAGCCTGCTCTTCCTTTGCATGCTAATTAGAAAGAATGTGGGTCACAAGCAGTGGAATTCCAAGAGACACTCTATGGACACACAGGACTGCAGGGATGAAGTGGGCACTTCTTAACTGGCTGCTGCAAAGCCAACAGGGCAGCAAGAACAGGTTTCTTCATGGGTAATGCTGGACATTATGTCCCACCACCTCTTCTGCTGCACTGAAGTCCAACAAGAGGTGCAATATGGGATTTTTTGATCCAAAGGGATTTTCCTTCAAATTTGCAACAGGTTCTACTAATTAACAGCTCTTCCTCAAGGTCGTTGGAAGTAAAAGGGGGAGAACATCAGCACTGTAAAAACAGAATCCAGAATGCCAGCCACTCCACTGATGGTGCTGTGTGATCTTTATAAGTCAAATGGCTGTCCTGGAGGAACTTTATCCAAAGGAAGCACGCTGCTTCTGTGGCAGAGCTTTCTGCTTGTCACACATCTGAGGAGACAGACTCAGCTGGCAGTGGGAGAGCTCAGAGCAGGAATCTGGGGCAGCGGAGTTTGTGGGGAATAGAACAATCACTTTCTATCCATGGCACATGACAGTTCTGGGTGATTGTCTTCAACAAGGAACTTCCAATGGGAAGTCAGCACAGAGTCAAAAAATGAAGGCTGAGCTGCTGTGTAAGTAGCAGGCACTGCTACTTACTTTATGGTCCCAGGCACTCCTAGGGAGCCTCACTTTCTTTTCTGGAATATTGAGGATTTAAGGCTCCCTGCAAGCAGACTCCAGTAATTTCTGAAGAAGCTTTAAGAGGGGAAGTTGCAGTTCCTAATCTCTTGTTATTGACTGAAAGACTGGTCTTGAGTAAGGACCTTGGAATTTTACCCTACAGGAATTGCTTAGAGTAGGTGACAATGTTTTTGTATTTAGTCACTAAACGCGGGCAAAGGATCCTGTACTTCTCCCTGAAAGCTTTTGCACTGCTTAACGCACTTCATGCTTGACTGCAGAGAAACACTACCTGTGATTTGCTTCTTAGTCTCTATATCCCTGGTGTGCCGCAGCAGGCGCAGCAGGAGGGGGATCCCTTTCTGCTCTGACACTTCCAGCTTGTTGTCATTGTCCTCAAACACCAAGTTTCTCAGAGCACCACATGCTGCCCGCTGAATGTCCTCATTCTGAACCTCAAGGAGCTGTAAAAGTTTGGGGATACCACCAAGTGAGAAAACCTGTGAGGAAAACAAAACACAGCAGAGAATAGTCAGATGCTGTAAATGTCAAACTCCACTCTCCCCCTGCCCCAGCAAATGCTTAAAGAGTTACAGGGACTCCTTCCATTTGCTCCTATTTGAGAGACTTGAAGCACAGACCATTAATCATTTGGACATGACTAATACTTAAAATCCACAACTAGGAGAGGCAACATGTTTTCATAATTAGTATCAGAGAATGATACTAAATCTCTTCCAGCTTTGCTGCAGATTTGTATCTCTGATAAGACATTTAATCACTCTGCTTTTTAGCTTCCATGTTGGTGAAATGAATATTTGAGATTTAATTCTGGAACATTTATAAACAGGTTTGTTTTTATTTTCCTCAGCAGCCAGCCTGATGAAAAGACAGTGTTCTCAATGCATGTATTGAAAGTTAAACCAATACATTATACTTAATACTCCTTAACTGTGCCACACAGAAGAAAAATAGTAAAAGTAAGCATCAAAATGTAGAGCAATTAAACAATTGTAAGCCAGCTATCTATTGAATTACTCACATTTAGCAAAGACTACTTTTCAGTGTTTAAATCTCCAGATAATGAGGCTTTGGCCTCAAATGAATGAAGGATTTAACAGATTTTATTTTACAGTAGCTGTCTGGAAACAAATAGTTAGTTGTGGCAAATGATGAATCCCATATGAGCTGGGATATGACACAAGCAAGCCTGGGCTGACTCAGAATGAATTTACTGTGGAAAGTCCCCTGTGTTAATGCACGATTGCCAACGGTCTCCTCCAGCATCTCAAAATGCCACATGGTTTTGTGGACAAACTCGTGCTTGTGCAGAACTGACAGCACGTGACAGACTCAGAAATCTGACACAACTGTCTTAAAGAGTCCAAAGTTCAAGGATAAAAGGGATTCAGTGCAGCTGGCAGGTATTGGCAACGCCGGGAACTGGAATGTAACAAAGCCTTTTGTCCTTCGGGAGTAAACTACACTCAGCCTGGCAGCCTCTCCTCTGAGCCCCCTGCACAAAAGGCACAGTTTCTTGCTCCTGCTCTGCTGACCTGATTCCCCCTGCAATCACTGAGCAATCACCTAAATGCCAGCAGGAATACAGGAATCTGTACCCTGAGGGCAGTGGAGCACCGAGAGTGCTGAAGGCACATCAACCTGTTTTATTGCAGCAGGTCAGCCCTTTTGACACCAATTCTGTAGTAGTTTGGGGTTTTAAAATATTTATGCAGACTTTCCATCAGTAATTTTAAGGCATTTATAGCTCTTGCAAAAGGAGTGCTCTTTCAACCTAATTTGCCAAGAATTTACAACAGCTATTGACTGGTCCTTCTAAATGTTCATTAGCAGATAAAATTCACCAAAATACTGGGAATTTCAGAGAAACAGAAAAAACACTAGACCCACAAACTCTCAAACAATAGAGAACAAGGCATTGAAGACAATGCAGGCTGGAAGGCTAAAAGGGGGACACAAAACAGTGTCAATGTGGCCAAATCTGAGTGGCACCAAACAGAAAACCTGAATATGTGGGATACACAGGAAAATGGAAAATTACTTCAGGCTGACTGCTCCAATCTGAACTCTTTTACTCAGCCCCTTGTTTTCCTGTGAAGCTGCCTGAGAGAGGTCTGCACATAACCCACTTCCAAACATCAGATTCTGAAGCTCTGTCCTCAGTTTAAAGTTAAGGCTGCCACCTGTACTGGCATTTTCTCCCCAAGCTGACTTTGACTTACCCTAAAGCAAGTCAGAAGGACTGAGAGATGTTTGGCTGTCACTGAGCTGGGCTGCATGCCCATGATTGTGGAGGGAAGGCTGGGATGACTGAGCATCTTACAAAGCAGGGCAGGTGTAATAATGCTTTTCAGTGGGTAAAATAAACAATCACCTTACACTTTAATGTACAGACCTGCTCAGCAGGAGAGACATTTGTGTTCAGTAGTGACATTTAAAGAGGAGGACAATGAGAATATTTTTAATATTTTCAAAAAACTTGCAGGAGACAACAAGTTTCTTGTAAGAGACTTAAAAATTCGGTTAACCTAAACAATGTGTTAATGTGTGTGCACAGTTCCAGCGAGCCCTTAACATTTTTGCTAATCCATGTACTTTATTAACACATTTGTGCAGTCCTAACAAATCCTGAAACTTGGAAAAGTTTGCACTGTACTCCCAGAATTTCCTTTTTTTGGGACATTTCTGCATGCAAGTCAAAAATGAGAGACAGGACCAGTTATATTCACAAAAAGTTCAGACTCCATAATTTATAAAGGCTGAAAGAATTAAGTTTGTTCAGCCTGAAAAAGCAAATTGAGTGAGTACACACTGAGTGGGTTCAAAAGAATCTGCAGCAAAACACACAAATGCATTTTAGGAAAAATATCTCACATCAGTATCCTGTAAGGTTACTTGGACTGCCTCCTTTCTTTTCATGTCAGCACACAGTGCCATAAAGTATAGAATTTTATTTTCTCTACCTGGTTGTAACTGGCATAAAAATAATTACTCACTTTTCTCCTGGCATCTGCTTTTTGGAAGCACTCATGCTGTATGAAAGTCACTGCAGCAAGGATCCTGGGGGTGGATTGTGTGTTTTCACTCTTCAGTATGTTCACTGCACGCTCCAGTGTCATCTCCATTTCTGGGCTCCTTAAAAGCACAGACAGAGAAATCTAGTGAAGAAAAACTGCAGAAAAATTATCACTCTTGTAAAACTAGGATTTTTGTATTTTTCATGTAACTCTAGCTTTTCTTAGTGATTTTTTTTTTCCTTTCTAGTAGCAGAAAATATCATAATGGCTTTTAAGAGATCCTGATATTCTAGGGGAAGAGAAAGTCATAAATAGAAGTGTGTTTCTGAAGAAAGTAAGTCATGCTTTATAATAACAAAATGGAAATATCAGTGCATGTTTCTATCAGTGTTTCCATCCAGTGGATGAGGGACTGGATGTGAAAGGAAGGTGAAGAAGTGGATGAGGATCAAAAGAAGGCCATAACCACATAGTCAGAGTGACTGTTACTGACCATGAAGATACCTTGAGGTTTTCCTCAGAAATGTGATAGTTGTTTTTTGGTATTTATATTTTATATTTATCCTTATGCCTTTCATCAATGTCTTAATTCCCAGACTACATCTATGCAGGACTCAGTACCTGTCTTTTTCAAATGAACAGAAGTTGTTCTCATTTGAAATAGATGGGTAAAGCCCTTTTCAGGTGGGAAAAAATAAAAGTACCACTCATTAAACTGAATATGTAGAGAGCCTGTGGTAGTATTAAAAATATGTGCCACCACTTCCCTTCCAACTTCCAGAATGTTTGTTTCAATGATGATTGTGTTAGATAATCACATAAAAAATGGGAAGAGAGGTCACCAAACACATTTTTTCCCCAGTAAATGGAACATAAAGCAATTAATGGCACAATCAGGTGCATTAGCTCTGGGACAGGTGGTTATGCTCCCCAGACTTTTTATTTACTTTTGGTTTCAAATATACTGCACCCAGATAAAAAAAGGAGAGAAAAAAAGTTGACAAAAATGTGAGCATTCTGCTTTTTTAAAAATCCAGATAGTTTTGTAGTAGCAGATGTGCCACTGGCCAGACAGGGATGAGAGGGTAGTCTGTGACCCACAGTGAAACAAGCAGTAATTGGCAATAACTCCCTACTGCAAAGCTACCAGAATCAGAATGATTTGCTTGATAATCATCTCAGTAAATGAATCTATATTTAGAAATTTTAACCTTTCATATTAGAATGGGAATCTGGGAAATATATTAGCTTAAGTTGAAACTTGATTTTTTTTTTCTTTTAACTAAGCAGAAATATTACATAATAATTAACAATGCTCAGGAAAGTGGAATATGGAAAATTAGCCAGATCATATTACTTCTTTTTACTCTGCAGTGGAACTGAAACCCAGGCTTTTCAACCTTGGGTTTTAGTTACATTTCTTAAATTAGCAAAGGTTTTGAGACCATGTTATGAATGTGCACATGTGACTATGTCTACCTGTTGGACACAGCAGTAATTTTGGAGCATTTTGACCAAATTCAGTCACCTTCTGAGAGCAGCAGACATCTCTGATGTACTAAGCTGGGAGCCACCTCACTGACCAGCAGCTGAGGAGGAGTTTAACCACGGTCGAGGCTGCTGCGTGAGCTGCTCCCCTGGGGCACACCAGAGAATTGGTGTGGGAAATCAACCTCAGGGTGCCAGGGGTGTCCCAGAGGAGCAGAAGTCATCAGGACTCACTGCCAGGCTGAGATGGACGCGTGGGCAGGCGGGGAGTGCACTTCTAGGTGCTGAGGGTGCAGCTCTGCACTGAGCCTGCCAGCAGCTCCCTGTCTCAGTTATTCCCTAGTGCAGAGGATTTCTCTCCTTGGGTTGCCCTCCATCCCATAAAAATAACATTCCCTAATGTTTCACCTGGCAGCAAGAAAGGATACAATACAATCTCTGACCCTCAATGTATTCATAAAGCTGCAGCACCCTGGCTCTTCTCAAAACAGAATTTGATGCAATGATTCCGTTCCCCACCCTGAGAAGTATTTCCAGGCAAACTGAATTAGCTCAGTGCCTGGCTGGCACATGAAGGCACACCAAACAAATGGTCATCCAGGCAAGGTTGTTAAACAGAATAATGATTTGACAGGTTCTGACTTCACCCTCGTTGCCAAAATATACCAATTTTGAGACAAATACACACATAATAATTTTGTGGCAGCTCTCAGCACATTTAGAGGTCAGATTCTGCAAGCAGTCACTTCTCAGACAACTTCAGGTTGAATCTATCTCTTTCCTAAGCTCTTGGCTGTAAGGCTGCTTTTGACTGATTCACTTCACCACAAGATACAGAGGTAGCATTTCTTTCTACTTTGCTTTCATAGCACGAGCTAATTCTTTTACAGGAAGTTTGAAAATGCTTTTCTATACCTTTCAAACAGCTGGTCCACTACTTCTCTTTAACCTTACACAACTATTTTGCATTTTCTTAATTCACCTGGAAAGACTTAAATTGTGACCTGCATAAAAAAGTATAAATTTCTGGAAAAACCAAATTACTCCAAAACCAAGCTTATCTTTTTTTTTTCCCCTTTAAAAGACTAAGGGAGCAACAGGTAAGGTAGCAATATGTCAGATCAATGCAGCCTTAAAATAAGAGAATGAGAAATTACAAGAAAACCGAGAATGTCTACAAGCTTCTTGAACTGAGCAATCTTCCAGCAAACACTGATCCTAAAAACTGGCACTTCAGGAATTATGCTGTCACAAAGATTTCCAATAGGCCACAAATCTTCCATCTGAGTTAACATGGTCTCAATCAAGCCACTTGCGCAGCGATTCAAGATTCATTTTCAGATCTGCAGATATTAAAATACTTTGGTTGATGCTTGTACAGACAGACAACCAGACTCCAGTGTCTGCTGCACCTGCAAAAGAAAAGCCAAAATTGCTCCTGCAAGACCTTGAAAAAAAATTGTTGGTTGTGGCTCAGAAATGCATTCGAGAATGTGCCAAAAGTTAAACAGATTATTAAATCAATGGGATACATGTTTGTAAACTGTCTTATGGAAAAACAAAGTCCTCCAAACCTATTTTCAGTATTCCTACTCCAAAATCTTTAGCTATTGTGAGCTCTCAGATGGGGTTTTTTTGGACTTACTTGCTGCAAAGTCTCAATACTTAAAAGTCAACATAATTAATATCAAATCTCTGAAATCCTGCATCACCCAGAGATGAAAATTTCAATCCAAACCAGAAGTGAGCATAATATCATATAGGCTTTTAAGTATAATCAGAACACACAATGTGTAGTTGGCAACAAAAAATACCTGATCTGCACATAGCAGTGGTATCAGATGATGCCTTTTCTCACATCATAACAAACTCAGAAAAAGAAGGAAGATGGTCTTCAGAAAAATGAACTTAACAGCTACACAGTTATGGGGAAAAAGCCATTTCTCAGTAACACTGTTGTAAATTACACTATGATTAACTTAAACAGAAATTTTAGGATCCTATTTGAATTATGAAACAACAACAAAAACATTTTAAACATTCTGAAATCTTATCTGGAAAGGAATTTTTGGTGGGGTAAGTAATTTTGGGAAAAAACCTGAACAACCTTTTCCAGTATTTTAAATAATTTTCATGAAGTCTGGGGGCAGATTTGGGACTTTTTGGCATGGAGCATGGGAGTTTCAAATTAAGATAACTCCCTCGGAGCATGGAGGATCTCATGGGAGTGAGAAGCACTGTGGTGCTGGGATTCAGAGCAGTTTGTATTTGTTCTAGGGATGGATGGTGCTACAGAGCTAAGAGAAATTTCTGTCTGTGTTTTACCTGACGCTTATAAAAACTAAGAAGTGTCCTTGGAACCACGAAAGATTTTTAACTGGAAATTGTCAATCTGCCAAAGGCTGCTCCACTGGTACATTTCTGACCTGTTCTCGTGAGCACCAGTGTTGATATCTTAAGGGCTTTGGTGAGCACAAAGTTTGCCAATACAATTTTGTGTATTGTGACTTAGGTTGTAAACCACTCAGTGACTACTTTGTGTCTCCTGATAAAATTAACTCTTGGCAAAAGGGGGTCCCAAACTTTGGCGGGAGGTGTAGACCCCGCACCGTGCATACACAAACCCTTTTTCTCCCCTTTCCTGCGTTGCACTGGATGTGGATTTCTAAAAGCCCGTCTCCTCTGTGCACGGCCTGCACAGGTATCCCTTACGGGGCCGGCTGCTGGGCCACAGGCTGCCCGCTGCCTTCCCTGCCCGCTGCCTGCCCTGCCCGAGCACACGCGCTCCTGCCGGCTGGGGCAGCCCGAGCCGGCGCGGCTCCGCTCTGCGCTCACCCGAGCTGAGATCCGCTGAGGGTGGCCTGTTCGCTCTGCAGGAAACCATTCCTCCCTGCTGCGGCCACCGCGGCGGTCACTGCCACCCTCCTGCCGTCCCCTTCGGCGGCCACACTGCCTGCTGAAGCG
>VZRX01001545.1:281747-325698 GCA_013398075.1 Notiomystis cincta
CGCCTTCTCCTCTCCGGCGCGGTCTCCCGACAGCTTGAGCCGGTCATCGGAGGGCAGCGCCAGGCTGGAGCTGTCCAGCTCGCCCAGGATCTGCTGGCCCAGCACGGTGCGGATGTAGCCCTGCTCGGGCCCGCGGCCGGCCATGGGCACGGCCGGGCTGCGCTCGGCTCCGCGGACCTGTTGCGCCTCCGCCGCTTCCCCAGCNTCACCAGCGGGGCGCGGCCGCCACCTCCGCGAAACGCCGCCTGTGCCCGTCCTGCCGCCGTCGGAGGGAGTCCCGGAGCGGCCGGGGCTCAGCTCCCGGGGCCGCGATTGTGTGTTCGTGTTCGTGTTCGTGTTCTGTGTGCTTGTGTCGCACCCGCCGGGACACCGGGCTCCCGTGGCACACGTAGCCCCTCGTGAACAAACACACGGACACATTTGAAACATATGAATGTGCGCCGTCCTGATGTGCCGTCCCTCACAGATGCTTTGCATCACGGTGTATATATATACACAAGATAATGCTCTATTTTTACACGCTTACACATTTTGTACGTAAGTTTCAACCTGGAAGTAGAGGATGCTCTAGGTGCGGTGGTCCGTGCTGTGAAATCAAACTCGAGGCGGGGCCGTCTTGCGGGAGTGGTTACAAGGCTGCTGGTTTGGGAGGTTTTCTTGCTGTCCGGGCTTTTTCCCGGCTGTCCTGAGGGATTGCAGAGAGACGAGTTGCAGCCTCTTTCTCTCCGTTTCGTTGTAAGGAGGTGATGAGGGAATTGCTCAGTTAGGGGCTGGAAACCCCCGAGTGTCTCTGCCCCTGCCCTGGTGAGCGGGTTCTTGCCCCCTAAGTACAGCTGGGGGAAGGCTGAGGCTCTCACACGATCTCAGGACACAGCTTGGAGTTACTGCTCAAACACTCTGCTCACGGTGGGCTGAAAGGAGGAGGAACAAGGGAAAATACAGTGTTTTGGGGAAAGAAAAATGCAGACTTTAGAAAAAGAAGCAGGTGATCCAGGGTGGCATAATTTATTAAAAAAAGAAAACAAAGCCAAAAAACTCCCCCAAGCTACATGTAGGTATTTTCACAGACCCCCCCTGTCTCTTAAAAGCAAAGGAAAACTAATGTGGCTTTTAACTTCACATTTTGCTGTTTCAGAGACATGCTGGGACTCAGAACGAGCTGTTGAAGCTTGTTTTTTACCAAAGTTCTGACGGCAGCGAGGGTTCCAATGGCTGGGGAGGAACCGGGGTGATCCTTGACTCAGGGCACACTGTGCCTAAGAAACTGGGCACCTTCTCACAAAACTCAGGGTGGGAGAGAGGAACTGGCTCCACACGAGTCCAGAATCCTTTTTTATTGATTTTTTTTACTCTTTGTCTCTCTTCTGTTTCTTCACTAAAGGGGAAGGGAGCTCTGGCCCTTCTCATCACTTGGACTGACTAAAGTCCCTCCCGTGTGTTCTACTGCGGCACCCGCGAGAGAGTGACACGAGGAGTTTCACTGGTTGAGGGAAAACCAGTGACAGGCTCCTTCTTTCCTTGGAAATGGGGAAAAGTGAGAGATTGGAGCAGAAAGGTTGGAGATGGGGGGCGCAGGGGGGAAGCAGCTGGGAAAGAGGAGCAGGAATTTGCGGCGGGGAGGAAATTGGAGGGATGTGGCAGAGCTGCGGTTCCTCAGGCATCCAGCTTTGTCTGTGGGGCAGCAGGACACGACTGGCTCGCCCCCTGACCTGTCAATAACGCCGTGTTCGTGTCGCAGTCAGTCGCACACTCCCGGTGGATATCGGCAGAATTAGGATGGGCAGGAAATAATTGAAACAGAGAAGTGGAGGGTAAAAAAAAAAGAAACAGTGGACAGGATAGGGTAGGAAAAACAATGGGGAAGACACATCACAGCTAGAAAGGAATGTAAACTATGTCAGAAGCTGTGTTAGACCCTTTTGCTGACATACAGACAGTCACAAAAGCATTTCCAGTAAACAATAGATACTTCATTCTCAGGCAGTATGAGTGAGGAGATTAGAAATAGTCTAAAAAATGTGAAACATTTCCTCCCCTCCTCCTTTTCCCCGCCCTCTTCTCTGTTCCCAAACTCCAGCACAAACATGATTTCTGGATAGTTTTTATAATGGAAACAAATTTGATTTCACACAAAAAATGCACCAGAAATGGATTTAATATTTAGAAAATACTCTTGTAGAGGTGTCCTCAGATGCCACTGACACCACACAGAGGTTTACAAGCTCTTGGCACAGTGGCTTTGCCTCTGTTGAATTGTTATTAACTTTATTTAGCAAGTATGTACATTCATTTGTGCTTGTGAGATCCGTGGCGAAAGAAAGAGCAGTTTTCTCTGTGCTTTAAAATCTTTAATTAGATTTCTGAGATGGATTTCTCTCCTTGTAACTAGGAATGCTGACTGGAAAGCTGAGGGCGGGGGGAGAGAGGAGAAAGAAAGAATTTTGCCTGCACAGCAATTCAGAAAATGCTTTTCTGAAATAGAAATGAGTTAAGGTTTTCTCTTAGCTGAAGAAAATAAACAAATATCATGTAACTTTTTGCCCCATCAATATCAATTCCTTGAAGTTGATTTCTTTTGGATTAATATCCCATCTCAACTGAATGAAAAAAAAGAGCCCAAGTCTTTTGGGAGTGAAATGTTTTAGCAGTGTCATTTGCAGATGGAAAGCAACATAGCTGGGATTATCTCTAAAAGATTGCAACTTTTGATTCATGTTTGCTCATTAGATTTTTGAAAAAAAAGAATTCTTTATGATGCAAGTGCTGATTAAGGATGTGAAACACCATATAAAAACCTTTGCTTTCAGCCCAGAGTCTGATGCAGTCATGTAGATCAGGAAACCAGGTTTGGGGTTTTTTGTTGTTTGTTTGGGTTTTTTTTTTTTGGTTTTTTTTTTTTTTTGTATGTGTGTGTGTTTTTTAAAATTTTTTATTATTTTTTTTTATAAGCCTTACTTTATATTCTTACTGGATGTGCTTGGCCTAAACCTTTCTCTCTCAGAAGTTTCCCGCAAATTATATATTTATGAAAGTTGTGGTGATTGATTCTTTCACTCTTTTTTTCCTTCCCTGGCCCCTCTCGTTAGGACTTGTGGAACCAGATGGATTTGGACCCTGGAAACAGATCATTTTCAGCTGCAGGAAAAACGGGTGTATGAACATTGATGTGTTCAGTTTAAATGTGAAGCAGCATCTTAAATACACCCAGAAATAATGTGTGTGAATCTCTAGGGCTACATAGAAAACAAAGTGCCGTTCACTCACACTTTGGTCTCCCCCACTTTTTATTTTGGATCCCGTGGCCGAAGGAGTTACATGAAAGCCCAGGCTAGTCAGGAAGAACAGGATTTTTTTCCAACACGAGTCCTCTTCCCTCTGTTGGATTTGGTGGTGCCGCCGAAGGCAAGGGAAGCAGCTCTCCCGCCGGGAAAAGCCCTTGGAGGACACTGCCACCGCGTGTCCCCTCGCTGGAACGGCACGGCCCCCCTGCTCCGCGGCAGCCCCGGAGAGAGAGCCGGCAAAGCACGCCAGGGGAGCCCCGGGAAAGAGTTAACTGTGGGCTTTAAAACCTGAGAGTGGTGTTTTATTGCAATTCTGTTTGTACTTTCTTCCAGTAGCATAGTCTCATTTTTCATCCTAGCATCATTTTCGGAATCGGAGAAGCAGAAGATCATCTATTTGGTCCTGTAGGATAATTTAAAGTAAATACTTTTCTCTGAGACACCTAGAGGAAAAGTGCTATTTTTACAGTGGTAAAATGAGTGTGATAGCAGTTCTCTGCCTGTAAGAGATATTGCAATAAAAGAAGTAAGAGCTGTGATTGAGGCTCTGTCCCTGACCCAGACAGAGTTCAAGGGAGCAGCAAATTGCCTGAGGCAAGGAAAACCACAATCACACACACACACACACACACAATGAAAATTATTCTCATTGAGACGTCACAAACCTTCACTCACTTTGATGAGCTGGGTGTGGAACTGCTGGTTTTGAAACTCCAGGCCTTAGCCTGGAGCTGACTACATGACTTGAGCAATGTTGTACCAAAACTGCCCTGAGCTCTGCTTGATGTCTCAAGAGAGCCAAGGACTGCAATAACAGTGGCTTCTCAGGTTTGTTTTTTTTTTTTGTTGTGTAGTAGGACAGGACTCACTTGCATCCTGACCTTGTTAACAAAGCCCTGCTGATTCCATGAGCCAGGCCTCGGTTTGTTCCTTCCTGCAGCCGGAGCTGTCGGTGTCGGTCCCTCGGAGAGCAGGGTGGCACCCGGTGTTGGCCAGGGAACATCTCTGGGAGCCACAGCCTGAGGAGCAGGTTGGCATCGTGTCACTGCCACCCAGTGCTCCATCTGATGGCAGTGGCACGGTACTGCCAGAGCTCTCTTGGCCATCTTTGCTGGGGTGCCCTCAACCAAGGGATGTTTTTGGAGGCTGTGCCCAGCACAGGCTGTGGGGTTAGATCGTACTCTGCTGCAGCAGAGCGGTCTCCAGGAGAAAGGGGATGTGTTGGTGTGGCTGCCCTCATTTTAGATGAAAAAAAGATGAAATGTTGTGTCTGTAGGAATTGCAGACATTTGGAAAACATGCCCTTGTGTACAGCATTGTCTGTCCTCTGCTGTGCTGTTAAAAGGGTTTGGCACAGTGGGCGAGACAGCAGGAACAGAGAACACTGATAGGAAGTTTTTAACATGCCTGACTGTGAATCATCTCTGTGGAGATTCCCCAGATCTGGGGGATGTTTTACTTGACAGTAGGCACCTCTACACTGTGTAGGGGACAGTCTGGTTGCACAGCCCCATTGGGAAGGTATTTTTCAGTGAGTAAGAATGGAGGAGACAACATTAATCTAAATTTTCTATCTCCCAGCTGATCCTTTGTGTTTGACAAGACCACCTGCACACCGTGAACTGGAGGTGGGGTGGTCAGCAAGTTCTGGGCAAAGCCCCTTATGTCCCAGCCAGTCAATATCTTGTGGGTAATATTCCCCTGACTGTGCTCTTCTGACCCAGTTTGTCACAGCAGGCTCAAGGCTTTCTGGCAAAGCAGACAAAACCAAGCAGCAGGGAAATATGGGCAAAGTTGGTAATGCTGCATTTAAGCATCAACAGCAGCATGGCCCTGTCTGGGTGTTGGACTGTTTGTTGCCTGAGTACCTGCTGACTCAATTGCCTGTGCCTCAGACTTGTTCTCCTGTCCTCCTTTTGTTTCTTTCTGAATCCCTGTGCTTTGTTTTATCCTGTCATTCTCAGACTATCACTTTAACAATCAAGTGTTCCTTTTCTTTTTCTTTTTTTCTTTTTCTTTTTCTTTTTCTTTTTCTTTTTCTTTTTCTTTTTCTTTTTCTTTTTCTTTTTCTTTCTTTTTCTTTTTCTTTTTCTTTCTTTTTCTTTTCTTTCTTTCTTTCTTTCTTTCTTTCTTTCTTTCTTTCTTTCTTTCTTTCTTTCTTTCTTTCTTTCTTTCTTTCTTTCTTTCTTTCTTTCTTTCTTTCTTTCCTTTCTTTCTTTCTTTTCTTTCTTTCTTTCTTTTCTTTCTTTCTCTCTTTCTTTCTCTCTTTCTTTCTCTCTTTCTTTCTCTCTTTCTTTCTCTCTTTCCTTCTCTCTTTCTTTCTCTCTTTTTTTCTCTCTTTCTTTCTCTCTTTCTTCTTTCTCTCTTTCTTTCTCTCTTTCTCTTTCTCTCTCTCTTTCTCTTTCTTTCTTTCTCTCTCTCTTTCTTTTTTATTTCTTTCTCTTTTTCTCTCCCTCTCTTTCTTTGTCTCTTTCTCTCTCTCTCTTTCTTTCTCTCTTTCTCTCTCTCTTTCTCTCTCCTTTTTCAGTCTCAGAGATGAACATAAGCAGTTTTTGGAACAAAGGTTATGCCCTGCATCTGTCAGTTCTCGAGTCATCTGGGTGCTGGGAAGACAGCCAGGAAAGATCTAGGGAGACATATTCAGATGGGCTTAGCAGATCCTGTGCTGTTAAAGAGCAGCAATGCACTGGCACTCATCTGCAAGGCTTGGAATGAAAGGAATGAAGTGGGGCTGATCTCAGGAAGCTGCAATCACTGCTTTGGGTAACACACTTGTGTCTCAGGAGTGGGTGCTTTCCCAGCAGTCCCATTTTGGTCACTGTAGGAAAAGAACGTGCTCTATGTGCAGGTGGAGGTAAAAATATTCTGAAGGTGAGGACACAGGAGTTTATTTGTGTTTATTTGAGCCATTACTGCATGCAGTAGCACCTAGAGGCTCTGAGTTTATCAGGGCCCTCTTTCATTAGGGGCTGCATGTGTGAGAGGTTTTTGACTTCACCTTGTGCTACAAGTAAACAACACCATCCAAAAAGACTGATGTCTCATCTTTATATACAAGTCAGGCATGGAGAAATTACATAATTTCCTTGAAGAAATGTGCTATCCCAGAGACTGAAAACCATCTCCTATTTTTTGGCTCCCAGTTTTGAAATGTATGAGATATGGTTATTGAGGAAAATATTAGAGTAACATTTTAAAACACTCTTTTTTTTTTCTAGTGTTAGTAAAAGAGTTTCTGTTGGTCATATTTCCCCCATCAATAAAATGACAAAACTTTGAGATAAAACTACATTTTTTAAAAAATAAGAACTGTCAACACATGTCCTCCAGGCAAAATGAAAATTCTTAGTTTCATTAAAATATCCTAATTTATTTTCCTATTATATTTAGTGAAGTTGTAGAAATCAGTGCTAAGGGGAGTTGAGGAGGATGTCAACTCATTTTCTGCTGTAAAACCGGATTAACTGAATCTAAAGTAACACAGATACCTTCCTAATCTGCTTTTAATTTGTTATTTAATACATGATGGGAGACTCTTTCTGTGTCATTCTGTTTATCCACAACCTGGGGATGCACACATGAAGGATCTGTTACAATAGACACTCATCTGCACAATGCCAGATTAATGCATCCTACCCAGCCACCATAAGAAACGGGCAGAATGCACTGAAGCCTAGAGGAGATGAAGCTGGAAGGAAACTGAAGTGCACATGCATATTGATTTTGGAATTCTTAAATGCACAAAGCAGTCACAAAGCTGCCTGGCCTCTTTCCTTGGGGAAAGGAAAACCTCAGACTCCAGTTGCCAGGGTAGTTTATAAGCAAGAATAGTTTATAAGCAATCTGTGTGTGAGCCCAGCAGGTCCAGCTGGCCAGCAAGGCTGCTGTGAGAGCTGCTCCATGAGCACAGTGATTTCCCAACAGTTTGGGGGGGTTTCTTTTGGGTCAATTAGATTGATTCACATTTTATGGGCACATTTTTTCTAAGTGAGGTCAGGAAAAGTACAGTCCAATCTGATCCTGGCTCAAAATAAGTGCAAACAGGTTTGCAGTGTAAAAAGCTGCCTGCTTTCCTAAACTTTTAAAGCTTTATAACTCTTGTTAGGTTTTGCTGTTAGCACAAGGAGTGGTGGGTATAATACAATGAAAAAGTGAATATCCTAGGCATTTCCAGCTCAGTTTAGGGAGTGCACAAGAAGCATGTCTGCCCTGGCTCAAAAGATCAGAGATCTAAGGTAGCCCACTGTGCTGTCATGGTGGCCAGGAATGGATGCCTGGTATCAAAACAGCACAAAGGTGGATTAGTGCTCCCTGGGTATCCTTCTGCAGCTTACAGCAATGTGCAGCTCAGGGATATCTCCAGCCAGAGGCAGTACCTTTGTGTTTAATTGTCTTTAATGATTTTCCTCCATTCATTTGAATGAATCCTTTGCATGAGTATTGCCTCCCTGTAATGGTTATACAGCTTAATTACAGGATATGAGAAGATCCATTCCCTTTTGTGTTGTTCCAAAATGCTGGATGCTAATCTTATTTGATGTAATCTATTTTGGGCATTATGAAAAAAAATATAAAAAGGAATAAGAGTTTCTTATTCACTCTCTCCGTGCTACTAATTATACATTTCACTATTATGTTCCTCTGAAATTGGTTTCCAGGCTGAAAAGTCCTAACCTTTTCATCTCCCTTTGCATGCAAATTGTTTCAGACTGCAGGTCACCTTTATCAGCCTTCATTTTTCTCGCTCAACTCTACAATTTCGAGGATAGGATGCCAGAACTGCACACAGTATTTAAGGTGCTGAGACACCTTGGAGTTACACAGTGATATATTCATTATTTCCTTTTTTTTCATTGCCTATTCTGCACCTAATAATTCCTTTATGTTCAGTTAGCATTTCTGGCTGCATCTAAACAGATATTTTGAAGTCAAACACTAGAGCAGAGGATTTTTTTTTTTGACCTTCACATTCCTTCAAGAATGTTGAATATAAACACATTGTAGTGGTTATTACAGAGTTAGTCCTTGATAGTAACATTGTGACACAAGCCAAAAATGCCACTGGGAAGAGAGTCAAAACCAGATGCTCCCCTTTGAGTTGCCTGACTAGCTTACCCATGAAACATTCCTGTAGCGTGTCTAAAAATACCACAGTGACATTTAAATCTACATAGGGGTAATTAAATTCTGCTATTATTATGGTATTTCCAGTCCTGGCAGACTCTCTGAAAGGGATTTTTCCCTAGTTTGTTGCTGTGGTTAACTGTCCTGATCTTGACCTGGATTAGTGCTGATGTGCAGACTTTGCTTTCAGAGTTGCTTTTAAATATTTTGCCTGACGCATCTGTGTGAGATTTGAGATTTGCACTTGGACATCAAATCACTATTGTAATTTTGGTGGTCTTGCAAGGCTTTAAAATACACAAAAGCTTTAATGATGAAGGTCAAGTGTGTGTAAAATCACAGTTTAAAATCGTGAAGGTCTAAAGGGAATATGCCAAAATATTTGTTAGAAAGACATTTCTAACCTGTTGAGAGCAAGCGATGGACGAAACCCAAATTTGAATTGCCTGCTTTGTTCCCAAGACTGCAGAATGTCTCACGTGTACTCATGAACCAAAGTCAACAGCATCACCCAGACAGACAGTTTGGCACCTGGGGCCCTCCAGCCATCTGCAAAATGAGATGAAACCTTGGGGGGTTCTTGCAAACCTCTAGCTGCAGCTTGATCAATACAGTCAATGCTTTTATGCCCTCCCTTGTTGCATAATAAATTCATGTGTACTTATCCACAGCACAGCACCTGCCATCTGTTAATCCAGATGCTGGATCTGGACAGTGCAAGTTCTCTGTGCCAGCCAATTGTTCCTTGCCACTTGCTACATCTCCTGAAATCGACTGTAATTTCAATATTAGCAGGAGATTTGGATGCTGCCACTCCTTTTGCCAGTTTGGGAAGTCTTGTAGATGAATTATGGAAATATGTGTGGATCTGCTGGGCTNAATAGCCGGCCCATTAACAGAAGATAGTCCAGAGGGAGGAGACAAGGAACCTGGTTCAATAGCTCATGAAGATGGTGATAGAATACAGTGCAACCCAGGACACCCCACTAGACCTGGAATCATGTGCAGAGAAAGACTGGAATTTCTTCCCCAAACTCAGTTTTCTAACCTGGAAAGGACACCAAAGTCTTTCAGTTGTTAAATCACTGTTTCATTTAGAATGTAAATTAATCAATTAGGACATCACAATTATTTAAGACATTTTTATAGCTAAAATGGATGAAATATAATAAATCTCCTTCCTGACCTCTCTGCTCCATGCAGGTCTGTTTGTTTCCCCTTGTCCATCAAGAGAATGTTGCAGAAACCCCTACATCCTCTTCTGGACTGCTAAGGAAGTGCCTGCCTCAGGGTACTGTGCAGTGCCAACTTTCACAGTTTGCTGACAAAATGATAGGTTCCACTTCTTTCTTTGCACTTCCAGTTAAATGCTTTTGCTCTTTCCTTTGTGGTGGGTGCAGCAGCAGCTTGGCCACAGGGTGAGATTCCAGGCTTGCCTTGCTGCAGCTGCTGCAAAACTAGAAATTTCTGTTTTGTTGGGTTGGCTTTCTGTGAGATTGGCAGGTGAAGGAGCAGCGCCAAATCTTTGGCAGCAGCTGGCAGGTAACTCCAGCTGAACGGGGACAGGTCTGTTCTCTCCTGCAGGCTGCCCCTCACTTCTCTTGGGGCTCTCTCCTTGTACTGCTTCATGCCTTTTTCTGCTTTCTCCCTCTCTCTAAAGAGTGCAGCACAACTCAGAGTGCAGTGGCCCAGATGAGACAGACCTTGCTCTTCTGCAAGATGCCAAATATAGGAAAATGGACAGTATGGAAAGGAAATTAAGTTGTTTCATCAAAAATATATAGGCAAACTTACATGTAAAATGCATGCATCCAATTTTATGCATTTTAGATGAAAAAAAAGATGAAATTTTGTGTCTGTAGGAATTGCAGGCATTTGGAAAACATGCATGAGCTACTTTCCATTAGCCTTCCTCTCACTACTGGGATCCCTCAGTAACAGTTTGTATATTCCCTCCCGAATTGAGTAATTTAGCTCCTCTTTTCTCCATCCTAAGGCCATGGTTGAAAAAAGGCTCTGTCTTCTATGCTGTATTCCACAGCTCTGAAACCACATCTTGGCAACAGATCAGATCAAGAAAACTGAATACTGCTAATACAGATCTCTCGTGTTGTATCAGCTTTCCAGGATTGTATTTTTGCCACAGCTTCCTCTCCTACTCCGTTGTGGAAGCTGCTCTGAGCCTTCTGACCTCCTCTGTGGTGCTGGGCTGTGCTCTGCTCTGAGCTTTGGCAGGCTGTTAGTCACGGGTGAGGTGGCTCCTCATTTCTTGTCTATGAGCACACAGAGGAATGCACAGACAAGCACAGACTGATGCTCTATTCTTATATCCAGGGGAGTTCACTGGAGAGGAAGAAACTCTGGATTTCTTGTCTACCCATAGAGGGATGCAAATTGTTTTCTAGGGATGTGGAGGTTTTAACCAGTTGCAATTCCACATGGACAAAAACCCAAAGAACAAATAACTTACAACATGAAGAAGGTAAATCTGTGCATTCAGCGGTTGTATGTGGGCTCAAGGAGTTCATGTTTCATCCAAACCAGAGTAGATGTTTGACACTTTTTCATCAACAGATTCCCCAAGCTGTAGCAGTACAACTCTCAGTGTCTCTTTTCATGGGTTGCTGTTTGCAGGGGAAGCCTTGGGCTTCTGCCCTGTGTGCTGACCATTGGATAGGGAATTTGGCCATGAAATAACACGGCTGCACTCTACAATGTTTGGCTTCGTGTAGCCACAGGGCTTTCCTCTGGCAGCCAAGGTGTGCCAAGGGGGAGTGCCAAGGTGGGGCTCCTGTGCCCTGCATCCTTGTCTGAGCTGGGATTTGTCCATGGCACAGCCTGTGCCCACCTCAGGAGCACTCTGCACCTCTCAGTTAAGGAAGAACCACAGTAAGTCAGGCTAGCAGATGGGGCAGCAAAAAGCTGCGTGACAAATCCCAGCTTGCCAGTTGGAAAATGGAGACAACAGAAAACCCTGGGACTTCTCCTGCTTCACTTTGCCTAAAATTATTCAGGTCTTGAATCCTGAGTCCTTGAATCCAGGACTCTGACCCTTCTGCTGGCAATTTGTTTGTTCTAATTATGAATTTAATGGTTCTTTGAGCCATTTGTCTTGTGTTAATCATCATATGGCAACAATGCTCAGGTACTTTTTTACTCAAAAAGACAAATTTTATATTTGCATTCCATTTTATACAGGATAACCCCTGTTTTATAACATACTATTATGGGCTTCAATGTGAAATAAAAGTGATTAAGAAACAGAAAAAGTCTATGCATCAAACACTGACTATTTTGCTTGAACTTAACTACATTTGTCAAATAGAAGGTCTTGTCTGTGTTCTTTTTCAAAAATTGGTTTTTAGTTACTGACATTGTTTCTTGGTTATTGTGCATAGAAGAGGAATGTGGCTGCATTTGTCAGCCACTTTTCCTACACAGTATTATTCCTTTTCAGAACTTATATAATCTTGTAGCCCACTGAGAAATAAATTAAAAAGCACAGCGATTTAGTCCTCAAATTGAATCTCCAATTAAAGTTGCAATGGCTCAAAGAATTGTTTATTTTCCTTTTTCAAACTTAGTAAAAAGTTACTTGGAATAGAGCTAAATGACAATTTTGGTGGAGTTATAGGAAAATGTGCTTATATAATACTTGACTTCAAGGTCACATGAAAACCTTGCAATTAAATTCCATGGGACTCACTGAACTCTTTGGTTTCTTTATGTGCAGATTAAGGACTTTGCAGGCAGGACCAAAGGTGGGGAGGTGAGGACAGGAGCTATGGCTTACCTGGAGCAAGCTGAAATCTGCTTCCAGCAACAAGACAGGGAAAGAGTGACATTTTCTGTTCTCACCAAGAGGAAAGAAGTAGGAAAGAATGAAGAAAGAATAATAAAAAGAGATGGGAAATGGTGTTAGATTTCTTCACACTGAAAATTGAGCCTTCATGAATTGAGTAATAATAGCAAGAAAATATTTGAAGTTGGGGTTGAATCAATCTGCTCCAAACTTTAATGAACTTTGAATTGTGTCTCTGTATTGTTAGTGTCTTTTTAATGGAAAATAATAAAAGATTGGAAATATAGGCAAGTTACATGTTACAATAAGCATAGTAATGAGACTATAAATATACTAAATTGTTGTAATAAACATAAATCTGAAAATGTAAAATAAGTTTCTGAAAGCAGAATATGTTGGAATATCATAAAATGTCTCATAAAAAAATTGGATACTTTATTTTCTAATTTATACTTCTAAACTTTTTACTGAGACAAATAATAAAGAAAAATGACAATTTCTGTTTGGTCACACAGGGCAGTAAAAGTTTTCAGCAAGTTATTTTATGTAAGAGAGAAGGAAGGGTGGGTTGAATTTATCACACTATAAACCAAAATTGGGATTCATAAAGTACTAATGAGTCTGCATGTTTCATATCCATCATATCATCTTCTGCAGGAAGTGGAGGTTACATGGTGGGATGTTCTCTCCTGCTGGGGCCAGGCTGACAGGATGCCCACAAGGAGTTACAGGTTTACCTGTTGATACACTGTGGGTTGAGGCCTGAAGAGCACACAGAATGTAGTATCCTTTTGGTATGACATGGAAGTGGAAAAAGACAATTACACTCAAAGATATTATAACCCATCCAGGACCTTAGAGCTCCAGAAAGGGATTTTTTGCACAAGCACAGCACTTTAGAGAAAGAGGGATAAAGTATGATGGCTATAAAAAATGACTGGGTAGTGCAACCCAGGGGCCACTGGAGGTGGAAAGACTTCTTTTGAGCAACAATGTCATCTTGTTTGGTTGTTTTTAAAATTTTACATTGAAATAGCAGCGATAAGAAACGACTGAAATAAAGACATTTCTTGCATGTCAAAAAAAAGATGTATTGAAAGGTGTGAACTTTAACTATGACCATCAGGAGAGTTTTTNAAGACTTCTTTTGAGCAACAATGGCATCTTGTTTGGTTGTTTTTAAAATTTTACATTGAAATAGCAGCGATAAGAAACGACTGAAATAAAGACATTTCTTGCATGTCAAAAAAAAGATGTATTGAAAGGTGTGAACTTTAACTATGACCATCAGGAGAGCTTTTAGCTTTAAATTTAGTCTCCATGAGATGCATCCAGGATGTGATAATCACAGACAGTTCAAAAATCTTCTACAGGGAAAAATGAAAGGATCACTTTGGGCATTCATCATGAAGAAATGCTTCAGTTCACAGAAATAGCCTGTTCTGTGCCAGAGGCAACCTAAATTGAGTTAAGCCAGTGATTTCCTTCAAGATTGGAAGGTACTACCTTTCCTGGGATATTGATGGGAAATATAGAAGACCCCAATTCAAATGATTGAATAAATCCCCCAAAATAATCGTAGACTATTTTGTGTTGTAAATGACCTTTAAAGACCACCTGGTCCAACCCCCTGCAATGAACTGGGACATCTTCCCCTCAGTCTGGTTGCTCAGAGTCCTGTCTTGGAAAGCAGAGGACTTACTGCATTGTTGTCGGGCACGTCTGAGAAGAAACAGGCTAAGGCATCACAGGGAGGTTTCAAATCTGGCATAGAAGTGTTGTACACACAGATCTCCTCCAGGACTTTCTGCTCTGCTGCCCTTTGTTCTTTCTGTGCTGCTGCACAGTGCCTGAGTGATATTTCCCACTCTCTTGGATCTTTATGAAACTCGAGGGTTCTTCCCTGGGAGTTGTTGAACCAGCTGCCTTTTATGAGATTTTACCCCTCTCCAGTCTGTACAAAGTCAACAACAGGGTGACAGTCCCCTGAACTTCCCAGGAAAGCAATGCAGGAGAGCAAGCTCTTACAGGCTGCTGAGTATTTTGTTCTGTGTGTGCAGTGCAGTTCAAAGGAGCACTGCAAAGCTCACACGTGACTCTTCGGTCCTCGAAGGTCTGTCTCAAACCACAGGTTCAGTGATTTCAGTGGCTTTTTTCAGCTGGAGGGAGACCAGCAGGGATGAGAAGCATCAAAGGGAGCAGCAGAGCCACAGGGGCTCTGAGGAATGGCTGGTTAGGCACAAGTGTTGGTGTTTGTTGGCTGAAGGAAAAGAAGCAACAGGAGAATGATCACACTGAGTGCATTTTGCTTCTCCCTCTGTAGAAACTTTGCTGTGAATCTTCCAGGGCAGACAGGACCCGAAATCTCTCTATCCAATCACATAATCCAATCATTGAGAGGTTCTTCCCCTGGGAATGAACTCAAATTAATTCAGTTCTCAAATCACTGACACACAATATAAATCAAAGCTTGCCACTTTAATAATTAAGAGGACTGCAAGAAGAGAACACTGAGGTTACGAATTTAAGGTTTTGAGTTGAGGAAATGTGAGAATTAAGACACATATAGAATATGTACAGATCTAGCCTGGCCAGTACAAATCTGGCAATAAATAACTTATAGGGGAATTTGCAGTGGAAAGGGGCAGAGTAAACAAATGGAAAATGAGTCATCTGTTGTTTAAATGCCTATTGATATGATAAGAACTTTAGATTTTGATCCATAAATACACTAAAGAAACTTTATATGAACCTGTCTGCATTAAGATGAATTTTCAAAATGACTCAAATAAAGAATTGGCTGATTTTAGCAATAAACTCCAGCTTCTTTTGGAAATAAGATTTTAATGCTGTGATATTAATCTTGAAAGCATATTTTTATTCCCCAGATAAAACTGGAAAGAAGGCAAAGAAACTGCAGTATGAAGAAATGGGAACTGAAGAATTAAATTACTTTGCCAAAAAATGCTGAATATGAACGTTCTGTGTGTGTTTTCCATGTCATCTGGAGGTAACAGAGTGCCCAAAGGGCTTTTCTCAGTATCTGCCTTGGCCATCAACTAGTAACTATAAAAAAAATTGTTCTTGTGGGTAAAAACTGACCCATAGTATTTCTTTGTAATCTCACAGCATTGTTTTGGGAATGCAATATAAAATGGAGACATGATTCTGTATTCTCACACGTGTGAAATCTTAAAGAAGCCATTTCCACACAGTGAAAAAAACCCCACCTCAGTATGGTATGTTACATTTACCAGGAGCAGTGCTAAAAGGAGGTAATTTTACTACATTCTGTCTTTCTCAATACCTGCTAGCAGCACTCTTAGAACAACTCTTTCATTTGGCTGTTCTACATAGCTCTGCTTTGGCTGGATAGTGATATTAGCTGAAATAAGACTTCTCATCTCCAGCCACTCTTCCATTGGCAGCTATGTCTTCATGGTCTGATTTGCAACAGAAAAAATGTAGATTTTTTTTCAATTTCAAAAAATTCATAGTGTTTAAAATATTGATTACTTAGGGCTTTCTTTTGCTATCAAACAAATGATTGCTTGCTCATTCTTCCAGTAGGATGCTCTATAGTTTTCAATGATGAATCCTGTGGTCTTTAAAGACAGCAAGAGAAACACATTATCTCTCTTTCAGATTAATTAGATTAATTTTGTTGGTAAAGGCATAGAAAGGATCTTTGTGGGGATGAATTAAAAAATTAAGAGATGGCTGTAGACATCTCTTTTTTCTCTTTTTCTTTTTTTTTCTATTTCTTTTTCTCTCTTTCTCTCTTACTTTGTCTTTGTCTCTCTTTCTTTCTCTCTGTCTCTCTTTTTTCCTTTTCCTTTTCCTTGAATATGAGCAGTGGTGTCTACTCTGCCAAATCTTTTATGCTTATAAAGCAGGGGATGGTTTTTTGTCCCAGAGCTGAATCACATACCTAAGTGATGAGCATAAAGAAACTTGAGAAGGCAGAAAACCAGATATATTATAAAAATAGGCTTTTCCAACCATATACTTTTGTGTGTGTGTAGTTAACTCTAAATCTCATCCCAGGATAAATTAGGTCTTTTTGAAAACATATTTGTATTATTTTTTTTTAATTGATTTGCATTTCAAACCTACACAGGAAAATTTTTGTTCAGAAAGATAAATTGTACTGTATTAAAAAACCAAACCAAAACATGACTGATTTAAACAGCAACTTTTCTCATGCTCAAAATTTATTAAACTATCATCTGACAAACAAAATGCACTAACTTCCCTGCAGCTGACAAATACATTTTACAAACATTATGTGAGTTGTACAAACTAATATCAATTAATAGGTTGCCAAGTTAGAATTTTTCATTGTGTTCAGAGTTATTTAATTAACTCCATATATTTCAAGTAAAAAAGAACTGAAGCACACAACCCAAAAACATGCTAATAAAAAGTCTCAATTAGCTGTCACAGAGTTTGACTGACACATGTAGTGCTGTGGTTGTCAGCAAAAGTGTAGTAAAAAAAAATCCCCAATGTACTCCTGAGCAAAGGGAAGCAGCTTTTCCAGTCACTACTGGTCTATATTGTGAACATGACACAAAAGGTACTCTGGAAGAAGGAGTTATGGGTTGTGATCCCTCTGTACAGCCCTTTTTAATCTTTTTTACCATGCAAGGTTTAAGATCAGTTCAATATTTTCATTTGCTCCCCAAGGGTATGGGAGAGAAGGTGATAATAGATATTGTTGAGGCTCAGCAGTCAGTCACAGCTCTGCTGCCACAGAGCTTCCAAAAAGAACACCCCAGATGTTCCATCTAATATTTGAGGCAAAGCAGGGAGATGGCCAAGGCTGTGGACTCTCATTTTTGCTGTTATAGGGGCTGAGTCAAGAGCTGGAGATGTTTAATGTGTCCTCCAAGCTGTGGTGCCTTCCATGAGGCAAGAGAAGGGGGAAATCAAAGCTGTCTAGGGCCAACAATTTCAGGAATTTATAGCACCTGTTAAAATCCCAATGCCTGACTCTCATGGACTGGAATTTATCACTCTGTTGTATTGGGCTGTTTGTGTGAGATAAGAAGAGGCCAAGAGGCCAATTTTTAATTGAACAATGATTTTCACAAATCATTTTAAGTGACCTTTGCTTTCAGCAGATACAGAAAACACAAGGAACCATTGCAATTTTATTTATACTTTTTTCTTTGGAACCAAAATCCTCATCACTGTGGTGAGTAATTGGAAAAATGAAACCCACAAAAATTAAATGATAAGATAAATCCAGCTTCACATTGCCTCCAAGTATTAGCTGATACCAGGATTGATACATTTTCTCAAATGCACTTATCCCCACCTGAGTAAGAAAAGCAGAGCTCCCTAGGGCTCAAAATGCAACTTCCAAATTGGTTTAGCAGTCATTTGTGAGCAAATGAGTACAGTCTGGACACATGTTTTCCTTTCATATTAACAAGCCCACCTTTGATTTATGCCAACCCAGTCTGAACATGGTTTTCCATCATGTTCATGAGCTGCTCCTGTCTGTCATTTCACTATGGGCTTTATTCTGCCAGAGTGATCTACTGTTTGAGCACAAGTAACCATCTGCTCCAGGAACAGGACATGGGCTGATTTAAGGGGAAAAGGAAAGGGAACATGGGCTAATTCAAGGGGAAAAGGATCCCTGGTGAGCACCCACTGGAACAAGTTGCCCAGAGGTCTTGTGGGGCTTCCACCCTTGGAAATACACAAAACCAGCCCTGAGCAGGGCGTGGCACCTGCTGGTCTCCCCAGCTCCCTTCCCATCTCAGCTATTCTGTGAGACTGGCCAGGTCCAACTCCAAAATGTAACTGAAATAACACCAGCTAATTTCAAGATGTAACCAGCCTGTAATTTAATTTCCACCTGTTTAAGGCATGGGCAAATTCATAGTGTAATTGTAATTGAAAAAAGTTAGGTCTGTAACACAAACCATATTTTACAGATACTTTTATTCTTGCAGGAACTAAATTAAATATATATGTAAGTACCTAGTAGCAGAAAAGAAAGTGCTATCAGGAGATTTTGATGCAGTGCCATTCTTGATTGTGTTTATTAAGATTTGTTTACTAAACCGATCTACC
This sequence comes from Notiomystis cincta, assembly GCA_013398075.1. Taxonomy (NCBI): domain Eukaryota; kingdom Metazoa; phylum Chordata; class Aves; order Passeriformes; family Notiomystidae; genus Notiomystis; species Notiomystis cincta. The sequence goes on from VZRX01001545.1 coordinate 300,045, forward strand.
TATTTTCTTCTCATCTAATTAAAATTAATTACAAGAGGAGTAATTATGCTTGCAGTGAGATCTGCTACACTGAGCAGATTATTTACTTGAATTCTAATTTTACAGCTGCATCTGATTTTGCAGTATTGAATTTTAATATGTGGCTGCTCATCTTCTTGCCGTTTCTAAAATGAGATTACTTGTGTTGCGTGTGATTACTGACACTTTCAAGAGTCGTTTTGGTCAAGAGTGAGATAATTTGCCACTTTACCGTAGAAAAATGGAATTTAAGCTGAGGAGATGGCTATGTTGAAAATATATACTTAACTTACTGTCCTTTCTCTGGATAGTATTAGAATAATCATCTTCTAAACACGTGTGCCACTGGGTTTTGCTGGGCAAATAGGGAAGTATCTGTTCAGTTTAAAAAAAGGACATTTAGCAATTGCAAGCATATTGAAATCAGTGGGGATGGATTCAATACCTTCCATGTAAGGAAATTATTTGCTCCTACTAATAAAATAGTTTGTTTATGTCTCTTTATAAATGCATAGCATATATTTCATTAAAAGTCTTAGTGGTTAAAAAATAAAGTGTGGTTTGCCTAAATGAAACAGGTTCAGCACTTTATCTGGAAGACAAAAATAGATGTTTGTTTCTCAATAAAATATAAATTTTCTTCTTACAATCAGAGGTGATAAATGGAAATTAAAAGATCTGAAAAATTGTAAAAAAGTCTTCTAATTTACACATTGGCCCCAGTCTGCAGGATGAGGCTGACATGCCAGTAGATGGAGATGTGTTTTTGATAAAATTGTTGTGGTGGAAAGGAAAAGAAGGAAGAAAGTGTTGGATGAGCTGCTTGAGTGCAGCCCAGCAAAACCCAGGGGAAGGAGAGAGCTGAGGACCCTTCTCCCCCCCTGCATTTCCCACTCATCCTGGTGGAGACAAAAAATGCCCAATATGATTACTTTATTAAGAATAATTCAGTCATTTAAGAATAAATTTGCCAGTGCCTATTGTGCAGCAGTGCTGGAATGAATGGAACACAGCCCCTGAGAACAACACTGAGCTCACTGCTCAGGGGGTTTGCTCTGTAGGCTGAACACCTGGACACAGCCAGCCTGTTCAGAAACACCCACTGGCCTCAGAGTGAAAGCAGGATCCACTGCAGGTCACTTATTTCAAATTGCTAAACCAGTTCTTTGCAAGCCTTCTGTAACCAAAATACCCATTGCAAAATTATATTCCTGCAAGCTTTATAGATAAGCATGCTGAGAGGGAGTGCTTTGCTTATCTTCATTGTGGTAGCTCCTATTTATCTAAGATAAAATGGACAGAAATTTGCTCATGTAAGCTGAAATACATTGGTGAGAATTGAAACAATATAAGGGATGTACCACCTTGTTCTTATTTTTTTTTTTTTTTGCATTGTAATATCTAAGTGATATTGCAATGAAACAAAAAATCTCTAATGAGACTAATCAAAAACTCAGACATGTATTTCTCCTTGACTGAATTTTCTGATTATTTTGTGTAACCAGAACACACTAGGCCCTTTAAAAAAATGTTGCACTTGAATAAATGGAGTACTGGAAATATAGCAATGATATTGCATATGTACCATTCATTTAAAAATCATCAAAAAAGAATCCAAAAGCAAAATGTATTTAAAAGTTCATTCTTTAATGGTATTATTCCAACATCATTTTCTTTTCTTAAATGAATGTCCTACTGCATTAAGAATGCTCCAAGAATTTTCCAAGTATGTGAGGATAAAAGGAGAAAATTAAGAGAGAGATGATGTTGAATAAGCATTTTAATCCATAACATTTAATAAATAAGTTAAGAAACCCCTTAATACAATTCTTTACATGTATACTTAGGAACTATTCCTTATATAAGCAAAAGTCTTTTTCCCTGATAAAAAAGAGAAAATTTTAACTAAAGTCAGCATAATCCAACTTCAAATCATTTTTGCAGATCTTCAAATACACGAAGTCTGTAGCATTCTTGTCTTTGAACAGAACAGAAGAACAAAGAGAGGATGCCATCAGGGGAGCTTTCTGACATTCTTCAGTTATTCTGTCTCTTAACTGTTGAATGGTGCTCTTCTTAAATGGAAATTCCTGCATCACTCTGGTTTTTCTGGAGTTTTTTCAAATCTGTTTAACCTTCTCTTAGAATATTTGAAAACAGCAAGCTTTAGTAAGAGTTCCAGACCAAACTTTTCAAATAAAAAAAGAAATTTCAGCTCTGTGGAAATAAATTCAGCAGTAGATTCTGCTGAGATTTCACTGAGAGTTTAATTCCCAAATCTTTTAATCTCAAAAAACTTGATAATAGCTTTTTGCCTAAATGCCCTATTTTCTTGATTGCCTTCAAAATTTAACTAATTTATAACTAAATTAAGCACGGCTTTCTTCCTTAGGGGATTTTTAATGTGTAAGTGAAAATTTATGGAGACCTCATATTCCACAGGAGGGAGCCTCTCTCCCACTGAGCTTGGAGCAGGACTTAGGCATAAGATATTTTTCTCTTTTAAAACCTGTGTAAAAAGACCTGTACAGAAAGTTCGAGCATGTCGGACTAACTTTAAAAAAAAAAAAAAAGAAAAAAGGGACAACCTCACTCCTTTTTAATTATAAGTGAAACTTTGGGATGAAGTAGACTTATGCCATTGAAATGTTTGAGATATTTATAACAAAATGCTGAAGTCATTCTCAAAGATACAATCAAATTCTGAATCTTCCTGTAAATTTTGCACTGCAAATTGTTTTTCTTTTTAAAATAAATTGTTAGTTTTATAAGAATTTGAAATAGGTTTCAAATATATCTTCAGAAACAAGCAGCTGTTTTGGGATACTACAAAATAGAAAAGTCTTCCAAATTCTGGCTTTTATAGAATAATTTTCAAATTCAATAACCAGCCTTGCTGAAAAAGGGTAGATTTTTAATTGTGCACATTAAAATAATGCCTGAGCTAAGCAGGATAAAACCACACAGGGTGAGTTTATTATACTGGCAGAGATTGTGGCAGCCCAGGACAGGTCATGTGCATTTGGGAGGATGAATTTAAATGGACTTCTTGTCCCACAGGCTGTTCAGGAAATTAAACTTCCAAAGGATGGAGGTTAACTAGTTAGGCCACTAAGGAAACAGGAAGAAGATGAAACTAAATCTTAACAAAGAGAAGTGGCAGCAGCCTCCAAATCAAGCTTCAAGCTGTGCTCAGTTCTTCCTGCAGGAGAGGACACCAGATTTTGGAAGGCTGGTTCTGGGCACCCCAATTCAGGGGCTTCATTTCCAATGCAGGAGCTTTTATTTGAACTTTGCCTATTGCTTTGTATTTCCTTCACCAGCAAATTTCTAAAGAAGTTGGGATGCAGGAAACCTATTTTGGATTACCCCTTGGGGATGCTTCAGGACTCTGACAGGCTTGTGGATTTTTAAGAACAGATTGAACTGCTCCTGTCTCCAGCCATTTCACACTCTCTTTTTTCACATGTCACAGCTCCTGGGCCCTGCTGTCTGCCTGCAGGTGATCTCAGGAGAGCCACACCTGCAGAGTGGCAAACAGGATCCATGTTCTCACCTGACACCTCCCTGAGCATATCTCATCTGAACTCTTACAGGTGGCTGAGGAAATCATCATTTTTGTTATATATGTAATGTTAATCATTATGATTTTTGCATAATCTGGGTATTTGTAGTGCTAAATGAATCTGCACAGTAACAGATTGGCCAAAATACCAAGAGTTGCTTTTATCACATGATGGGGCAGCGAAAAAATTGGGAGAATAAGTCCTTATTACTGTTGTTGCTACTATCAATATTTATATTAGCATTACAACAAGAATTATTACTGTAATAACAACTACAACAAAACCAATAACAAAACTTCAGACAAGGGTTTTTTTTTTTCATGTTTCCTTTGAAAGGATCTTTCCCAGGAAAAAATGAACCAAGAAGAAAATGTTTCTCAAAATCTGTGAACAGGTTGAAAAAGGCTTCTTGTGATGATAATCCAATCATAACTTTAATTTTGCAGACTCAAAATACCTACTATTTTATATTTTGCACAAAAATGCCAAGCATAGAGGTATGATACTTTAGAAACTTTATACCCTTATAATGATTTTAATGAACTCACACTTCCTTTCCTATTTGAATAGGAACTAATACAAAGTAATCCCTACAGGGATTACTTAAAATCTCTCACTGGATTTGGAAATCACAAATGAGAAAATCTGTTAAATGAAAAATGATCAGTGAAATGCCACCTTATTTTGTGCTCTCTGCTGTACTCATGAATGCAATGTGAATATTCCCAGAGCTAGGCTGCTCACGCAGAACTCTGTGCATGGGTGAAAGAGGAGCACCACAGCTGAAAAGTTGTTTAAGAGCCAGTGAGTTGCTGTGGAGCTCAGATCCAGTTCCCTCACTCCCTACAGAATAAGGAGTGAGTGGCTTTTGCCCCCAGAGGACTCAGATTTCCCCAAGAATGAAGCAGATCTCCTCATTAACAAGGAAAAATCTGGTAAAATTCTGCCTGAGGACCTTTCTCCTCTGGATTTTCAGCATATGTTCCCTTTGCATAAGTGATAGGGAGAAAGTATTTCAAAGAGGTAAAAAGTCCTGGCAGAGGCTTCAAGGCAGATCACTGCTGGAATGGGAATAACCACACAGATTCCTGTAAGCTGCTCCAGACAAAGTCACCATCTCACAAATATTTTAAAGATTTAATAAGGTTTTTCAGAAGCCATCTGAATATTGAAAGTGAAAGAGATGCTGCTGCATATTTTATGAGATATTTTTCAACTGCAGTGATAAAATTTTTAATGCTATTTCATCTTCTTTTTTTCCCCTAGAACCACTGACAAAATAATTGTTTTACAGCATTCTTAGACTCAGGATCCATTTAATAATGTGGAGAAGTGAATACAAAATACAAAGGAGACAGCAACTGAATACTGTTTGTTTCTCATTGAAAATTTCCCAGGAGGACCATGTACAGAAGATTGGATTTAACCCTTTATATTTTTGCATGTTAGCTCCAGTCAGAAATGAAGAAGTATGTGTTTAAAACATATATATTAGAGAATATTATCTGAGCACACACTAAGAAATGTTATTTTTACCATTTTGTTGTTTTGTTTTTATTCTTTAATGATTGGATAAACTGAAATATTTTTTCCAAGTGGTCCTGCTTTCCTTGGTTGAAACTAATGGTGATGAATATATAAAAATACCAGCTCTTTATGAATATATCAAAATAGCAGCTCTATTTTGTTTGTTTGTTTGTTTGTTTTCTTCAGGGGAAAAGCTAATGGACAGAATTTTGCTGAATGCAATGACCTCTAATTAACTCATCTCTTTCTCTAACTCCACCAACAATTCCTGCTCAGGTCTCATCACCTCCTCTGTTTCATTCTGCTAAAAGGCCTTCCACACTTAATTTCTGATATCCTCTTATTCTTACCTAAGCTCAAATTTATTGTCTTTATAGCAAACCAAGAATTTGCATGAGATTGTTTCATAGTGCTGCATTTGCTATTAACAGGTCTGTGCCACGTGTTGCTCCTTAATTTTTTTCTAACATTTTCTGTAACATTAGGAGAGATTCTAAGATGAGTTACTAAGTCAGGGGGCTGATCAGAAGGGCTCCTGGAAAGGACAGATTTGTTGAGGATAGCAACAGAAACAGAAACTTAAGGGCCCAATTTCTATCTCAAAACCAATCAATCTTCATTGTATTTTAACAGATCATTAGGAAAACTGAGATGTTATGCTTTTAAAAATGGAAGAGAATGACTTGTATTGAAACAAAAGTGATGATGTCCTGGTTTTGACAGAAATAAATTATTTTATTAACCATGGGCTGTGTGCATTCAGCAAACAGATGAATTGACAATTTGAGCTGCTTCTATAGTACATAGGTGTTTTTGAAACTATGAATGGCCAACGTGAGAAAAACCAAATTGTTATTCAGAGAACAGAAACAAACTTTATTAGTGCTGTGTAAACAACAATGCAGTGAAGTCAGCTAATACAGGAAACTCTCAGTTCCCATGTTGATTTCATTTTTGTAACACAGAATATATGTTAGTAACTGTATAGATCATCTAAATTAGTTTAATTGCAACAAAATTGATTCCAAAATGATAACAAAACATAAAAATTTTGATAACAAAAAAATGGAATTATATTTTGCATGCTGATTAGCCTGATAAAATCATTAGTCTTACTTTTGAACTAAATATCCTTACTTTTTAAAGGTGTTTGTGAAGGAGGGGCTTAAGCACAGATGGGCTCTGATTCCATAACTGAAATTTCAGCTTTTCTGCACGTTCTATATTGCCAACCTTAAGTAAAATTCAGTCCCTGCATTGTCACCAAATCTGTCTCTCAAAAGTTAAATACATGTGGAATTATTAAATTTAAACCCCAAATCCATCACAAATAGAAAATTATCAAACTTGCTGCTCAGAAGTACAAATCTATCTCTGCTGAGGAATATTTCAGTTAATGCTTACACATCTCAAGGACTTTCCTGCTCCTCCCAGTGCCCTAAAAGTGAGCAGGCACAAAACCTGAGTGGTGTTTGGCTGCCTGCTGGGGCTAAACCTTGACAGTGAGCACTGATTCAACTCCACTGGAATACAGGGGATATTCTACAGGGTTTGAAGCTGATGTCAAAATGTAAGAGCATTAAAGGGATAAGTGGCTCATTATAGTCAATTTGATACAGTGTCAGTTAAAATAATGGAATGGTTTCATAACAAATTTAATTAAAAATAGTATAATTAAAGTCAATCGATATCAACTTATGAACAACTGATTTTGTGTGACTCAATTAACCTGGTATCTTTTATTATGACCTATTTCACAGAAATAATTATGTCCCTGCCCTATACCTGGGCTTCTGCAGGGTTGTTTGACCTGGTTAGATCAAGGAATGTGATTAATACAAAATCAGTGTAGCACATATGAAGTGATTGCCCAAGTCAGATACATCAAACTTTAATAGTTTACGGAGAATTTCTCTCCTGGGCAACTCCAGTGGGTCTTGGAATGAGAAGTTTTTGAAAGAAATCTGAAAACACTGTTGTTTTACTTGTTGGCCACAGAAAATTCAAAATATTCTTAAAAACATAAACCAGGCAAGTCTGCAAGCAATTTCAGCCCCTTCATCATCTGAGTCCATTAAAAAAAATAGTTATCCATAAATCCACTTATTGTGATATTAAGATAATAGGTTGCATCTACAGAAGAAGCATTAAAGGCCAAAATGCTGTTTAGATGCCAATCTCCCTTGGGCATGATCTGCTCAATGCAAAATATTTTGGTTTTCTTCCCAGGTTGGCTGTGATGAGAAGCCAGTGATGAGATACTTTGTGGTGCTACCTGTGGACCTGGACCTTCCTGGGGCAGTGCTTCAAGTGCTATGCAGAAATGGAGATTTGTGCTCTAACAATGATTTCTGAAAACTTCTTGGCTCTGTCCTCTTATTTATCTGGCAGTAGGAGAAAGCATTTTGGCATCTCAGGTTCTTATTTCAGCTTCAATAGAAATGAAATGCACATGGGTGGGTTTGAAGAACCCAAGCTGCTCACTAGGAATACACTGATTTATGAGGAAGAAAACACTTTAGTAGCTGCGATTTATTTCCCATTTTAAACAGTTGTATGTCTGGTGTAGAAATTAATTGGAGGTACTCATTAGCCACTTTTGTTCCATCAGAGCAGCAGTCTAGGGCTGTGTGCCTCTATTCATGGGTCCAGTGACTGCTTAGGCATCCTTGTTTCCCTCTGCTGACTGTAAGGGATCTCAGTCGAGGTGAAGACATAAGCCCTGCAGATGGATGAGCTGAACAGGATGGGGGCTGCACTGGCTGGTGCTTTCCTGGCAAGGCACAGCCAGCATCCAGACAGGCTGAAGAGCCAAACCCAAAACCACTGCAGGCCCAGGCTCTCTGCTGTGCCAGAATATCCAGGTCCTCACAGAGCAGCATTGTAGCTGCTCAGGAAACAGGGACAGAACAAGAACGACTGAGGCATCTCTGGCAGGTAAGAGGAGGAGGACCTGCTACACCACCAGAGCTCCTGGTGTGTTTAGTTCTGAAGAGATGAGTGATTACTTTCCTCTTCAGCGAGGGACTGCAGCGCACATTGAGCGGTAACACCAGCGCTGGCCAATGCACTGTCAGACAATTTGCATGACGCTGGCTAAGTGGCTTAAGTACTCTGCTAAATCGTGGCCACAGGGCAAGAGACAATTCCCACTTTACATACCGTGCTGCTAATAGCTTTTCTGATCTCTGTAATGCAGTTCTGAGGGCACAAAACACAATTAAATTAGAAAAAAATATAATAACAAAGCACTTAGTGCTGCACTGTTATATCTTTGCATGATGGAATTCCTGTAAAAAGGCATTCAATCAGTTTATTTACTGCCAGGAAAAAAGATTTTTTTCCTAATAAAACCAAAGACAGCCCCACAAACCACTCAGGTACAATTTGGTCACTGTATAGGAGTACACAAACAGCTGACAGCTGGACCAAATAAGGCACTGCCACATCCACTTTGTAAATGATGCTGTGCTTATAGAGGAGATGTTATTAAAGAAGATGTTATTAAAAGGCAGGAAAAGCATGAGGAGGTAGTTAAAGAGATGAGACTTTGTCCCTTTACCCCAGGTTAACCATTCATCATAAGAGGTGAGGAAGACACATTGACCTTGCTGGAGCCCATGAGCAGATTGCCATGGGTTGCAACAGTACCAGGGCATAAAGTTGTGTTTCATAAATATTTCTGAGCAAAAAAATGACACAAGGATTATTGACAGCCTGCCAGGGGCTAAGCAGAACTCCATCTTACTTACTCCATTCAATTTCCAGTCTCTGTAATGCAGATGTTTGTTAAAAAGAAGGAGAATAGATTTTAACTGACTGTAAAGGTACATTACTGTGTAAATTTTGCTATAAAGGAGAACTTTTAACTAACTGCAAAAGTATATTACTATGTTGATTTTGTTATAAGTTGTTACTTTTGACCCTCTTAATATTGCCATTGGTATTAACACTGAAAATATTATAAACAGAAGTTTGTAAGTACGGTCATAAAAGGTGTGCCTGAGCTAAACTAAGTGTCCTTTCACTAAGAAAAGACAGTGAACACCATTAGAACCAGGTGAAGACAATGGAAATTTAACAAAGCTCCTGCTCTATTCAAGATACACCCCAACAATGATGTGTAAAATTATTTAAAGCAATCTTAAAGACGACGTTCACTGAAGTATAAAACTGCGTGTGTCCTTTCTGGCTCTTGCCTTAAATACCCAGTTTTAAGTTATTTTCAGTACTGGATCAGTTTTTCTGTAAAGCTGGGCAGCAGTCCCAGTACCTCCAGCAGCTCATCCTCCCGGGCAGCTGGGTCAGCTGCTGGTCAGTGGAGCTTTTCTTATCTTCCCCTTCCCTGCAGTCCCCTGAGCCCGGGCCTGCTGCAGATACTGAGCAAAACACTGGCCTGATGCCACTGCTGGGGAAAGGAAAACACACATGGTAAACTGCTGGGAGCTTAAATAACAGCCAAAGCAAAATCCAGATTCAGGCATTTATTTTTCAAGGCTTTTCATTAGGGTTTATTTTTGTGTTAACCATCCAGAAAATAAATCTTTGGAGTAACCAATTAATCATTTCCCATAGCCTAAATGGACACTGGGTATTTGTTCTTCATTTCTCTTTGATCCAGCTTGCTCTTTTCTTTAAAAGCCCACCTTAAAAAGTCAAGTGACAAATGAGTGGTTGGACCTTTTATGACTGTGCCTCTCATCTGTCACTGATGCTAATCTTGTGTGACAGAGTCTTGCCAGAGTGGTTTCATTATCAGGGTTCTCAGAAAATAGTAATGTTATTGCATCCTGTGCTTATTGCATAAGATGTTTTAAGGGCTTTTTTGGACAAAACTACCAATAATTTTCATGGTAAGGACATCTTCGTTGTTGGTCTCCCTGTTAGAGTTGCACAGACACCACTGAGAGTGAAAGAGGCTTTTGAAGGGTTTGGGAACTCCCCAGGTGAGCTGTACTTTCTGTAGTCCCTTAATGTCACATCTGGCTCGCCCTCTTCTACAGCAGCTTAAAGATTTTTCCAGCCTTAAAGAACCTTGTTTGGGTACAGAAGACATTCAGTCCCATGCCTCAAATCAATATTTGTTTTGGAAAGTTTATCCAGAGGTTAGATGCTGTTTTGAAGTAGTTTTTAAGAGCTGGTCAGGGCCTGCAGTGCTCACAATAATCTGGATGGAGCGGGATTAATGGGCTGAGCACAGGAGAGACATTCAATCCCAATGTACCAAAAATCACCATCTGAGCATTGCTGGTGCATGGAGTAATATGTCTGCACAGCTGATCTGGCTTTCAAGCCTTGTAGATTTAATCTTCAATTCTAGTTTATATTTAAAATGTCAGCTGAATTTTACTGGTATGTGGGAGACATTTAATCTTACTCTTTTATCACTGAGAACACATTGCTGGTGATTTAGGGCTTAGTTAGCTTGTAAGAATTGCTTTATGTAGCTGAAGATTATTGGCCATATTCAGTCAGCCTAAATTCCACCTTATCCTCTAAATCTAGTGTTTCTGACAGGCTGGATCTTGAAAGCTCCTAATTCAATGCCTCTCACCCTGTGAATTACTTTGTCTATAGAAGTAGGTGAAATTTAGACTTTCAAAATATTCTTTCTCCTTTAAAACCAGAAAGAGAGAGACAGAGGAGCATGGACTCTATAAATATGTTTCTTGTAATCTGTACACCCACCATGAATAATTGTGTCCATGTAATGGTACAAAGAAATCACTTGTGGATCTTCAAAAGAAGCTTTTTCAAGAGGAATGAGAGGGCTATGACAGATGAAAGCAAAAGAAAAGAAGAAAAGACTTTCTGTTCCAGACCTCCAGAGATTACCAAGAAAATATGATAACAGTTTCTTGGAGTATGTGGCAAAATGAGTTTCTGCTAATACAGCTCTTTTAAAGAAAAGTTTCTGGGAAATTGTGGTCCATCAGAGCTGATTGGTAATGCAGGGTTGGTTTGAAAGTCACTGCTCAGGGGAATTTGTGTACATGAAGGAGACAGAGGCAGCATCAGCTACACTGAGTGGCTTTTACTGTGATGTGGCTCTCAGAGATGCTGTCCATTCCTGGAAACAGAAGAGAATTTCACAGTGGTACCAAGATGCCTGAAAATGAAAAGTTTTTGTTGATGTTAGGAAGTATGGCATAGACAGGGCTTCACTTGCATATCACTATATAAATTCAGTTGCAACTAAATTTCTTTGCAGTACTGAAAATTCACACAGGAAGCCCCTTACCCCTCATTTTCTAAGATGTTTCGGATGAGCTTGTGTTAGTAATGAAGGAAGACTTTTTTGTTTGTTGGAAATTTTTAAAGAAAATTTTGTTTTGCATAGATAAATCTGGAAAAAACACAAGACAGGCTGCTAGATGTCAGATGAGGAGAAGCAGTAGGTGTCTGAGTCATCTACCAGAGTTTGTCCTTATGTAACCTCAAAAATGCTTCTAGTTTTCTAAGAAGAGGGCTGTGAAGATGTCATTGCTCAGTTTGAGGAAGATATTTTAGATTCTAAACAAAATACTTTGTTACTTCCATGAAAAGGTCTGAAAAGAATATTTTCATTGAAAATGACATATGATCCAGTCTCAAAATTAGATGTACACTGGAAAAACTTCACTGAAGGGAGAAAAAGTCACAAGCTTCATTGGGGGAGGTCTTCTGGTGTTCTTTTCTCTCCTTAATCTCTTTCTCTAAGAAGCAGAAACCCTGAGAATACATGAGCTGACACATCAAATGGCAGTGGGGGTAGGGCAAATCCACTGGGCTGCTATGGAGAAATGTTCAGAAATGACACTGAGAGCTTCACAACCTTTCCTGAAGAACAAACTTTGCCTCAGTCATGGCATAGACAGTGGGACACAGACTTGGACCTTCTCTGAGTGCTTGGCCATCCCTCCACCTCCTTCCCATGCCTTGGTTCAGTTGCCAAGGGGAACCATGGCAATACAGAACTTTTTGGGCTTTCTTCTTTCCCAGGTGTGAGGGCTAGGCTGTAGGAAGAATGGCATCAAATGATTTTCCTCTTCATGGCAAACAGTGCAGGGCAGCTTGTGCTAGAAAGGTCACTTGTGGCTGATCTCTTGTGGACCTTGGAGGATGAGAGAAAAGGCAGGATTTTGTCTCAAGAACATACCAGACCACAGAGAAAACACACTTTGGCAGGTACTTGAATAGAAGTAAGGATTTTCTGGGGAATGTTTCTTGCTTCTGCTTCTTTTCAGTGGCCAAATTACAGAATTTAATTTTCTGTTAGCTACAATCACTGTAAGTGCCTAATTGAAAACCTGGCTCTGTAGCAAACCCGAGGAACTGAGAAGACTGCACATGTCTTCCTTTTACATCTAGGGAAGGAAGAAACAAAAAGGCAAGGGCATAAATGTAAGAAATGCAGGGGAGCATAAGACAGTTTTAAACAAATGTAGTTTCTTATTCACAAATCTGTGAAACAATTTGATTCAACAGGTGCCTTGGTGTGTGCAGCATGGTTTAAACCAAAATGAATTGGTCCAGAACTGAAGGCTTCCAGAGTTAAATATCACTTTTGTAGGGATTAAAATCTATCCTGTAAGCAGAAATAATGATGGGTTTAGAGCCTGGAAACCACGTCCTTTGCCAAAGCACTGTGAACAGGACTTGTATGTAAAAGATATTTTTCCTAGTCACTCCTTCCACTAGCAGTGAATTCCTTCCACTTTGAATTCCTGTTGGACACTGGTCAGACAAATCATTCAGAACTTAACATGCACAGTATAAAGGGATTTTTTAATGAGGAGACAGCAAAAGGAACTAGCAGGGCTGTATCAACTTTAATAGGCAAAATTTAGCGCACACTTAATGCTGAGATGTGCACCAAATGATTTTTAATACTCCTTCTCCCTGGGTATGAGTAATTTCAACCACAGTTTTTCAGGAGCCTACTCTCTCTGCTGTGAATTGCACAGTGCAAAAGATAACATGTTATTCCCTCCTGCTGCCTGCTTGCAATTACCTTTACTTATTTGGGATCACTGAAGTAATACGTTTCATGTGAATCACAGTTGTTTAATTGCTGTACTACAGTGAGATAAACTGGCCCAAATGGAGACCTTTTCTTCTTTTTTTTTTTTTTTCTGGACAGGCAAGGAAAGCAAAGACTTAAAATCCACTGAGGCTGAAGGTTGGCTGTCCATTGATTCCAGTGCCTGCTGAAGTAAATAAAACCTTTGGAAGTTATGCACCCAATTTGGGGGCTTTTGCAAACCTCAATAGGCATCTGCCTGCACCTTTAAATGTCAGATACTGCTGTAAATGTGGTTGTCCCCGAACTGCCCAAGATAACATGGGAAAAGCACAGGGTACCAAATATCCCTTGTATTCCAAGCTAGTGCTTTAAAAACATCTCCTTTGATACCTGCAGATTTCACTACATGTGTACTGATACAGCCAGGCATTTAAGGTATTTAAAAAAAAAATCTTGATTCAAGCAGTAGTTGGACATGAGGTACAATAAAGTTTTTTTGGTGATTGAAGCCTCACAATATCATGTAATTTTTCAGGCACAGAAGCTTTGCATTACCTTGGCAACAGGTAGCTCTCAATTGCTTTTGGCTGATTACATGGCTTCTTAATTTTCAGTTGGTTTCCATTGTTGGGTTGATAGTTTGATTTGAAATCAGCTTTGTGACTATACAGCTGAATGTAAAAGTAGTTGATATCACTTTAAATAAGTCTGAAAAAACCAGTCTATGGATGTGTCTGATTAAAGAATTTGAGATGATTTCTCATTTGGTTGTTATCAGAACAATATGAAATCTGTGATGAGAAGGAAAAAGATGCAGCTGAATATCCTGTAGAAATGCTTTATGTTCTGTGCCTGGATGCAAGTTTGTTTGGGAACATATTAGGAGGGAGCCTGCTCAGGTTTTCTTTTGAAATTACAACAATTAAACAAAATGCTTTGCCTTCTAGATCTGCATGACTGTGGGAAGGAAGAAACAGCCAAAACAAGCTGTGTGCTCAGCTCTGAGGTTCTGAACATACATCTCTGTCCATGTGTGCCCCATGAACAGCTGCAGGGCTGGGCAAGCTGAGGTTATAGAAAGCAGTTGTTGTAAATGGATCTTGGTTGCTGATTCAGTTCAGTTGGTTCCCTACTGCCGTGCTCTTGCCCCTAGAGCGCTGGAAGTCACCCCCAGCCCGCCCTGCTGCACCCAAAGCCATCCACTGTGAGGAAACGTGTGCAGCCCCTCCTGGCAGGACCAGATTAGGGTAGGAGAGCAGCAGGTGGACAAACTGTGCCTGGGAGTGCAGGACTCCACATTGTCTGTTCTGGGTCTAAGGTACACAGAAGCTGCATTCTGGGGAAAACATCCTTAGCACCATTCAGGTAAAAAAATTCCACAAAAATTAAGGAAAAAGAAAAAAGGATGAAACGGTGGCATTTTGTACAGCAGAGATGGAAAATCACAAACTTAATTCATATTTACAACAAATATAATTGTCTAATATATTAGAGTCCTGTCCTAAAGTTGGAACATGGATCTATCTCCCTTGCCAATAAAAATACCTGAATGATTAATTAGTGATGAAAGGTAAAACAGAACCAAGTCCTGCCTCTAAATGAGTAATTTCTGTTTGACTAAGACTATAGATTTCACACTATAGCTGTTGTGATTTGCACAGCTTTAGGAATTACACATATTCAAAATATTTTCCTGGAATTCAAAGACCTTTTTCATATTTGTTTTAAAACTAATCCCAATTCTTCTCTGATAAAGCAATTAGGGAAAACTTAAATGTTATTAGATCTATCTCAGACGAAATTATCACAGCTCCTTGCTAAGTTAATTATTTAGGTACATATTGTAAATTAATTAAATTAGCATTGTATGAGAGAATTTTTTTTCTTGAAGTGTGGGTTTGTCTATATTGTTACTGTTTTACTGTCTTAAGAACAATAAAGTATGCATTGTTTGGGTTTTTCTAAATGCTTTGTGAGCTCAATTACTTGAAAAAAATACAAAGGATTTATAGTAGTAAAGCTTCTACCTCTATTCACACGAGATCATATTTCAAAGCACAAAGACTTACCTTATATCACTAATTGTCTTTGATACTGTCCTTGGAGAGCTCTGCTGCTCTTTATGCTATAAAGTGAATTGCCTTACATCCAGGGGCCAGACTTGAGAGACACTTAGGTATTAGTTTTGCATTCACATCTCAGCTTTACTTTCCTAACTTTTCTGTGTATTGGTTAAAAAGATTGATGGGTACTTTGTGCCCTCAAAGATATAGATATTGATAAGTATTTTAGGAAGTTTAAATACTTTTTCTACTGTGTATATTCAGTTTCACTTTAGCTTTTCAATTTGGTATACTCTAGACTTTTAAAAACCAATAGATAAAAGAAGGAACATTTTGGATAGCAAGTGTCCTAAAATAGCAAGGAATAATTTATTACCTAAATTATCTTAAAAGAGACAAATCCATAAAATTACATTCTTTTTTTTTTTTTTTTTTAATTTATAGACTTTTGCTCACACCTCAGAAGTATGTACATGCTGCTGTCCCAGTTTGGCAAAGCACATATTTAACCTTAATATCTAAGTGTATGAATTAATAACTGACTGCACACACTGTAAGAGCCTAGACCACTTGTAACCACCCTGCAATTTATTTCATCCAGTTTGTCCATGTGTGGTTATGGTTACAAGTCTGCAAAGCCTGACCGAATGGGCCTGCTGGAAAGGGTTGAACCCCTGAGATGTGCCTTGCCAGGACTGATGCTCTTCATCAGCAGGACCATGAGTCCTGGGGAGTGCAGCAGCTCAGAAGAGGTCCTTTGCTTTTCACAGATGAATTGGAAAGAATTCCAGACTCTCAGTCCTTACACACTGATCTGTTTAGCATTAATTTACACTGGCATTGTGGATCTTTTGTTAGTCAGAGGTTGGTGTCCAGAGGGATTAATTTTGTATAGAAAATGAACATTTGGTTGAGTGCAGCGCTGCACTTTTACAAAGAGCAGACCTGGAATCTTTCTTCCTGCTCTGTTCAGACAAACCCAAAACTGTTTACATGCTTACACTTTGAAGGCTTTGCCAAAAGCTTGGTTCAAAAGCTGTTTCTCTTTTCTTGTTGTGAGTGCAGCTCATTCTTTCTTGTTGACCCTCTGCTTTCTCGGTTAGTTCTCACTCTGACTGATGCATACAGGGAAATCTCTCTACTCAGATAAACCCTATTTTGGATTTTAGATGTTATTGTGTCAGCTAATTAGAGAAGGTTCAGCCTTGTGTGAAAATTTTTATAATAGAAACAAAATGGATTTCAAAATGAGGAAAGTGAGGAGGAGGGTTAGGGGAAGGCAGGGTATGGTCTGACACCCACAAACATCCTACACTGATGCTTATTCGTCCTGCTTTAAACTGCCTCTGAAGCTACTTGGTTCTAGAGAAGAAATTAAATTTTCTCTTTTTTTTTAACAATCAAAAAGTAAGACTGCCTGTTACACTCACCACTTTCAGTGCTGTTTATCTCAAGCTGTTAAGTTACCTCATATTCTATAAACACATTTCTTCATCATTGTTTTTTCTTTTGCACTCATCTCTGTTAATCAACTGCTCCTTATGTAACATAGACTGTAATGAAAATACATGATGCAAACTGCTCCAAGCCACAGATCATGAACCTCTCATCTTGCACTTTCCAGTCAAGAAGCATTTTGTTTAAATTATGTGCATTGTGTTCGTTCTCCCTTCAATTAGAGTAACCAGGTAAGGTAATTGGGCACCTAGCAAATGTGGCAGCTGCAGGCAAATAATCATAGCTCCAGCACCTGCTCCCATGGCAACTGATGTGTTTACACTCACAAAAGTACACATTTTCTTCCTTCTACACAGTAGAGGAAAAAAGGATTTAGAGCTACAAGGAAAGAGCTTACAAGTATAAATGTTTAAGCAAGTGGTTGGAAGAAACAGGGCTTGTTCTTTGGAATGAAAATGTAGGGAGTGAAAATAAAAATAAGGAGCTGTTATCAGACAGCAATTAAGCACCATCTTCACCTCCTGAACTCAGTGTGAAGAGCCACTCTCAGAGGCAGATCTCACTCCCTTTAAAACAAATTCCTCAAGAGAAAAAGGATGCAGGAGGGGTTTCAGAAATTAGTGCATCAGCACTGCTTCTGCAGATGTGACTCCAGTGCCCCTGCAGAGGCTCCATGTTTAGAGAATACTTTGCAATGACTACTTTTTTAGAAGTTAAAAACTGTTCCTTCAAAGATACCATGTAAAAAAATATCATTGCTACCAGCTCAGCTTTGGCTGTGAGTTTGTACATCTGCTGCATCTACTTGTGTGTTGCCAAGGGGCAGAGAGAGGTGTGGGTGGGAGTTTAGGGCCTGAGCTATGTGCATACAGTGAAATTAAAGATCTTTTACTTTTTCTTGCCTTCCCAACAACTCAGCATCCTCTGCTTCTCCTGTGGTAAATCCTAGGTAGCCAATACATAAGCACTATTTTCACTTTCCTGCCTACACATACTCTAAATTTAAACAGAAGAGAGACTTGACCATGCTGGGAATTTATAGTAAAGGTGTGTCTGATCATGTAGGTGGTTTAGGGAAAATAACTACGAAACAAGCACAGATGAAATTGTAGGAAAACTGGTCAGAATTGACCTTGCTTAAATTCTCATGTGGGAAACGTGGGCATAAGAGAGCCTTAAGCTCTAGAAATATATTTGTCATATTCTTTCAAAAGATGGTGCTCTATGAGTATCTCATAAATAAACATTAAGAAATGCCAGTCCTGTATTTCTTAGATTTCTCTTTTCATTCTGTGAGCTGCTCATCCTAGTGAACACTTATTCCTCTGCACTGTGGCTCTTGGTTGACTCAGAACAGATTCCAGTCACTAGAGTAACATACCTGGAACAAATAATTTATAAGCACTTCCTCAAGCACAGAAGTCTGGACTGATGACATAAGGAGTTAAGATACTGCTGACATTCTGTAATGAGCTGTGAAGCTTAAGAGGAGAAGTTGTAACAATGCAGCTGAAGTTGAATATGTCTGCTCCTCATTGCCATGAATTGTTCAAGCCTGGGGAATCACAAACATGAGGGCTGGACCAAATTTGGCAGTTCTGAAGCTGCACAGGTGACTCACTGTCTGTTTATGGCTGCTCCTTACCCCAAAGTTATAGAAGAGGCAGATCTGTTAGGATTGCAAAGTTCTACATCCTTACCTGATAAAGGAGGAAGAAGTTGTATGTCTCCTCCATTTAGCTACCATTTAGCAGGGTTGAGAGGCAAGATGCTAAAATGTCTCAATTTAAGACTGTGATTTATGATTTAAGCAATGAGAGCTGATGTTGTAATGAGACCCTCTTAACTTGTATGCAAATTTACTTATGCCAGTGCATCTCTGCTGGGGCATTGGCCTCTCCCTGCAGAGATTTCATTGCCAGATTTTGTTTGGAACGTTCTGATTTGTTTCTTCAGATAAAAAGTCCTGTTTATGGCCAAACAGAGGGAGTTCTTCAGTAGGATTAAGCACATCAGGCTTTAGCTCTGCAGAAATTACTCCTGGCTCTGCCATGGGTGGTCTGGTGATGGTGCATGCCTTTTTTTATCTGTCTCTTTTTCAGATTTTCCATGTATGAAATGTTACTGGTCTACTTAATATTGCTTAGGAATACTACATGCACTGCAAAAGTTGATTTTTTTAAAAAATTTTTTTTTTGGTCCAAATCATCTGTAATTTAGAGATTATAATGGTATTACCCAAAGTGACTTCTAGATTTAATTTCTGCTATCAAAGATGCTTGGATGCAACCCTTTAGAAGAGCTGTGACAGACTTGCCTTAGTGATTGCTCATAAAATGTCAGTTACAGAGAAGTGACATCAAATGAAAATGCTAGATGTGGAATCCCATATAAAAGTAATAGAAAATATTAATATATATATACCAAACTACTTCATTTATGTTTTAATCACTTTCTAAAAAGATTCTTCCTGTACAATTTAAGAAAAAAAATCACATTGAGAATATTTAGTCATTTCTGCTCATTGAAATACACTGTTTCAGTGTAGTCTCAGTGGGAATAGTGTCACTGCACAAAGATGTACAAAAGAGTTTTATGTTATTTATGAATCCATTACCTTATTTAGAGAAAAACTTATTATGGGCTAAAAAAATCTTTTAGTATTTCTTAATACAGAAAAATCGCTGGAGTAATATGAAAAAAGGCCCTAGAAACTATATATAATTAGCTCTCTCATGATGTAAATATTTTGCAAATCGTATGACTTTGCCAGTTTCATTTTGGAACAGAAAAATTGTGGCAATTTTAAAAACTCTTTTTCTTCCAATGTTTGCTAAATGAAATTTTTATGTAATTTCTGTATAATTTTTATTTCAAAGAAAAGTTTTCTAAACCAAAGTAAAAACAAGTGAACGATGGAAAATGTTGCTTGGCAATGTATTGCCTTGTTTTCAATTCCATGTTTCAAATTTCATGTGTAAATCATCAGCATGTCACTTTTTAAAGAGTTTCACCTCTGCCCAAATGACTTATGGCTTATTTTTCAATTTGTTGGCTGATTAAAGTAGTGTAATACAGGCCACAGAAATAATGGGCAGAAGAGCCATTTGATTTTTGATATCCATTTGGAGATATTTTTTGCATAAGCTAGCAATATCTGAAGTGAGTTTTTTTCAAGAAATCAGTGCTATAAGTGGTGTGAGGAGGTGACTTTGTGTGCCTGTATTTGAGGAGTACAGCCCCTGATAGATAAGAGGTGCTACTGCTGAGGCATTCTGAACACACACTGAAGCTTCCACAAGCTCAAATTAAACCTGAAGCAGATCAGTGAACAAAAATGTACAGTGTGGCTTTTTGATCTGAACATACTTAATTTATTGAAATACACAGTGGATTGTTGTGAATTTTCAAAATGTCCTTTTTCATGATACACATAATTTGTGAATCTGTGTTGACATGGAGTGCCAGTGTGGGAGAGGAGCCCTGGAAGAAAACCCAAAGAGCATAAGCCCACTAACACTTGCACTAATGTCTTTTCAGCTGCAGGAACCAGCCTCCTGTCTTCCAGCCCCAGTTCAGTTACCCCAAGCATGTTGGATCAAACAGGACATCTGTGTCATTCCAGACTCAGATTAGCAGTACAGACAGCCCAACAAGTGATGCATACCTAATTATGTTGTAATTGAATCATACATCAATATCTTGTGCTACCAGTGCTCAGTGTAATTCCAGACAGCATTATTCTAATCATTGAAATGGCAATGGTGAAGATACTGTGAAAGCAATGCAATTTCACTGTATAGCTCTGATCAATGTTCTCACAAACAATTTTCACTCTAAATGGATCAAGGAAGGGAGCTCTGCCCTTGGTCAGCACTTGAGTAAGGGTGGGCAAATCCCCTTCTGGCTCCAAAGTGTTCAGGAAGGTGAAAGGATGGGTACATTTGAGGTAAAGTTAAAGCAAAAAACAACAAAACCCACCCTTTTTCTTTCCCCATCCTCCAGAAGCTGCAGTCTGGGCATTTATTTTTGCTTTTGTTAGATTCAAAGGTCTTATCAATAGTTTACTAATATTACTGCAGGCAGGCTAATGGGATCCACATTTAATTAAGGACTATATTTATTTTGATTAGTTTATAATAACTTAAAAACACAAACCCCAAACAACAAAGACACTTAAGGCAGCCATTCATCAAATATGTTCCCATTCAAAGTGGCATTTGCCCTACATCTGGAAAAGGCAAAGGACTTTGCAAACCGAGCTGTGGCTTTCTGAGTCGCTGCTGGAAATGACCTTTCCAAAGCCTTGTGTCTCTGTTGCATCCTGAAGTTTTCTTCCTTCTCTTACCTTTGAAAGGCTGTTCCCCCTCAGGATAAGTCAGGGTACATGTCCTCTATGGTCGCAAACATGTGGGCCTGTTTCATAGCTCCTCTTCTGACCTTTTCCTGAGAGGTTCCACTGCAACTCTGTACTGTAGGACCTCCATAAGGCTCAGGAGAGCAGAAATCAGTGAAAAGAGGTTTTTAGAAGAACAGGGAGAAATAGACAGAGCATAGCACTGCATTTGGTTGTCTCCATCCCTGGCAAAGGGCCTTGGCAGTCCCTTGGAAATAGCTGGCTTGCTTTGCCAGAGCCTTCACATATACTCCCTGGGGACCTCCAGCAGCAACACCCTCTCAGGGCACTGGCAGTGAAGTCTGTTTGTCTGTCACTCTGCTCAGAAGTCCTATTCACAGTTCCATATACAGTATTTCTAAGCTCATGGATATCCTGTGTAGCTCAGTTAATATTTGCAATGTGCTTTCTGAGAGAAAGTCTGCAGGATGGAGTCACTGTCACTGTCACTGTCACTGCCATTCCCTGATGCACAGGGACCAGCAAGTGCAACTGAGGTCAATTGACCACCCAGGCACTGTAGTTTTGCTTCACACCACATGACAGAATGATTAAAAATATACTGAGACAGTGTCCAGAGCAGAGAAAGGGAAAAACTCAGTTCTACAGAGGAGCATAAAATCTTCTCGGGAACATTTTGAATTTTTTATACTTTGAAGCATCAGAAGGCACAAGAAAGGCTGTTTCTATCTGAGTTTTCTTTCTCTGTTGTTGTTGCTGTTGTTGTTGTTGTTGTAACAGGAGCTAGTGTATTATTGGAAAAACATGAAGGTTTGTCTTACTGGAATGTATCATCTCAGCTGAGGATAAATTTCAGAAAATGGAGCAATTTCGTTTGCTGTCAAAGTGTCCTACATGAAAGATTATATTCCTTTTCTTCACTTTTGTAGAAGCAAATGCATTTTCCATATTTTGACAGTTATTAGGAAAAAAAGAAGTCTTAAGATTGTTGTTCTAGAAGTAATGTTAAAATAATTTTACAAGATGTTCTGCTTGCAACCTAATGTTAGACAATCCACCAGGATTGTAAAACTTTCTCTTCACAAAACATAGTCTTATGATAAAAGTATTGGTAACGTTGATGCTCTGGCCAAAATCACTCCCTCATTTGTTCCAGAAGTTAATGATGCTTTGATTTTTAGGAAAGTGTCTTGACTTTCTTAGTAAATATTGCCATTGCAGTTACTTGTATATCCATCATCCATAAAAGCACAGAATTGACCTTCTACAGCTGAACTGCTTGGGGGAATAACAAGAACTGCCCAAAATTCTCCCTAGAGTTCTCTGGGTTATAAAGGTGAGACCTCTGAGGTCTCTCTAGTTGTGAAGGTGGTTCAAAGTTCTGCAAATCACCAAATTTTAAGCTGGTTGACTGCTGCAAACAGCTCACTGTCCCATCTGTACACATGAGTGTTTGGGGGTTCTTAGACCCCTCAGGGGATAAACAATTTAAGCTGTTCCTACAGGCACACCCCTAATACCCAGCAACTCCACAATCAAATCATGTATCTGCAGCTCACTCCTAACCCTTGGCAGAGAGTCACTGCTGGACTCCTGCCTTGCAGGGGGGGAAATTATCCAAAGCCTGTAATTTTCTTCAAGTGAGCAGTAACTCTTGCTGGCATTAGTGGGAGGTAGCAGAAACCCCAATCACCTAAGATGACTTTCCTCAAGTCATAGGGATAATTTACACTGTCAAGAAAGGGACTGTGCCCTGCCTGAGGTCAGGCTGACTGTGCAAGAAAAGATCTCCAACAGCTCAGCTGCTCTTTCAGTCAAGTGTTGCCCACTTGCTTAGTGCCAGCATTTCAGAGACAGTTCCAGACAAATGTAAATGTCCTGCAGGCAGGTGTTTATTTGAATTTTCATCTCTTCATCTATATAACAGCTTTGAATCTCTCTGCGGGCCATTAACGGGCATGGGGATGTCACTTAAACTACAATAAACCAAAACTGTGTGGCTTAAGGAAATGGTTCTTTGTGCAGGGAAGGCAAGGACTGATTGGCTTTTGCACTGATCACCTTCCTCGTGGCTAAAAACAATCCCTAAAAGGAATGACACATGGATGTGGGGAATATAAAAGCCTATCTTTTCTTTGCTTCTACTGTAACTACTGAAAAAAAGAAGAAACTTATTCACCAGTCACCCCGAATTTTCTTGTTAGAGAGGTAAAAACAACTCTTAAATGTGCTATTGTTAAAAATGCTGTTGCTGATGTGATGAAAAAGATGGGGCACAAAAGGGGTCATTTGGCACTGACTGAGTGTGGAGGCTCTCTGACTTGCTTTTCACAGCTTAGAAAGACACTTGTGGCTCTAAGTTGCTCATGTTAAGCACAGCTACTTTCCTGTTGGTCCCTTGGCTTTTACTATCCATTACCTCAGCTCTAACAGTTCTTGCCTGCCTTTTATTTTGACTGTTTTGCTTGGACACTAATACTGTACTTCTTTTGAATTTAATCTGCCCAAATGGAACAAAGCTGTTTTCTTGAGTACAATTTCTTTCTCAAGCCAAGGACATCCAGCCTTTAGAACAAGCTGTATAGTTTACAAACATTTTAGAGATTGTAACTTTGTTATGGGGAAGGGGCATAAAACAGTCAGGTTTGAAATATTTATAGCTGAAGGGAGTGCAGAATGGGTAATCAGCTTTCTACCAGAATTGGATATAGAGATGTTAATGGGACCCCTTATGGTGCTAGAAAATTTCCTGCCTCTTTGTGAGACTGGGCTTTGCTTTCCTTCGTGGCAGACTACTTCCATCTTTGTGTTCTTTCACATTTCCAAAGTGAAAATGACTTACAGACAGTCCAACAAATTCTAAGTTAAATTACATCCAGTGTTGTACTCAGGCATATTACTCAATGCCTTCTATCCATCACCTTTGAATTGATAGCACTTTTATCCATCCATTTGAGGGCTGAAGCCTTCTGTTCTTGGAACATTTCTTAGAGGTTTTCTGGAGAGTTTGATCAAAGAAACAATTTGTTTACTTTTAAGAATGAAATATAAAAGTAGTTTGTTTTTTTCCAATCATTTTGAACACAGTGGTTCTTCAAGTATTAAGGTAAGAAATGTGCAGTTCAACAAGGTCGAGCTGGAGCAGTTTCTTCCATCCTCACTGCGCAAATTCGTTCAAAGTTGTTGATAATCACCTGTTGATAACCTTTGCAAAGGCAGAGAGATAACACAACTGTATTCTAAGGATTTCTTCATCTTGCTTAGTTTATTGAACCATCTTTAAATTCTTGCATTCTTTGAGTAATGGCAAAATGAATTTTACTTCTACAGATGCTCTTTTTAACTTGTGATAATGATTTTTACCACAAGAGAAGAGCATTGTATGGAAAGCAAGGAGAAAATGTAACATTTTCAACAAGTGTGAATGTAACATTTCTAAATGTGATCTTTAAATTAAGACAAAATTTTGCAGATTAAGTGTACTTATCCTTACACTTGTAGCTGAAGTTCAGGTTTGAAATATTTATAAAATATATTACTTGCTCAAATTCTTTTGGAAACTAAATATACAGATGAGCTGGACTGCACCAAACAAGACCTTGAAAATATAGATATCAGTTCTCCATGATAAGCAAATTCTACAGTTATTGAAATAATCGATCATTATTATTGCTGCTAATGAAACACCAAGATTTCATCGTCTTCAAAGTAGTCATTTAATATAATAATGTACAACATTTCATTATTACAAAAATGTTCAGACCTTCTGAGGAAGATGGAAAATGTTGTTTTCTTTTGTTTTGTTTTGATTTTTTAAAATTAGTTAATGAATCAATTTGAATTCAGCATGGACAAAAAAGTGACCTTGACCAACAAAATCCATTTAATATCTTTGTCCCTTCTATGTGTTCCACCTATCTGGCATTGATTTATAAGGGGAGTTTGCAGAGAGCTGTTGCTAGGGGACAGAGCTTGTGTAGGTCCCCATTAAAGCAATATTCCTGAAGAAGAAAAGCAATTTACATGTTTCAAGTGCTGCCTACGAAAAAAAATTTTAATCAAGCCTAAATAAGTTATAAAAGGGAACAAGCATAATCTATATGAGTAAAAACCCTTGTGCCAGGGACAAATAAAGGAGCACAGGTCATACACTGTGATCTAGATGTCACTTCTTTGCAACCTGGCAGACAGCCTCAGTGATTTTTCATTTTATTAAATTCCTTCCAATTTATACCTCATAACCAAGGTCAGAATATTTAGAATTAATTTTACCTACTATATACATTCACTACTTTCATTTAACAGAATAACTTTGATATTAACCAGGCTGCCAGTCTCCAGGGTAAAAGCCATAGGAGGGAAGAAAACTGTCAGGACCACGTCTTTTGTTCCCCAAGTAGCCAAATGCTTTCTGAATTGTTGCCCTAGAGGGGAGTCTGCCTGACTGGGAAGAAGAACCACTGTGATGGAACTGGGTTTTATAGTTGTTTATGTCCAGTTCCTTAGTTCCTTTTTTTTAAAAACTGCTCCATGTATATAAATGCATCTGAAACCTTGCTTTAATATACCTTATAGTTAAAACAGAAACTGTGGATAGCTGACTGTGAAAACTCAAATTCTCGTCCCTCCCTTTTGTGCAGGCCTTCCTTCCTTCCTTCCT
>VZRX01001547.1:0-71283 GCA_013398075.1 Notiomystis cincta
ATATATATATATAAATATATAATCAAGCAAAATTTTTAGTGAAGAATTGGCAACCTACATACTTACATGACTGTAAATGTTTTCAACAGGTTGTATCAGTCTGTAAAAATTCTATACTCCTTTGGGATTTTTGTGACCTATTCGATTCAGTTCTACGTCCCTGCAGAGATTCTCATTCCAGTTGTCACCTCCAGAGTGAGGCAGAAGTGGAAGTTACTCAGTGAGCTTGTGACGAGAGCACTCCTAGTCTGCTCAACGTGTAAGTATGTGCAGAACATCCATAGAAATGCTGGTATATCTTGTTAATTTAATTATATGTTCTGTTGTTTATTTTTCCAGAGGCTAGCAAACCTGAAATTTTGTTTCAGCGATTCACTATGTTTAGACTTTTATGAACAAGTGAAAATAACGTTGTATTTTTATTTTAACCACATTTGTTTTAGTAGGTGTGACCAATTATTTGACAGCCATGTCTTTTGCTGGTAATACCCTAAAGCTGCCAACTGGAAAATAAACCTTTTTCAAATAAAATTTTTTAAGTGAAGCACACATTGTTGAGATTTGTCAGCGTTTATCTGTGTGATCTTCAGCACCTGCTTGTGATGGAGAAATCCTTTCTCTGTTTTGTTGATCTGAGGATTAAGCCTAAAGGTGTGCTGGGTCTGTATCCGTAGAGTAGCTTTGTCAAACATGAATGCCTGGTCACAGAGTTCATGAAGTGCCACTTATTTTAGGTGATGATGTATACGAATATATATATATTTAGGTGATGATATATACAAAGTAGTTTTGCATCTCTGCCCTCACTGCCTGTTACTCCTGTTTTTTTTCTTGCTTGTCCCCTAATCTTCCCATCCCTCCTATTGTGTCCCTGCTTTCTCACAGCTGGTTGAGATGTACGAGTAGGAGTCAGCAGAGCTGACATTGAATGGTGAGTGTGGTCCCATCTAGGAATCAATAGTCCTGAAGATAATAAACTGTGGGGGAAGTTTACCTTTGCCTTTACAGCCCCAGCCAAAGTGCTCAATAACATAGGAACCTTTTCTCAAAGACGTTATAAAAAATCTGTTTCTGGTACAAAACTGGCTTATTGACTTGACCATTTGTATTGAAATGAACTGTTAATATCTTAAAGACAATCAAAACTGATCAATAAACCAAAAAAAGCTTGTTTTTTAGGGGAAGGTATTGATGAAAAAAAGATATTTGGTTTATTCTCTCCATTCCCTTGATGAATGCAGTAGCTAATGTGCTGGATGACACCTAAGAATTGTTGTCACAGAAAACTTTTAACATCCAGTGAGACCTTCTTAAGGTCAAGCCTGTTGAGAAAAACAGTTTAATGTCAGTGCAATTTAATTACTACAGTAAGCTAATGGAAATGCCATCAATCTAATGACTTGCTGCTCTGAAAATACATCTGCTTTGTGAAATTAAAAAAAAAAAAAAAAAGAAAGCCCAAAGTTTTCTGGAATGGTGAAGTACATATCTCCTGAAGCATCACATAGCCTGTGTTCTATATCAAGTGCTCAAGGCATTAAGATGTTAAGATTGAGGATAGATGAGTAGCTCTCATAATACCTGAGAGATATTTTGATCAAAAAGCTTCAAGGTTCAAAATGCTTCTTAGTGTCTCTCCAAGACACTGAAAGGTCACCACTAAGATCTCCAGTCCTAACCACACCTCACTGTCATGAGGCCCTTGACTGCTGCTCACTCCCTGTTGCCCTTTATGTGCCCCTTATCATCTGCCCTGGTAATGATATCATCAATAGATTTGAAAAGCTAAAAATCTTGTAGATCCAAACTGTTACTTACAGCCAAAGGCTTCAAGGAGTTGTAGGTGAAAAATATTTTCATGTATGTTTCTAGTGAGAAGAGCCAGTGGTGAAGAGTCTTACAGGCACATTTCCCTGTTTGACTTTGGGAAATTATAAATGACTTCATGATATTCAGCCATAGGATTTTTTCTTAATTTTTCCATTAACCTTTGTAATTTCTGGTTAGTCAGAAAAGGGAAGACTGGGAAACAATCTCCAAGAAAAGAAAGTAAAGTAAAGGAAGGAAAATTAACTATATATATGTAAAGATACATATATACAAAAGATATAGCTATGTATATAAAGATGTAATATTAGAATGCTGTATCTTTGTGTCTTTGGAAAAAAGTATGTATAGTAAAATTGTACCTAGTGTATGCCATTGAAACTTTCCTGTAATATGAATCTCTAAAATGAAGCTGCTGAAGTGTTACTGGGATATTTGAGGATATTAAATTGTTTGCTGCAAGGCATAAAAAAGTAACATTAAAAGGTTGCTCTTAAAGGTTTGATATTTGCCAGGCTGTTGTGTGATGTGTTGTATTATCCTAGTGGCATTTCAGGACACTAAGAAGCATTTTCCCAATTGGTTTCTACAACATGTGTGCATACAGTAGCTGTAATACTTGTTCCCCACCAGTTGTGTAAGCTCCCATGCTTACTTTCATCTTCTGCTTATCAGTTTTTGTTGAAGCACTGGTTTTTAAACAGAATTAATTTAAATAGCTTCACTTTTCACTTAGCTGCACTTTGTCTAACTGCAGAACATGGTTCCTAAAATGATTCAGAAAGTGTTTCTTTAATAGAAAGTAAAAATCCAAAACATTTTAAATTGAATTTTAGAAATTAAATGGTTTTGATATCGGTGACGGAGTATGTTGTAATGTCTGGACTATTCAGAGGTCATTCACTGATTAAAGGGAATTTACTTGCTTGAAAATAATTCTTTGAGAAGAGAAACTTCAGCTGTGTTGCTAGCAACACATTAGCTTTTTAAGAGAAGACACAAAAAATCACTTATTACTAATTCTTGGGGCTTTTGCATTACTCAAAAATTATGTCATTGTTTTATTGCTGGAGTATATGAGAAAGGTTTTTTTTGAAGAGGCAGACCCAGAAGTCTTTTGGTTTTTTGTCATTTTTTTCTGGCCTGATAAGGTTTGTTTTAGGTAAGGACTTGACAAATCACTGGGGATGTAACACACACCCAAAAGCCGTCTGTGTTGCTTAGGGCCTTTTATTACTTACTCACTTTTGGACACTTAGCATTGCAGGAGAATGATCACAAGTATCTTTTACATTTTTAGATTTCCGTGTTCTGCTTCCTCTGCTTTTTTTTCTATTTCCTTTACAAGAGACATTCATCTTTGTATGGATTTCACTGCATATGGTGTAGCAAGCTGGAAGATCCCACCATACTTCATAAATCCCGACATAAGCCATTGTTTTACAAACTCAGATAAGCACTTGGTGCACTGAGTGGAGGAGTGAGCCAAGCTTATGTTAAAAGTCCAGCCTAGAGCTAGAGACTGAGTTTGGTGGGAGCAGGTGGGAGCTGGATGTCTAGCTAGCTAGGCAGAAATAGGATTGAAAGTGTGACTAAGCATCACTGTGGTGGGCAAAGTTAGAAATTACAAACACACACAAACAGAAGGAATAGGACAAGGGAGTCCCCACAGGATTTGGAAAGCACTAGAAGAGATGTGCAGGTGCAGTTTTGTGTGGATACTGCCTTGGTATTTGTGGTATTGGAATATCACATAACCTCAGTGCTTTGAAATATTTATGAGGGTGGAATTTTTATACTGTTGAAAGTATTTACCCCAATTTTACATATTAAAAACACATATCAGAAATATAGTTTGGATCTGTGTTTGCTGCATCTACTTGGGTGAAGGTTGGGCATCATGCTCAAGGTTCAGCCCTTAGCCAAGCCTGTTACATGATAGGATTGGATCTCTGGCATATTGGGATTAACTGTTGAAGTGTGAAGCTTATTCAGTTTGCTTCTGAAGGAACTGGACCATCTTGGATGAATTTTTAAAAGATCATTTAATATTGTTAGGTAGAAAGCTGTAAGTTTTATCTTTCCAGAGGTCAGTTTGTCTGGGAGAACAAGAAAAAAACTCCTTTTACTCAAATCAGTTCTGTTATGCCCATTGCTTGAAATAAACTGCTGTTACATCATGAGTGTTCTTTACTCTCTCTTGCTTACTTGGTACTGAGATCATGGTGATTCTGGGAGGGGAGAATTTGGAGAGGTTTGTTTAGCTTAAGCAATTAATTCTCCTGTGTTAACAGCTTCAAAATATGCTGAGAACTTGGAGATTGAGAGATCTGCTAAGCATTGGTCAGTGTTGATGCTAAATGGCATCAAACATATTCACTTCTGATGCCTCTCAGTAAGAATTGTGATAAAAAAATTTAGGATGGGGCAAGAATATAAGTTTCCAGTAGAATGAAAATTTAAATATCTCACTGTCTAGCAAAGGTCTACTCATGTCTTCTGACTGAAGGACACTGAAATTAAATCTGCTTGCTGGATGTGCTGAAAGAAGTATGGGGGGATAAAAAGTAGTATTGAGAAAATATTTTATCTGGAAAGGTGGCAGCAAATCCATGAAGAAGTAAAGGAATAAAACAGAAAAGAACAATTGGAACATTATTTTCATTTTTAAAGAATAAGGTGTGTTCGATTTATTAAAGATAGTAGTGACAGAATTTTTTTTGTGAATTGGTAAGAGCTCCTGAAGAGTATCAGCAAATATAATGGAGAAAACTGGAGTTGAGCACTAATAGTGTCTTTCATCCACACAAGAAGTTTAGAATATTATTTTTTTAATAGCTTAATTTAGGGCTGTGTTCCTGCAGCCACGGTTCCCCTGTTAAAATGAAAATACTGCATTTGCATGTGGATGTGGAGATATCACTTGAATTGTCAGCTGTTTTGATTATTACCTTGAAATGAAAGAAATTTAATTGAAGGGCTGATCCAGCTGAGCATGAACTGAGCTGTTACTGAGCTGCTTGGCACTGAGTCTGAGCTTAGTGTGTAATTTTACCAAGAGGAGAATAAATGCATCATTCAGTTGAGCTTATCAGTTACACTTTTCTAAATATTTCCCTATTTTAACTGTACCTGGTTTTAGGAAAGAACAGTTCTTTGTGCTGAACAATTAGACACAAGATAAGATGATGTTTACCAGATGTCTTACACTGTTTGCACTGATGCTGTGCCAATAAACTACTTGCTTAGAGTAGCTGCAGGAGAGGTAACGTGAAGGAGTTTTAAGATCTGTTAGATCTTAATGCATACTCTTAGGATAAAGTGATAATCATTTTTATAGAAGAGGCTTATATATCAGTTATTAGACACAGGTGTTTTTTGGTTTTTTTTAAAAAGAGTTTGTTCATTTCAGAGAGTCATATTAATGACAGAAAAATGGAATAGTTAAATTAGTGATTTAGGAAAATTGCTGATGGGATATAAAATATTTGGGTGGACTGCTAACAGCTCCATCAAAGTGGGCTTAAACACAAAATAGTCACTTATGAATTGTCAAAGGAATAAAATAATGAGAAATAGATATGTGAAATCAGGTTTTTTCAACCTTTTGGAGTATCTTTGCAAGAAGAATAAATCTCTTCATTTCAGGGTTAATATATCCCGATTATGATTCCTTTCTATTAATGTGCCATTATAATGTGCAATTATGTCATATCTTATGAATTGCCATTGGTGTAGGCATTAATTTATGGACATATAGTAACTTATGTTGTTTTTTTAACAGTGCAGATATTAAAATATTTTTAACCCAATTTTAATATATGGATACCAGATATCTGTGGTTTATGATTAATGGTCAAATGTTATGGTTTATTTGAATGGTGCTGGAAGTGTTTCTTATTGCTCATTGTTGTAGAGACATTAATGTGTGAATACATTTTCCAGATAGAGCCTTAGGGACCAGCAGAATGGTCTAATGTTAGTATTCATCACTGCAAAATTTTGTTTTAAAAGCCGTACATAGAAAATAAAGGTTGTAAAATAAATTCCTGAAAAGCTAAAACAAGTCCTGCTTTATCTGTTTGGGGTTTTTTTAATTACTTTGATGTATGTTGGACTCTACTATTCAAGTGTTAGTAAGGATTCTGAATAAATTTTGGTTTTGTGCTTCAGATTTTGGAGTACAGTTCTTTTCCAAAAAAATTTTATGGGACAGAAAGAAAAGTATGGGCTTGAATATTGGGCTCTGGATATATTCAAGAACTGTCTGGACACAATCCTGTGCCATGTGCTCTAGGATGGACCTGCTTGAGCAGGGCGGTTGGACCAGACAAGTCCAACACTGTGGTGCCTTCCAACCTCACCCGTTCTGTGACTCGCTGATTCTATGATTTGTGATTGAGGTGAAAAATGAAAAATTTTGAAAAATTTGTAATAAGAAAATTAAAAAGCAATTTAGGGCTTGTCATGAAATTTGCCTGATTTTCGTTCTGAGACATTTGTTCCATAATTTACAAAACAAATGAAAAACAAATAGTTTAACAATTCAATTATGTATTCTGAAGTAGTTGATCATATTCAGGGACAATAATTATTTTAATATTAAAAAATTATTTACATTAACTTCTAAATTATTGAGATTTAAAAAAAATAATTAGTGGTTCCTTTTTGAATTCTCCTTTGTAAATTGTATTCAGTTATGGTGAAGTGACAGGAGAAGATTCCTAATGCTATTTACAGTGTAAATCTACCTGTCAGTCGGTGCTCTGAAGATTTGAGGTCACGCCTGGCATGAATTGCGAAGTCTTACATGGGTTAGGACTGGTCTAGTTTAGCGTGGAGAGCTCTGTTTTCTGCACCTCTACAGCTGCAATGGTCATCCAAGCTTTGACTCCTTGGAAGCAAGAGAGAGGAGAGATGCTTGGATGGACCAATCAGTCTGATCTGGTTTACAATTTGCTTCTGGACAAGTTGAATTGGGCCACGGAAATGCTTATTCACTTCTTTGGCGTGTTTGAAGGAATACAGGTGAGAGGTATATCCAGCATTTGGTATGGGGAATCCTTCTTGGGAAGAGTGAGAAGTGATGCTGAGTATCATGCTCAGTTGCCTGCAGATCAATCCCATTTTCCCTTTCTAACAATAATTTAAAAATTAATCATTAAGCCTGCTTTTATTTTTTTAGTTCCAGTCTATATTTTCCATCTGTATGCTTACAAATATACTAATGTGGTGATATGAACACTCTTTGTCCAAATAACAAAAATACATATATATAATCTCTAGCTTATAGAAAGTGAACTTTATTTGTAATATTTCAATAATTCATGAATTTGTGTCTCTCCATTATTTTAGCCCATTATATTTCTATGCATGAACTGACTTAGAAGAGAAGGTCATTTATCAGGTTTCTTCTTAAATGTCATACACGAGCCAGTGATTTTCTGTCATGCTTATTGAGTGGAGCAGCTATTTTTGTATGTACCCCTTATGCATTTTACATCTATTCAGTGCTTCGTAGACTTGAAATTTCCTTTAAGATCTAGAGATTCCTAAGGGGAAAGTAAAGGATTCAGCATATGGAAAAACATCAGTTTCTTAGTCCGTAGTTAAGAGGAAATAGATAATGTTGCTTGGCATTTTAAAATTTTCCTCGTTTTTTCCAGGAGATTGGCATATGTCTTCCTTCCTCCCTTTTGATATGCAACAACACAGAGTTGAAAAATATATTGAGTTAATGGGAATACCAAAAATAATAGCATGCCATGCTTTTCTTAGTTGGTTAATCAGAGTTAAGTATTGTTGAATATTAATCTGTACATTTTCACTTGATAAGGTCCCTCATCCCCCTGATGTAGTGATAATGAGCAACATTAATTCACAGCTACAGAAGGTCTAGGGAACCTATAGCACGAATGACTTCCCATTCACTTTTAAATCCTTAGGCTTTCAACATCATATTAAAAGATTCAGTAGTTTGTTCCTTCCTATTGTATCCTGTTAACCGTATTCCATCTAGATTTTTTTTAAAAACCTGGAAGTTTTCCTAGAGCTGACTTGCACTGTGGCTCTGGACCTTTATCCTGGGGCAAACAGAAAAGCTGTTTTCTAGGGTTTAGGGGATGGGGGGAGAAAGAGAAATACCTTTATTGTATGTTTTTTATGGTACATGAGTCAAATTAACATCTTGCTGCTTACAAATGTAGAATATCTTCTCTATTGTCTTTGGTTTTCTTTATCCTACCACAGCACATAATTCCATATTCTTATCATGCTAGCTCTAGCATTCAATCAGAAAAGAGCAGATTGGCTTCACTAATCAGCAGAACCCCCCTGATCTCTGTTTAACTATTTTGTGTTTTTTTTTCATTCAGCTAGCAATAAAACATACAGTGTTTTGACTTGCAGTAATGCTCTCTGATAAAGCTCTTCTGTTGTCAAAATAATGCTGTTTTGATGTCAAAAATTCTGTGTCTTGTTCTTTGTGGTTGAATGATGTTCTTAATTAACATGGGGTGTTGTGGTAAGGTTCTCCCAAGTATAGTTCTTCCTTCAGTAAAATGTCTTGAATTGCATTGCTGTCCTACTGCACTGGTGTGAACCTCCTTATTGAAGGCTGCTTGGTTCAAAGTCAGGTTTCCAAAGGAATTAAGTGTATGCAATTGTTCCATCAATGTTTCCCCCCACAAATGGCTCTGTCTTTGCTGGGATAAGATAATATTTTTGTTCTTCTTGCTTTTCACTCCACTCACTGGTACCTGCCCATGGTCTTACTGGTTGCATCTCCTGTGACCGTTCAGATTTCAACCTCCCATTTTTGCTCTTTTTTTGAAGAGCCATTGACTCTCGTGTTCTGTGTATATCCACTACTTATTCAGTGACCATAAACTTTATATTTTGTAACTTTGCTGCATTTATTTTATTTTTCCATTTTTATTTCTATTTATTTTCCTTTATTTATGCTTTAATTGTTGGACATAATTCATCTGTGGTATCAGACAAGAAGCCAGAGGATTATTAGTATAAATGCATCAAATGAGCCATTATTATTATTATGTGACAAGTAATCAACTTGACATGATGTATTCCAGATCTAAAGTCTAAGTGGTGAAGGAAGCTGCAATTATGTGGTTTATGTTTACTTTAATTATCCCTATTTGATAGCTACACACTATATTTCTTGCTGGAAGGCAGAATGATTGCAAATGCTTGCTGCAAAGTGCACCACTGAGAATATGGCAGGAGTTTAATTTTAAGACCTGGTACTCAGGCATATAGACTAGGCTAGAAGAATTTACTGTTCAGTTAAATGTACCTTCTAAGTGTATGTGGAGTGTGATTTAACATTTTGATCCTGTTTCAAGGTGGCCATCTAGAAGTTACTTACTTTGTGGGAGTGTCCAATAGAGTTAGGAAGCAGCTCGGAGACCTGAGTGACTTTTGATTGCAGAAACACAGATTCTAGCTTTATTGCTTTTGGGGAAAAGGGGTAGTAATTTTGGACTTTGTTGCATTAATTAATGCAATGAAGTGAGCTAATTTTTTAACAAATTCAAGTGAAAATAATATTTAATGAGCTAAAAAGAAATTGAAAGTGAGCTAGCTGAGGTTAAGGAAATGTTAAAGTATCACGAATGAAAACTAAAATTATTCATTTTTGTGGCTCTTTTAAGCTGGATATCTAAGATCTAATTCTTATTCATCTTTGTGCCAAATAAACTGTGAAGTAGTGATAAATTAACCTGCCTTGTGAGGATACAAAAGTCTGCTATGGAATTAGGAGAAACTGAATTATTTGGCAGCGTTAACATTTCTTCAGTAGGAGAAAAGGGACCAGAATCCTTTGTATTTTGAGTCATCCCAAGTACATTTCCATGAGTCACTGTTTTAGAAACAACTCTTTATATCTTTTTTTAATTGCTAGAAGGAACTACTGTGTAACTCTGGTGGTGTCTTCCTTCAAAGCGGAGAAAAGTACGTGAATTGTTGGGCATATCCATCTTGGTTGCAAAGATGAATCCAGTCAGTTACTATCCCTGCTCTTTTATCTGTGTCTTTAAAATTTGCCATTTTCTGTGTTGCAGTTATCAACAGCTTTTAGGTGCCATTCTTTTGTCTGTTAGGTTTAAGGATCCTTTCTTACACATGTTAATGAAAGCAGGCTATAATAAACTTGCAGTTGGTGTACTCTTTCATAAACTAAAAGGACTGAGTGTAGGAGGCATTTTCCAATACTTCATGTTTAAGATAACTTTTTTATACCCAGTATAAAAGAATGCTAACATTCATACAATCTCACATCTTTTTGGGTTGGAAGGGACCTTAAGGATGATTCTGCAATAAGCAGCAACACCTTACACTAGACCAGGTTGCTCAAAGCCATGTCCAGCCTGACCTTGAACACTTCCAGAGATGGGACATCAGCTTCTGTGGGTAACTTGTTCCAGTGCTTCACTGGAATGCTCTTAGTGAAGAATTTCTTCCTAATATCTAAGCTAAATCTACCTTGTTTTAGTTGAAAACCATTACCTCTTGTTGTATCACTCCAGGCACTTGAAAAAAGTCCCTGTCCAGCTTACTTGTCAGCCCCTTTTAGGTACTGGAAGGTGCTAAATCTCTCTTCTCTTACCCATCAAGGGAAAAGTAGTTTAAATTGTGCTTACAATAATGCTGGGCTTAGAAGTACACATTAAAATTTAGGAAGGAATCTTGGAGTCATTGTCCAGAGATTTCTGAAGCTGTGAACTCAGGATCCACTGGCAACAAAAAGGACAGTGAAATTGTCAGAAAGCAGCACAAAGGGCATCGGTTTGCTGCCATATAAAACTTGGCTTTCTATGGTTTAAGTGTCAGTACAGTTCTGAACTCAGTATTTTGACTAGGATGTACTGGGATGAGAGAGACTATGTGGAGAAAAACAAGTGTTCTCTGACTTCAGCCCACATTCAGCTCTGGGGAATTCAGTTTCTTATTAACACATGCTGGTAAATATATCTGTCTTTAAGAGCCATTTCTTGCTAAAAGAAAATAAGTTAAATCTGATAGTTCAATGCAAAAATAAATAATACAGTAGCTATTTTTCCATGTTACTCCTACAATTTTTATTGGCAATTATCAGAGGAGTAAAAAGATAACTTATTATTTTCATTTACTTTTTCATTCTGTGCATAGTTGTTGTGTTTTGTTTTTTCTTCAGTAGGTGGTTGAACCCCAAGGAAAAGAACAACTTAGTTATTAAATGGTCTGTATATGCATAACTTTGAGTGCTCTGCTCTTGCAGTGAGAGCGCCAGAATGACAATAATCACAATGAAAATAAACACACAAATTATTGTGAGCAATTGTTTTAGCTCAAATAACTGTCGTTCTATATAACATAAAATTACAGGGGGTAAGCACAATAGAAATAATCGCTATGATTAAATACAAACAAAGTGCTTAATAGTAAAATATAAAGCAAGAATACAGTATTACTGATTTGGTTACCAAAGTGCAGGGTAACATTTTAAATTCACCAAAGATAATCAGTCTTCAACTAGTTTGTGACAAAGGACTATGTATAATAAAAAGCATGACAGGTTTTCTCAGAAGGATCTTGGGTCCTGTGGTTCTTGATTTTCCAACTTAAATCTAAAAGCGAGGAACACAGGACAAGTTAATGGAGCGAGTTCAAAATCAATTCTCAGTGCTGAATATTGCCCCTCTCACTTGCCAGCACATGGAACATAATAAGTTACATCCTTAGGCAGGCAAGGCTATGTTTCTACTTCTTATTGAACATTCTTTATTAGATAAAAAGGAACAGAGAGAAGTTATGGCTAACCTTTTTTGTAACTTATTTATTCAGCTCTGTCATTTGGAATAGCTACACTTTGCAAATGAAGATCCTACAAAAACTGGTGTGGTTATTTTCAGGGTAGTTCATCTAAAGCTGGTTTTCTTTGTGTTGTGTTTGCAAACACTAGACATACTGAACCTCCTTTGAAGCTTTAGAGAAGACTGGAGAAGGAATTTCTATGTAGG
This sequence comes from Notiomystis cincta, assembly GCA_013398075.1. Lineage (NCBI taxonomy): Eukaryota > Metazoa > Chordata > Aves > Passeriformes > Notiomystidae > Notiomystis > Notiomystis cincta. The sequence goes on from VZRX01001547.1 coordinate 11,850, forward strand.
ATATCATTAATATTTGCTGTTCTGTGTTTTGAAAAGGCTTAGCATTTCCATAAAGCTGCCTGCTGGTTTATGTACAGCTATAAAGTTATCCCACAAGCTGAGAATCAAAATAATTTTCTCTAATAATATCACAGAAAAAAATTGCAAAATACATTATGCAACAAAATGGACTATTATGTATATTCAGATATATGCCTGTGCATTTCTTATGCAGACCACAAAACATTTGAGAGAGAGAATTTATGAAGCAGACCCTAACCAGTCTCATATAAAGCCAGGTTCGTTGAGTCTCACACAGCAGTAGAGAGTAGGTGAGCATTCCTTATTCTATACTCTATAGTATATGGAATAAGACTAGAAATCACCAAAATAATATCTGGGATCAAAACCATGCATAATAGCTAAAATCCTAGTTAGCCTTTTTCCCTGATTGGTGGTGAGTCTCACAGCAGCATTTCAGGCACTGGAGCACCACGGCACTTTCTGCATTTCTCTTCCAGTAAATGTATTTCTCCTACTGCAGACCACTTTCCTGCAACCTGTTTAAGATATCTATTGTATTTATATCAATACATTTAAAAAAAACCCACTTGCTAGATGCCTCTAACAATATTTTTATCTGATACTGGAGAATTTGGATACTGCATGTACTCATATATATGTATAAAAGAGAAAAAAATTAAAATTAGAGAATAGGGAGTAAAGATATAAAACATGATTTGAAGTCATGAACAAAACCCCATGTAATTTCAGTTTCATCACTTTCATCTGAAGGAATGACCCACAGCTTTTCTTTTTTTCAACCAAAGGCAATTTGTCATTACTTCTCTCCTTCCACAAATTCGTTGTACATGAAAATGGTACAGCATGAATGGATATTGGGCAGTGGGTACTGGACTGGATAGATAAGTTGAAGAAAAAACTGTAAATAGCAAAATACTGACACAAATAAGTTAATATTGTATTTTACTAACTGAGAGGGTTGTGCCTTCTGAAAGATGCAGCCAGAGTTGCTAGGTATATTAAACTGGAAGGTGTGATGAAGGGTAAAGTATGTGCATTATAAATGGTAATTTATATATGAATGAACTATATGTTTTCTGCACAGAGAAGAAAGTGCATATCCCTGTTAATAAAGACCTTTGGTCTCAACAGAAAACAAAAAGAACAGGCATAGAAGCACATGTTTAAGTAACTACCCAAAGGTTGTTCATCAAAGACTGGAATTTCTCTGTGTACCATTAGCATAGCCAGTTCACTGAGAAATTCCCAGCTATTGGGCGTGAAGATGATGCAGGAAATACTTTGAGGAAAATGGGATCAGAAGTTCATGTTCTGCTTCTTTAGTCTTCACAATTCAGAGTGCAGGTCTGGTTGCATGCCAGTGGCTGGTGAGAGAGCTTCTGCAAAGGTGGTGTATGAGGTTGAAGTGAAATTCTAAAATTTACTTTAAAAAATCTGCAGCTATCAGAGTCCTGATACATTTGCTTATGGATAGAGTCCATAAAATACATCCCTTGCTGGTGTCAGTTCCTTGGCTGAATCAGGAAAGTCATGATACTGTGTTTCTCACAGATGCACTTCAGGAAACTATGAAATTAGAGGACCTTGAAGAGACTTTATAGAAGCCAGTGGTTGACAGCATTACCAAAGAGGGATAGTGCATATTTTGGAGAGCTGGATAATGTGCAAGGTGTCAGTAATTGCTTCAAGAATCACTTCACTCTTCATTGTCTGTGAAAATGTAAATCCTGCATGTCGATACTGAACACTAGGAAAGTATTACCTGGGTTTTGATGCAATTCACTGGACCACAGGAAATGAAAAAATAAGAATTATCTATTGCTGTTCTTTTTCTGCACGAAAACACCTGCTCTTTTAAAAATGCTTTTATGCTTTTGTTGTCCTCTATTTGGAACTCATGTTGTGGTCTTTGGTATTGCCTGGGCTATTAAAAATTTCAACTGGCTACTTGTATGTGTTGAGAGGGCCTGAGAGAGATTGGGCTTGTATGTCCTTTCAAGGTCTCTTTTATTAGTAATTTCCTGGTTCCTTTTGCCTTTTTCTCATCACAAAGTTCATTTGTTTGGAATCCCTGCACTGTGCAGCAGTATTAAATATTTAATTTCTTTCGTGTGCATAGAACCATGGAAAATTGGAGTTTCGCAGAAGTGAAATAGTTTCCTCAGGTAAAATTTCAGTTTCCTAATATAAAAATTCAATATTTTAGAGAATGCTCTATCATAAATACTGTTAAAATAAAGCGTAGGGAAACGTAATTTTGAAGGAGAAAGACTTTTAATATTTATAAGCGTTTCACTTGCAGAAATGTTGACTGAATTATTGGTAGTCATAACACATTTTGAGAGCATAAGAATTTATAAAACCAGACATAATTTTCACCTCTTATATCTGAGCAATTCTTCCATCCTTAGTACCTGTAAGTTTACAAAAGAAAACTCTTTTTGCTTTTCTCCATTTTGATAGAAGTTTTTCTGTGTTAATTTACTCCTGCATTGGAGTACTTTTGAGCATGGTGTACTGTTTAAATTTTGGGGCACAGGAATTGATTAGAGAGTTTAAGCTTTTGTTTATAGATGAATGTGAACTTTTTGAGGTTGATAATTTCATTATCTAGTTAGTTACTTTTTGAACCCTAAAGTTGCTCTAGAATCTTGAGACTTGTTCAAAGACCAGTGAGTTACTTAAAATGTAATTTAGTTTGACCTTAAATTGATCTAGTACGTACAATGAAGTAATTTACTACAGCTCATAATTTAGAATTGAATTTCTTAAACGGCAGCTTTTTTAAATAACAATGCTGGGTAATTGAGTATATAATTGTAGTTCCCTTAATTGCATAATTCCATAGCCTTTTCGGAAGGTTGCAATTTGGTTTTCATCACAGCCTTTTTAATCAGTGTAGAGCTGTAATGGTGCAAGCTCTGACACAAAGGAGCGAGGTATTATTTGTTCTCCAGTGGTGGGTGCTGGTATTGGCTACAGCACCACTGCAGAGAGCTGCAGAGTAGGTGATGTATCTGCCTGACCTCTAACTCAGTGAGGAGGGAAGATGGCAAAGCTTAAAACAATCCACTGGGGATCTGGGAGTTTCTGGAGCTCATGCAGGAAAGGCACGTTTTGCAAGGAAAGGTTACACGTGGAGAAGTAGGGCCAAACAGCCAAATGGCAGGAGAAAGATGATACCATCATTTTTCCCTAGAGACCCCTTGCCTCCAGGAATGAGAGAGTGCTGATGGTGCTGGAAATGTTTCTTTCTGATCCCAAGGAAGGCCCAATCAACAACATTCACACAGATGGAGAGACTAAAGCAGTTTGATATAGCTGTTGGTAGTTTATGTACTAAGCTGGTTGATGCATGCACTGATTATCTCAGATGGATTTAGCTTCTTTCTTTACAGGTTGAAATCTTTCGTTGTTCTGAACAAAAATGAATTTTTGTGTGTGCCTCTACATTCCAAATTTTAATTGCATTGTCTGCTATGTTTATTTGGAAATTAAGAGAGAAATTGCACAATCCCATTTCAATGTTGTACTTATGCTTTTGGGAACAAACAAATTTGGACCTTTAATTTTGCAACTGGGTATCTCATTTTAAGTGTAGCAGTCAGAATCTGAGATTTCCATAAGTTGGAAACAAATATTCTACAGCAGTGTTAATGATGGTTAAACTTCTGTGATCACTTGCTGTTTTCCAATAACTTGTTTTACAGGCAATAGCTTCTCATCCCTCTAACAGGCAGCAGAGAATTCAAAACCAAGCAAAACTTTTCCTTTTAGTAGGCATTTGAATCGATTTTTCAATTGTTCATGTTGGCAATGTGATTGAATTTCCTTTCCAAAGCATATAGTTCAGAGACTTTCTGCTATTAGAGCCATCAAGTCCCATCCATTCCAGGTTTTTCATAAGGTAAATGTGTGTGTATGGTGGTTTTCAACTTGGATTTCAAAAAGTCAAGCTCTGCCTTAGAGTTGTGCTAAAGACACTCCATGTATTCCTAGGGAGTGACTTCCAACCTTTATGGTCCTCCACACTCTTATTTGCATCTCCATCTTTTTAGTGCAGGGATTTGCTCTCTCCTGAAGTTTGTCTGTAAGCTGTAACTCCTACAATCCAGGACATGGGAGAATGTTGGTTCTTTTTTAAATGATGAGATAATTTTTTTGTAAAAAGTATATTTCAATATAAAATGCAGAGTCCTATTAAAGACAGTGCCTTCACAGTACAGAAATGGAGCCAGAGACCCCAGTCAAGACCAGGCTAACACTGCACGGTGCTGGCAGTGGCTGACATGCTGCAGCATCTCAATTAAGTCTGGTTTAATTACCCTGCTGTATAATCAGGTAGTAATTCTGTCTTATGGATCAAATTGCAATTATCTTTCCATTTCCATTTTATTCTAGTGACCTTCATGTGAGAAAGCTGAAAACTATAATGTAATTGCAGGGATTTTCTGTTCTATAAATGCTGATGCTTATCATTATGTAGTAAAAAAACCCCTTAAATAACTGAAATTTTTAATTAGTTGTTTAGTAAAAAAAGAGAAAAATCTCCCTAGCCATTGGCCTGATCCCAAGCCAGTGAAGTGTTTGGGACTGAGCCTTCATGTGTGTGGTTTTCATAGATCCTGAAAGTTGTGAGAACGAATCTGGGATCTGTGGCAGTTTCCTGCTGACAAATGGGAAAAGATGAGTCCTTGTTTTAGAGAAGTGAAAGGTACTCATTGTTATGAAGGGACAAGAGGTGTAGTGTATGTGAGATGATGTGTCAGAAAGAAAACTATTTAACAGCTACAGGAGAAGGTGTGGAAGGGGATTAGTATGAATGGCAAAATGTCATTGATCAGTATCAAATAATCTGATGGTTTCTTCTGAAATTGGCAGTATTATAACTTTGTTAAAGAAACATACAGTGTATTAAGGCTGAAGTTCTACAATCAGCATCTTCTTTATTGTGATACAATAGCAGAGCACATAAGAATACATATGTTTGGCTAAGATCTCAATTACAACTTTTTCCTAAGTTTGTTGTTTGGGGTTTTTTTCACACAGAATTTTGTGATGGGTTGAGACAGAACACGTTACACAGATGCAATGTTTTATTAATTAAGCCTAATATTATGAGTATAATTCATGTACAATGCAATTGTTACTAGTCCAGTTATAATGACATTAACCCTCACAGCCCAAGTTAATTATGATAGAACAGCTGTATGCAATGTGAATTTGCTGTACAAAATGGAAGGTTGCTCAGTGGGTACATGAACTTAATAGATTGTTAACATATACTGTAGTCTCAGAACTAAGCTAAAACAAGTAGGCAAAAGTCAGTTTGACTGATGGCTAAAGACTTGTTCTCACAGTTAAAACAAGCTAAAATCAGCTCAGGCTAATATAGGTCCAGATAAATCCACAATCCCTGCACTCTAGGAGTGTACAAAGCCTGTAGATTTTTTCTGATTGCAGCAAAATAATATATAAGGGCTTACATGTTTAATTAAGTTGCATTTTAAAATATTGCTATGGATGCTGACAAATTGCATGCAAAACTGTTGGCAAAAAGTTACTTGAAATGTATCAGATATCTTAAAGACTACATGCTCTATTTACAACACAATTCTGTACCAACTTCTTGTAGCAACAGAATCAGTGTGCTCTTGGGATATGATGTATTCATGGAAGAACTGAATATTACATTCCATTGTTAGAAACCAGATGTTAGTTTTGAGGCTTCATCAACATTAAATCTCATTTTCTTTCTTTTTTTTTTTTTTTAATGTGGACAAAGAGTTATTTCTGTTTTCCTTGTTCTACATCAACAGCATCTTTCCTCCCTGAAATAGCAGTGCTAGTGTGTATGTTTTTGTCTTGTGGAGCTGTAAAACATGGTACTTATACTATCTGCCTTGTGCCTTATCTGCTCTGCAGGGGGTGGCCACTGAGCTTGTGATGCATATAGATATGAGGATAATTAGATGTTCCTTTGTTATCATCTTATGTTCTTGCCACCTACTTGCTTGTCCAAATGCTCTCAAGAGATATCCTAATCATTAGGTACTTTGGAGTTGTGGAGAATTGGTGCCATTTAACACATATATGACTCATTGCAAATACTTTGGTTTTGTATGGTGTTCTCACAGTGCAGTTAATCCCCTTGGAAGGTTTGGGCTCTAGAGAAAAAGAGACACTCTTTGGTCATTTACAACGAATCTCAGTATCAAGATAATTAGACACAGGATATCTAGGATAGTATAAAGACTTTCATGTTGTTAAAAATGCTGCTCTTCACAGTGCCTGTCTTTGAGAATTGCACATCATTTACAATCATACAGGCTTGGAAAGTCTTCTAGTTCTTCTAATGTGGTGTAAAATCCATTATATCAATAGATTAAATTGTTTCATTCTGTTTATTTTATAAGTATACAAAAATCAGATTAGTGAAAACATGCAGTCCTTTAAACCTTCATTAGCTATAATGTAACACTGAAAAAGGTAAATGCTTGTATTACCAAGTTCATGCAAGTACTTCTTCAGTTTAGACTTTATGAAGTCTACCTTTATTCTGTCTTACTTTATGCTCAGTATTGCCATTTAAATTACTCGTGTTCTTCTAATCTGTCTGTGCAACTCTATGTCCTTCACGTGGCCGAATTATTTTTATTTTAAGCTGATTTGGGTTTCTTTTGCTTTTGAAAAACACTGAACTTTTGAATTGTTCATATATCTATTTTTGTATGCAGTATGTGCGTTCTTTATTCCCCCTTTCCAGGCATTACTTCCAACAACTACAAAAAGAGAAAAAAAAAACCAAACAAAACAACAACCAACCCAAAAAACTGGAAAAAAATAGATAAGTGGCACCTGCATATAAGCAGTTCCATTATACAAGTAAACAACAAAACAGTCTTTGAAAACATGAAAGCAGATCTAGTCATAGAACAGTAGAGGTAGAAAGGAAGGCACCAGAGGAGCTAGTCAGCCCTGTTGGCCTGCTCAGATGGGTTTTGAATATCTCCAAGGATGGAGACTGCACAGCCCCTCTGGGTGACTGGTGCTGGTGTTGACCACTGTCACAAGGAAGATGTTCTTTCTCATGTTCAGAAAGAAATTCTTGTATTGCAGTTTGTGCCTACTGCCTCTTGTCCTCTGACTGGACAGCACTGTGAAGATTTTGACTCTGTATTCTTTGCTTCCTCCCATGAGGTAAGTGTACACATTGACGAGGCCTCTCTGAGACATCTCTTCTTCAGGCTGAGCAGTCCCTGCTCTCTCAGCTCTCTCATGAATTATGCTCAGTCTTTGAATCATCTTTGTGGCTCTTTGTCAAACAAGCACCAGTATGTTTGTGAGCTATGCAGGTGTACATCCTTTGAGTCTAAAAATACAATTTTAAAATGCATTTAAGCATTTTAAGAGCAAACATTCTTTAGATCTCCATTGTCCTTGTTCTTAAAGCTAATGCAACACTTCAAAAATTCAGCTTAACCCTTAGAGACATTTGAAATAAAGAAGAGGATGGGGTCAGAAGGGTAAATATGGCATATAGTTGAAAAATGGAGTACAATTTTAAATCCCAGTATTTCCTGTATAAGATTATGAGTCACAACTCAGCGGAACATTTGATAGATAGAACGACATAAAAGCCCTTAAGATGCCTTTATTAATGAAAGAAGTGTAGGATACAAGGTATTCAGTTCCTTACATAGAAACATAAAAGGTTTTTATATTTATGGCCAGCCAAATAGTAAGGTATATATGGTAGAATGTGACTAAATTATAAATTCTCCTTATGTATTGCCCAGGTTTGTAAGATGACAGTATTTTAAGGAATGAAAGCCTACAATTAATATATCCTAGATCTAGACAATTATCTCATTTTCTGAAGTGCTGAGCCACCCAACAAATGTAACTGAAGAAAAGTGGTGATTGCTTGGTGATTGGCATTTCTGACATCCAGTAGATGTTTGAATATTGTTTTCACTGTTTAGTTCCTGATACCTGTCAGAGAGGAACATTTCTGTTCCTAGCGTGAGGTTATTCAGCAAATTTGAAGCATCCACAAATTTGAAGCTAACAAGATAGATTTAATCCTTCAGCTTTGCAGTAATTTGGAAATGTTTTCAAAATCAAGACATGCACTGAACAGCAGAGGTAATAAAAGGATTTAGCTCTCACAAAGTGGTTGCAGGTGTTGGATTCATGTCTATCATATTTTACAAGTGCTTGTAGTTTCTGAGTAGTTCCTGCTAGTGAAGAGTGGGTACACACTGTTTGTACCTTCCTGTGCCGTTAGACAAGATCTGGAGCTCCATTGCACTGGTCTGCTCTAGGCTGCTCTTTCTATTTCTATTTCTCTTTCTCCCAGCCTCTTAAAGAGGCTAATGCTTTCCCCTTTCCATAGCACTTTTTTTCCTTTAACTGCTGGTTCCTGTTGCCTTGAGACCTCCATAGGCAAAAATGAGTTCTGGAGCTGAATCCGTTAGTTCCTATTTATGTAGGCAGTAGAGATGCTGTTGCAAGAGGGAACTAGGAATATTTTACTACCAAAAAAAGTTACAGCTTCCTGATGAGTTGCTTGTTATCTCTCAAAAAAGACTCAAAATTGCATACATAAAAGCTTTTAAAATTTGCTGTTTCGGTATATGTTAGAACTCCATGACATTTTAGCTTAATTTTTTCTGAGTCACACAGATCTACCCAATCTAGCTTAAATCACAAGACCAGACTCATTCAGTTCAACATTAGACACTTCCCTGTTATGCTAAAATTAGGAGCATCTCTGCCATCAGCATCCTTTAGAGGGGACAAATGCAATTTTAAACCATACAGGAGCTCAACTCTACTTTGAGGGATGTGACCTCTCATGCAGGCAAAGCAGTGATTGAAGCCAGAAGTTGGAAATAACAAGATAATAATTATCAAAATTTTTATCAAAATTTCTACAGACAGAAAAATATACAAGCATTTAATTTTAAAAATACATCTAAAATATTCTCAAGGTTGCTTTGTTTCATAAAATTTCTGATTATGAAGCAAAGGGTATGTATAGGTGCTTCTTGTGAGTGAATCAGTCTTCCAGATTTAATCCACTTAAACTTGGTACAGGAATGTACAGGCATATGAAAACTTCCATTTCCTAGTGGTGTAACTAGATCTTAATGAGGTCTGCTTTTCATTGCATGAAGAGTCAATTCTGCTATTTTCTCTTTTCTGGTACAGTGTCTGTGCTTTAATTCTTTTAATAATTACTGGGTTTTGTCAGATGGTTGTGACAAACAGCAAGAGGATAGTTGGTCTTGTTAAAATGGTAAGCACTGAAGGGCCTCAGTCAGAGATTACTGAGTTCTCTCTACTTCTGCAATACTGTGATGAAATTACAATACAATTGCAATTTTCCAAAGGCAGTTAGAGTGTAGAAAATTGATGCTGGAGCTTCACATGCATCATGATTGTAGAGCACCTTAGGTAAACATCACTTTTGCAATAGATAAAGGATTTGTAAAATACTACTGGGTTTGCAAATTAACCTGCTCTCAGAAAATAGTATCAATAACTTTCTTTATGCCAAAATAATTTACAGTACATTGTTTAGTGGTTGGAGAACAAAATTTGATACAAAAATCTAAGTATGGAGATGATTTACAACTGATTGCTCAATTTGTAGGAACACAAAGAGGAGGAGAAACCACACAAGCGAGGTGCCCCATAGTGTGCTGAAGCAGAGCTGTATTGTGAGTTTCAGAAGCAGAATGGATTATCAGGAGGAGTTCTTTGGGGAGAGATTTTCAGCAATTCTGTGAAACTGTTCATTTCAAACCCTTGTTCTATAAATGGTTTTGTAGTATTTCATACTGTGATTTTTTTTAATGTCATGAAAGTCTTCACTGGCATCACTTACACCATACACAAGTTGGAAAAGACATTTCTTATTAGAGATTATTTGTGAGATGTTTCATTGCACAAGTTAGGAGTTACTATGCTGCAAGAAACATATTATGTACATAAGAACTGGCAGCATCATTTAAAACTGCATGTTTTAATTCAGGCTTCTTAAACCAATAAATGAAGCTGAAAATCATCCCCAGGGATTTCTTACTCATAATCAATCATGATTTTTAAGTGTATCTACTTTAGCTGATAAAGGACTCCTGGGACATTGAAGTAATCGTGGACAGATCTTCTTTCCTGCATAAAAAGAAAATAAAAATAATCAAAACTAAATAATTTTCCTACCTTAACTATTCCAAAGGAGCTAAAAAATGATTCTGTGAAGTTCTGTGACTTGGGAGATGAAATGAGCAAATAAAGGGATGAGAGAGAAACAGGTGATACATATCTACACTAGTCCTTACTAGCTTCTTCTGCTTCTAAAAGCAGAGACATATTTTGGGTTGCTTTTGTAGAAAAACCTAATGATAAACAGAAATAGATTTAATATGCTTTGTATCCATCACATTCCTATTGAGAGAAAACCCCAGAGCTGTGGCATCCTGAGGGAATGGATACATATCATTGGCATATTAATTATCACTGCATTGATTTAAATTGAGTTATTTGGGAGACTTCCATTTACATTGGAAAATGTGATGGAAACTTCATTCTTCTTACACTCAGCTGAGAAGGAGATCCATGGTTGCTTTTAGCACTGGCTTTTCAAGTACCCATGGAAGGCAGAACTTACTGCAAATACCTGTGGAGGACAAAAACTTTCTAAGGTCGATAAAGAAGTAATTTAAAGCCAGTGAGTAGTGTGATGATGGGACAGGTCAGTATAGATGCTTACTTAAGTTGGAAATGGGGCATGGGATTTTAGTTTTTTTATTGAAACAAAGGAGAAGGAAAATGATAAATATGCTAAACTTAAGTGTTTTACATTTTAATCAAGTCCTGCAGCTGGAAAATGGGCATTTAACAAAATGCTCTCAAATAAAACTTAGGAATAATGATTTTTCTTGTTAGTGTTTTTTTTTCCAGACTTTTTGTTCCTATCAATTAAATACATTTTTGTCAATATGATAGTGTGAATGCTGAAAAAATTGCATGGAGTTTGACCTGGAAAACTTGGTGTTATTTTAAAACAGCCAAGCACATTCAATATGCAGCATGCAGTTATGTATTCAAGCCTGGTCTCAATTTGTGTTATTCTGTATTCCCTTGTTTTGCTATGAAGCTTTGACATTAAGAAATCATGAAATCAAGATTGTCTATACAGTCTTGATCCTTCCTGTTCTCTAAAGGGAAAATTATATTCTATATGTACAAATACATAGATTGCCTATATACTCTTCTGGTTGTCAAAGGTTTGTGAAAAGCATTTACATTAAAGATTTAACATGAGAGCTCCCACTCTCACAAGTAGACCACTGAGGCTGTGAGTGGTATGAATTTGTCCATATTGCTATTTCAAGACCAGGCCCTTAAACATTCATCTATACACTAAGGATGCAGAATGCATTTCTTGCTTTATTCTGAGCTTCTGTAGTTTAGAGTCCCTTCATCTGTCCCTGGTACAGCTAACATAGGGAAGGTGGTTTGTCTTCCTATGAAAGTAGTGCACATTTATTGAAATACCTTTCATGGAATGGGATTAATACCTTAACCCAAATCAGAATCACAAAAGTCTTTTGGAGTAAGAAGCAATATTCTTTCATTTTAAGCAAATGCTTATGAGCCAAAATAAATAGGCTTATCAAGTTTTGTTTTTCATTTCCTGCCCAATTCTGTCTGGGTTTTAGTCATTGAATTTTTGAAACATCGTCCTCCACAAAATCTAACTGTATTTCTACATTTTCTTTTCTTCCAGTGCAGACTAATCAGATCACTTTTCATAATGTTCTCATCACCTGTCTGATCTGAATGTTAATTAACTCTGTTGTTTGAGTGTTCACCATCTCTACTTCAGCATTTCAAGTTCTGACTTTATTACTGCTGAATGAAATGTTGCAGTTCCTTCATTTAGCTACTCAGCAAAAGATTCAACTCTGTAGAATTGGGAAAATATACCTTAGAATTTGATCTCTGTAAGTAGGCCAAATATAAAAATTTCAAATATTAATCATACATTTGAGAAAGTTTGGATGTGTATGAGACAGGTTTTTTTCATAGTGCTTTTCTCTTACTATCCTTGAGTGTTGCAGATCTTGGAGGATTTATTTTTGTTCCTCAAGTCACGCTGCTCTCTGTCTGACACTTGTGTTAAATGCTGTCATTCAGACACTCGTCGTGAATTATCCTTGTGCTGATATATGTAAGTCATCTTAAATTTCAGTTTATCCATAGGAAGCAATTTAGGGCTTGATGAGGTGCCTAAGGGGTATTTAGCTTTGACTGTATGTAAACATAGTGATGTTCAGATTTACACAGCCTGATACTTCTGTGCAGTGTGCCAAAGAGGTTCATCTCGTCAGTGTGTCCTATACAACTGCAGGTGGTCAGACTTTGAGGAAAGCAGTCAGATTATTTAGATGCCATAACACATTGATACAATACTGGAGAGATTTAATACTGACTATTTTGAGGACCTGTGTTGGAAACTTTGGCCACAGCAAATCAGTAGGATAAAATTGTGTTTCACTGATTTCAGTCTTTGTACAGTTGAGTATACATCTGGGCCAACTGTGAAGTAGTAACTTTAATCCAATTTCTTCAGAAGTTCCTAGTATTTGAATGTTTTTATTTAAATGATCCATTAAAACAACTACCGGTGCAAAGTGCTCTGTTCTAAGGTCATACAATATTGCTTTTGCTTTTGTCCCACACTTTGGGTCTTTTCTTAGCAAAACTGAGTGAGGTCAACCATAAATAGTCCAATCTGCATGATAATGTGGTAACATGAAACTAGTTAAAATTTGGGCTATTTAATATGCAGTACCATAAAGTATTTGGTTAATTCCAGAACATCCATAGAGTATGACATAAATATATAATTATGAAGGGCTGTGGCATCTAAGTTTATTTGCATTATTTTTATTTGTTTATTTGAAATAGGTGAAAGTATTTAAGAAAAACTGCTACGAAGCCTTTAGAACTATTGAATATGAACCAGTTGAGAAAAAAAAAACCAGATTGTGTCTCTTAATATGCAGAAAGATCTCTCTGTTGGATTTGTGTGACAGTGTTAGGGGTACTGGCAGTTGTGCTTAGGCAGATTTCTTTTAAGGTACAGACTGGATAGTTACTTGAGTTGAAATTCAGTGTAATCTATGGAGGAACAGAAAAAGCAGGATCAGTCTCATCCCTGAAGTAATTCTCAAGCTGATAACTAAATATTGAATTGAATTTTAGAAGAAAATTACAAAAGCCTATTGGGCTTTACATTGATACAGCTATTATTCTTTCTTTTTTCTGTCTTTAACAACATAAAAGCTTGAAAGGTGACCAGAGCTTCCAAGTTCTAATCCACTAGTTTTACAGAGAGTTACTGTGTCAACATTTGGGCTGTAAGAAGTGTGCTTATTTGGAGAGCATTTGACTGTGATCCTTCTGCAGCTGCTACATCACACATTGCATAGTTAAGCCTCAGCTAAGCAGTGCCACGATGTTGATTGCAACTTGTCAAGCATTGCAGGCTACTCCTCTATACCAATTGAAGTAGATATTTTCTAAAAGTATGGGTTTCCAGCAAGACCACTAGATTTCAGAAGTTTCTATTTTATATGATTTTAAACTGTATTATTATACAGGAAAAGCCTTTCTTTAAATTGAATTTTGTTTTGTCGAAGGGAGAAGTGAAATAATTTTGGAACCTTTTCAATATAATTTCTGAAAGGCTTCATTTTTAGTGCACAGTTTTACAGGCTGTTGAACAGTAATGTAGAGAAGGCTACCTTTTTATTTCTGACACTATATTTTGTTAGGCTTGTACTATAAAAACAGTTCATGTTGAAGTAGGCAACCATTTTTGTTCTGATGTGCAACTACTGCCTCTTATATACAGCTTTTTGTTTGATTATAAATTCTGCATGGCAGGGACTTTAAGGTGTAAAGGAACTTGGGAAAAATACCACAATTGTGCATCAGTTTTAGTATATGATAGGATTAAAAATAATGTTCTTCTCATAGTCTTCCCATGTTTCTCTGTTGACACCTATTTACAACAAAATTGTCTGAAGTCAGAAGTGAGATTCTTTTTCACTGAAGTCATGAGAAAATTTCTGGAAGGAAATAGACCTGTGTGAAATAAAATTGAAAGTATTTTTATTTGGCATTTATCACAATGAACTCTTTCCACAGCTATGTTATAGATGTCCAAATATTTATCATCACAGTATCTTACCTTATTAAATTTATTATCACTCTGATGTTTTCCTTCCTTGAGAATCATTACTTTTCCTTTTGTTTCACCTCTTTCCATCTCCATTTCTTTCAGTGTAGCTAATTCATGGCTTTGAGAAGAGCATTAGTATGACAACAGCTGAATCAGTTGATGCGCTGTTTTCAACTACTCATCCTGATGCAGCTTTGTAACTGTTTGACACTCAGTTTATTGAATTGAAAGTGACAAGCCTGCCAGTAATACAAGTGCTGTCTGTTGAGATCAGAAAGTGAACTATGTTTCTCTCAGGAAGCCATTTAACCTGCAATAGTACTATGTGATCCAGTGTTCTTGATGGCTTCCCTCTGAGTACACAAACTTGAATCATAGAATGCTTTGGGTTGGAAGGGACTTTAAAGACATTTTAGTTCCGTGGGCTGGGACACCTTCCACTAGACCAGGTTGCTTAAAGCCCTCTCCAGTCTAGGCCTTGAACATTTCCAGGGATGGGGCATCCACATCTGGGCAATCTGTTCCAGTGCCTCTTCTCTGGCAATCTGTTCCAGTGCCTCACCACCCTCACATTGAAGAATTTATTCTTGATATCTAATATAAACCCACACTCATTCAGTTTAAAACCATTACTCCTTGTTCTATCACTACAAGCCCTTGTGAAAAGTCCGTCTCCAGCTCCCTTTTAAGCCCCTTTTAGGTACTGGAAGGTGCTAGAAGGTCTCCTCAGAGCCTTCTCTTCTCCAGGCTGAACAGCCCCAACTGCCTCACCAGCCTTCTGATCATCTTTGTGGCCCTCCCTTGGACTTGTTCAAATAATCCCACATTGTTCCTGTGCTGGGACCCCCGAGCTGGATGCAGCTCTCCAGGTGGGGTCTCAGCAGAGCAGAGTAAGGGGCAGAGTCCCCTCCCTGCCCTGCTGCCCACACTGCTCTGGATGCAGCCCAGGACACCTTTGGCTTCCTGGGCTGTGAGTGCCCATGGCTGGGCCATGTCCAGCCTCTCACCCACCAGCACCCCCAGGTCCTTCTGGACTGGGCTGCTCTGATCTGTGCATCCCCCAGCCTGTGTTGATACCAGGGGTTGCCCCAGCCCAGGTGCAGCACCTGGCACCTGGTCTTGTAAAACTTCATGAGGTTCCCATGGACCCACTTCTTGAGCTTATCCAGGCCCTTCTGGATGGCATCCCACCCTTCAGGAGTGTCAGCTGTACCACTCAGCTTGGGATCATCTGCAGACTTCCTGAGCATGTGCTCAATCCCTTTGTCAATGTTGTCATCAATTAAAACATCTTAAACATTGTAGCAAAGATTAAAGCTATTCAGGGACAAGACCTTTTTTTGGGGTGTTTAGCAGAGCTAAAGCACATAGCTCAGGAATAAGTTGTGCTGAGCTGATTTTGGTATGGAAGTTAAAGATGCAAAATCTTCAGTTTTCTGATGGAGAGGTTTTGAAGCAAATTGAACTAGCATGAGTAAGGATAAAATGGCCATAACAACAAAGGTAAAACCAATAGAAGAATAAAAGAAAATCTTTATTCTAAAGATAAAGCTATCATAGTTGTAGTATAATTTACATAGTGGTCTTTTACTCTTAGTGATCTCTTAGTGGAGCAGCCAGCTGAAGTGATTGCTTTTATCATGGCCAAAGCCCTCCTTTAGGTTGAGTTTGGTTTTGCATTGTTAATAATTGTCAGTGTACTGCTATTCCATTGTCCTTTCAGTGGTAGGTAACAGCTTACACTTCAGAGATTCTTTAAAAATCATTTACTCTTCCTGATCTCTTGCTTTTCTAGCTTAATCCTAGCCTACATAGCCCAGGATAAACTCTAATTAACAGTGAATTAGTAACATAGAAATGAAACTGAACTAGTTTCAGGCAGGGGTGAGTCAGCAAAGAGAAAACAAACTTCTCTAAGTGTTGTGCAGACAGAGTCTGATGGCCTAGGGAAATGAAGTCTCCCTAACATTTGAAAACCAGATTAGATGGCTTCTGTGGAGAGCAGAGAGTTGGGACTCAATGATCCATATGGATCCTTTCCAGATTGACATATTTTGTGATTCTGTAGCTCAAAACAGATTTTCACAGAATGTGCCTGTCTTTTTGTGGAAGCCACTTTACAGCAAAAGAACAAATGGGTCCATTACCCAGGGGATAACTTCTCTGGTTTACAGCACTGCATAAATAAGCCTACTTTAGTGAGCTATCTCATTAAAGAAAACATACATTTCTGAAGTTTATCTTTCTTTCTTTATATTTCTCTGCATAGCAGAAAATTATGTCTGAAGAATTTACTCAATAAAGTTTGGAGAATTTTAGGCATAAGAACTTTGCCTGAGGCTGTTGTATCTTGTAATCTTTACCCTTACCCCATGGTTGTGTTGCTGAATTGATCTTTATTTCTTACAAGCATGGATTAAGGAAGGGCAAGCCCAATTTTCATACTTCTGCCTAATTTAATTGGTGTTTAGCACAAACTGTTTTCCCTTTCTTAAAAAGTTCTATCTGTATCTTCAGTGGCATCAATCAGCCCAGAGTGATGTGTTTGGTCAAGTGGTCTTCCCCGTGGCTGTGGCTTAAAAGAAGAGTGGAATAGCCAGTTAATCCCTTTATTGATTTTTCTCTTTGCAGACAGGATATTTATGTTGCCAGTAAAGATAAGCAGGCAAATTAGTAAGTTGGGAGATGCTGAATACAGTCCTTTCCAGAGGAGCCAGCTCGATAAAGATAAACATTTTAGTTAGGGAGTGGTGCAGCTTTGGGGGAAAGTAATTCCAAAAACATTGAGCAAAAACAGCTCAGCATTGTTTGTTCAATGATATCACTCTGACTAATTGACAGTGAAGTCTGAGTACTTAATGGGGAGACTTATGATCTAACTTAAAATGCTTTCGAAAGTCATTTAGATACAATTCCAAGTAATTTTTCAGATACATGCTATAATTAAGACCTATCAAACATTCTACTAGAGCAAGGGGATGAAGATGACTGGGGAGCTAAGTAATTCTATGGGAAAAGGAAACTGAAAATTATTATCAAATTCCCTTCAGGAATGTATGTAAAATATGGAGCAAATTGCTAAGAGATGTTGTTACCTGTCAGATTGTTACCAGTCTTTGCAACTTAGACACAGAAGCCATTTCTACCTTGGAGTATTGCTTTGTCACTCAAATAAGGAAACAAGATGAAAAGAGAACCCTGTCCCAGCTGTGGCCTATGGAATTTCATTTCTCTTTGGATATGCTGTCCTCACAATAAGCTGGTAGAAGAAAATTATCTGACTAGTTCAGCTAACTGATCAGGGAAGTGTTTAAACCAATGATGTGCACATTTTCATGTTTTAGCCACAAATGCAGCACATGGAAAGGTTGGCTGCTGAGCAAGAAGGAGATAATCCAGCTAAACATCTCCAGGTACATTTTACATTTACACATTGTAGACATTTTGTTTTAATTTTCTAGTGGTAATTATTTTTTCTGCCTATAAGTAGACCAGCAAGATACTGGCTCTACTGACAACCCGTGGTCAAGTGAATTCCCTGCTATGGACTCTGTCCATGTAGAGAATTCACTGGAGAACTGACACATACTTCTGTATATTATGTGTGTAGCACTCTGGAGATCACTCAACTGACAGGGGGCATGTAGGTAGGATTTTATGCAAATTTAAGAGTCAGAGGAAGTCTGATTACATTTCTGTAGCAGCCCTACTTGTTGAAGAGCAACCTCTGCTTTCCCTGGGGAGGCAGGGGAGATGCAGTCACCATCACACAAAAGGTGTAAGCTCGTGTAAAAAATGAGTGAAGGCTGTTCTTACCCATCTGCATTTCTAGGTTAGCATGAGAGAGCATTAAAATTTGAATAGCTAAATACCATATTTATTGTGTACTAAGTGAAAAAAAGAATCAGAAATTGATTGGAAGTCTCTTAAAATGAGGCCCAGCTGGACACTGCTGCAAAGTTGGGTTGCAACTTATTTTCAAAATACTTTCCTAATTTATTGATGAGGAAATAGAGAGCCAAATGTACAGAGTTCTTTCAAGATACCACAAATGATAAGCAGGTTGCAAGTAAGCGTTTTGAAAATTGCAAAGTAGCAAAAGTATTCCTTGAAAATGTTTGAGAGATTTTCACTGTATATTGAAAACAGAAATAAATCAAGTACTCAGGGCTGTGAAAGTATAACTTTTCCACTGGTTTGTATACCTTCATCCTAGTGCCTCTTTTTCTTTTCAATAAGACTAAAACATAGCTTTGCTTTCAATTGTCTCTTAAAAAATTACTTCATTGCTGGAATTAGTCACTCCAGGCATTTTCTTTGCTAGTGCTTCAAATAAACATAAAAGCTAGAATATTAATGATGCCTGAGTGTTACTCATGATTTGTGGCTTGATAAGCTGATCCTCACAAAGGCTTTCAAATGTCTGCCTTGTTTTTAAAGGATTGGAGAGAGGTTGCTGAGTGGTAGCAGCTTGTTGTGCTTCCTGAACTGCATTTGGTCAAAATTAGCAATTTTTTAATCCTTGTTTTGCTTCATCCACCCTTAGCATGTGTAATAAGCACCAAACTCTTAGTTTTGAGATACCAATGGAACTGTATGAGAATTAAGTCCTCTGTGGATTGATTGTAATGACTGCACCAGACTGCAGAGTTAGGACTTTAAAGATTGCTTGTCATAATAAAGGCAGCTTTAAAGTGTTAGCACAAAAATAAGGAAAAAAATTATAGCATATTTAAATTAATTAAATCCTTGTAGTGTTAGAGTTTTGACATTATTGCTTTATTTTGGTTTTTTATGTGTTTTTCCTTCCCATGGCTTACTGAAATACTGCAACTCACTCCAAAGAGGAGGATGCTTAGAAATGGCTGTATGACCTGTTTATATGGATACACTTGCTAAAGTCATGCCATGAGAAGGAGGGATGGATAAAACATTGTCATTTTTTCTTTCTCCTCATTGAAGGACTTTCTTCTTTACACTGTAATTATTGAGTGATTTGTCTCATCCTTTTCTTGACAGTGTATGAAAAACCTTGTGATAACAAAAGGGAGGGATAAAATCAGAATGTTCCTTAGTACAAAAACTGTTCTTCATTCCATTTGTAATAGATCCTTCAAGGTCTTTGGAAAGGATCTCATAGACCTGTTCCTAATATGTCTACATTTAGTCCTGTTAAGTACAGAATTTCTTCCTATACCTTTTGGTTTTTCATACAGTATCTGAAGTATTATTTTTATAATGAACTGTAATCAATATTATATAATGCATGCAAATTACATAACCAGATTTTATAAAATTAAACAGTTAAAAAATTATTTTGCTAATTATGTATAATTACCCAGTAAACATACTGAGTAATTCCATCCATGGGATAAACCACTAAACTTTCATTAAAACAAGTTCAGAGCATTACCACTGAGGTATGGATATTTGTTCATGACACTGAGAGCAGAATTTTGACCATGTTAACAGTTCTCCAAATTCTCTGTGGTGTTCAGCTGTGCCTAACCTACAAAATGGGGGTTCTTTCTGTGACTTGATGTTTACATTCAAGATGATCCAACCATTAGTTTTTGTTTATGCCCAGAAACCAACAGTCAATACTGATCTACCTTATCATAAGCTCCCTTTTTCTTAAATCCTGATCTACTATAGCGTTTTGTCCTTTTATTTATGTTGGAAATCCTCCTAGTCCATTCTGATACCATTTGATGATACAGTTTTCCTGTGAGTATTTTCGTTGTTCTTTTTTCTTGTTTCTTTCATGACTTTTTTTCCAGAGGGAAACTAATTAAATTCCTGCTTATCTGATTTATAAACAGCAGTATTATCTCTTCTAATTGAAAAAACTTGTGGCAATTTTGTGTTTTACTTGTTTTCTAAATTGATTCTTACACTGACAATGGGTAGATCAATATTCTAAGTCCATGGTTATAATCACATCCTTAAATCAATATTTACAAAGCTCTTGGCAAGGAATAAAGTGCTCCCTCAGTTTAGGATGAGAATAAAACAATGCTCCAACATCCAGATCAGTGTTTTGGGAACACCAAAGTAGTGTAAGATCTTTCCTGTACTTACCCCTCAAGGTTAATTTTGTTTTATGAAATTACTCTTGATTTGAATATTATATTATAAATAACAGTGTGATCCAGAGCTAACAGTGAAATCATTACAGGAATTTTTGGACAGTAAAAAGTTAGTAATATGAGGACCACAGACAGCAAATGTACATAATAATTTCCACAATTTCCAATAAATTGTAATTAAGGAGAGTATTTGTATCAAAGTATGGAGGTAGTGTTACATACTCTGATTTTTTTTTGGTTGGATTTATTAGTTAATATGGTGGCTGTAATGCCTGCTAGTTAAAAAATGTCATTATAATAAAGTAATATGTTGTGCTTGATATTTAGTATTGCCTTTTATTCTGCAGGAGTTCGTACTGCTTTATAAAGTATATTTACACATAATCATTTCACTCTCCACTTAAAAGCATTATCAAACATAGAGTTTGGTATGGGAAAAAAATTCCTAATACAGAATGCAAAGCATTTGAGGATAGCCAGGAAAAAAGTTTACAATACAAGCCCAGTTCCTTATTTAGAAAAAAAATAATTGAAAGGTAATCTTGTAGGTGAAAACCCAGTGTTTGGAACTTAAACCTCAGTCCTTCAAGGAGCACATCCAGCCTGAGTTCCCCTGTTCCTGTGTAACTGCTGTAAGCTCTAGGTCATTATTTCCCCTCTCCCATCAAGGTGAAAAGATGGTGGTGAGCTCTTTGAAAATGACAGATAAAGGAAAGCGTGTGTTGGTACAGGCTGCTGATATAATTGATCAGGTATTAGTGTTGGGTATTGATCAACTTGGGTCACAAAACCTAAGAAAGAATGCCCAGGAGGGTGCCCCTCTCCCTTGGGCATGGCTGGCATGCAGTGAGTGTCCCCAGACAGGTGGCAAAGCGTGCGCCGTGCAGGAAGCCCCAGCCTGCAGCGAGCACTGCTGGTGGAGTGCTGGCACGAGCTGTGCTGAACTTCCCTGTGCCGAGCTGGAGGTGAGTTCACCTGGGTGATGAAGCAAGCTGCTCCCTTTGGACTTCATTTTGTGAGGTGAAATACCAACAAATTAAGACTAAAACCGTCTGCAGATGACTGCATTTTTTGATGGATTTGGACTGCGGGCCATAATTCAGTACTTAATCTGCCCGAGCCTGTCAACACAGGGAGCTGAACCTCAACCTGCTCCTGCACGTGATCCTCCCCAGGAAGCCCAGGCTCTTGGCAGCTTCTTGTTTCCATATCATCAATCACCACAGCAGGCTTTAACTAGCCTGTGCCTATGACAGCAGCTGTTGCAAAGCATTTATTTGGAAATGCATTGGTCATCCCACTGCAGTGTGATTGTTAGTGATTGTTATCTTTTTAAGGGTGTTATTTTTTAATTTACTTTTGATATGTTGCAGCAAGCTCGCAAGTTATTTATTGCTATGTCAGTAATAATAGCCATATGCTATAGCTGCTAATCATACCCAAAACCTCTGCTTTTCACAGCCCAAAGTAAGTAGGCCAATTCAGAGACTTAAAAACAACCTGAGAATCCATGCTTTTTGTGAAAAACTTCTAGCATTGTGTGAAATCAGAGTATGTCTTCCCATCTGAAAATAGCTAAAATTTCTCTGTGGAATAAAACATTTGTCTTGTAAAGTACTTAGTACTGCTGCTACTTAAATAATATGACGTGTAATCTGAAGTTATCAATAAGCAGGAATTAATACATTTTTAAGCCATTTTGCCTAAGAAATAAAAGTACTGTGAAATATCACTGTTAAAAATGAAATTTAATCCAGTTATGAATCAAGATTAAAAATTATTGTTATAAATTAATGTTTACTTGAATGTGATTTCAGCTCACTTTCAGCACTGGTACTTTGTGATACAGGGGCATATTTAGATATTAGTATTGTAGTGAGTGCATTATCATTTTCTAGATTTAAAGAACATAATTCATGTCATCTTAAGTGATCATTTCGTGTTTTTATCAGTTACAGGAAGCTTTTACTTTCCCTACTAGCTGTCAGATTTTTACCAGCCTCCAGGTAGAGCACAACCCATTAAAAGCTATTATTTAGTCCATTGATGTTTTTTACTTAGCTGTTTCCCTCCATTCAGACACAAGAATATTGTGGCAGACAGTGTCAAAGACCTTTCTACAATTGACATCTACTGCTTTTTCTCATCCATAAATCCAGATAGTGTATCAAAGAAGGCTATCAGGATGGTTGGACATGATTTCTCCTACATAAATCCATTACTTTTCTGTTTTCAGATACCCTTTTCTCCTTCAGGTGCCATGAAATATGCTCCAAGATGACTTGCTCCATGATTTTTCCAAGGACCAAAATAAATAAGATTTGCCTGCATTTCCCTGTATTATTCTTTTGTCCTTTCTTGACAACATTTAATTTCCCTCGTCACCAGGGATGTCCCCCAAATTCCATGACTTTTCAAAGACAATACAGAGTGGTGTTAGAAGGACATTGGCAAGTTCTCTTCAACACTCTTGAATGCAACCCTTCATGTTCTGTATATCCTTATGGTTTGAGTTGTCTCCAATAATCCCTGATTCATTCTTCATCTCCTGATGGAAATTCTTCTTGTCTTCTTGTCAGGTCTTTCACTGATGCCAGGGACTGGGAGGCTGACTGAGGCCAAGGCAGCACTGGATGCCTCAGCCTTTCCCTGGTGTACTGTCACTAAATCCCATACCCCATCCAGCAGCAGTCTCCCTTTCCTTCTTCAGCCTTTTGTCATCAGTGTGGTTGTGAAAGCTTTTCTTATTGCCTGTACATGCCTTAAATGTGTCTGTTTAGTAGAATTTTGCCTTTCCTGAGACCATCCGGACCTGGCCATGTGATGTTTCTAAATTTCTCTTTTGTAGGACATCCTCGCTTAAATCTCCTCTGTGTGCTTTTTCTTAGTATAGAGCTCTGCCATGAGTCCCCTCATGAAGCAAACTGCTGGTGGAGGCTGTAGCACATATAAACAATCCCTCCCTCTCCCAAAACAGAGGTTAGAGACTCAGAAGATTTTTTTAAGGTCATTCAGAACAGAATCTCCTTGTTATATTGGATTTTTTTAATACTTGGTGAGTGGAGGGAGAATTAACTTATTCTGTTACTTAATATATTGTTTAGTCCTTAGATGGTAATTAGAGAAGATCATTTACCTGGCATGATTGTTACAATTTATGGCACCCTGATGGATTCTATTACTACAAAAGGATTCTGAAATAACAAATACTTTTTGTCATCTTAATCATCTGTTTCTTCAATTATCTTTATTAAAGAAATGTAAAATTCTATTATGAAATAGGAAAAGAATCCTGAAGGATAAAGATAAGTAATTTTTACTATTCCTAAAGGTGTCTTTGGCAATGTTTCTCCTTCGTATTTATGTATTTATAGAGCTAAGTATATTGGCTTGAGATTAAAGCTAAGTATGTTCAATTTCATCTTCACCACATTACTTTTTTGCTTTATGTAGTAATCAAAAGGTATATAATGAAAAGTTTATTTTCAAGGGTGATGGCAAGACAAACTTTTTAATATAAAAATTTGAATACATAATTGTTTGAATTTATTATTGCTTTTGTTATGACACAAAAAGTAGCAGCCATGTATCCCTGACTACTTTCCTCTGGGATAGCTTTATATACACAATGCATCCAAGAGAAAGATTGGGGAATATGGGATGGTGATGGTGAATATTGGAAAATACAATGCTTTAGCATCATTGGAAGCAACTCTTGGCTGGCTCTTCAAGGCTTCACCACTCCTCTTGACTTTTTTCTTTACCTCTGCTCTCTGTAGCAAAAACAGTCTTGTCCTTGGATAAGCAAACATTTTTGCTTGTGCTGTTGGAAACTGTTCAGCTGTCTTGGAGTCACAGATTATTTTGAGAGACTGAGACAAAGAGGACAAAAGTTCAGTAATGGACTCATTTCTGGTGAGTCTGTAGAATCAGGAGGAGAGTGACTGCCAGTGGGAAGTGTCAGTACTCGAATGGTCTAGGATTATTCATTTGGAGCTCAGTATTACTGAGTTTTGCTGCATGCTTTACATTCATTTGTTGAATCCAGCTGCATGTTAACAACTGGTTGCATTATTTCACTGAAGAATATCTAAAAATGTTTGTATGACAAAGTATCAGCAGCAAAGCCCGAATAAATTTACTGCAGAGACAAATGAATAAATAAAATGTTTCAGATCTGACAGCCTAAAACAGCTGCCATTTCTGACCATGTGGATTGTAGTTAACTAAATGGTCAAATACATTTACCCTAATCTGGTGTGTGCTGTGCCAGGCACGTCTGCTTGCTGGTTTTAGGAAGATCCCTTGGTACTGCAGCTCTGGACAAACTGCAGCGTGAGGGCATTCCTTGGCCTCTCACAGGTTTTCTTGGGATGTCACCATCCATGGGGAGTGCTTAGTGAAAATACAGGAATTCTGAAGATCTGAGGGGGGCAGACAGAGAGGATGAGGAGGCCAAGCAGGTCATTAACTACCACTTGATTTGGCTCAGAGAGAGAAGTCAGTCTGGATGGTCCCAAAGAGGCAAGTAGGGGAAGAATTGCCTCATAGCTGTGTCACTGCTGCTTCATCCCTGTCCCTGTAAAGCTATACCTGCACACACAGCCTCCTCCTGCATTGGATTGTTGTGACACTGGTTTCTGCTTAAAATGGGTGCAGGTTGTGGAAGCTGAAATCTGAACAAACTACACTGCCTGAATTTTGGGGTTATAAAGAGCAGAGACAGCTTGAGGGGAGAGATTTTATTAGTGAAGCAAGAGTGGAATGCTGCATTGAAACAGTGTCTTATACCAGGGGTAGGTGCCAGTACTTTGTCCTGGCTGTGGGTATTTTAAATAGCCTGGTAAGGAGAATGGACTCAATGCTGCTCTTTGGTCTGATGTTATTCTTCATGTGTCTTTCTGCTTAAGGAATATAAATAATAACCCCCCTTTTGATAACAGTTTTGAAATCTTGTATGCAAAGTGCTGTAAAAACTGATTGTATTTACATGTCTGAGAAAAGCAGAGGGCTCTGGGGAAGGGATGGATCTGCCCATTCCCTGAACAGGGCCCTGCTGTGTGTCAGGGCAGTGTCCTGTGTCACCTCTCCTTGTAAAGGATAAAGATACTGAAACCGTCTTCTCCTGTGTGAGTCTGGTCTTTCCAACCAACACAGGACAAAGCAATCATACATGTGGTGGTGTAGTGTGAGAGCAAGTGATGGGAAGTACTTTATGTTTCTGTCTCTCATACTATATGTAGCAGGAAGATAATGATGAAGGAGGTTTTCATTCCAAAGGGAATAAAGCCAAAATAGATGATGTGTGTGGTTGTCCTGTGTGCAAGCTGTCCCTCTTTTTCTCTCCAATGTGCAAGTAGAATTTGTCACCTCATAGTATAACTGCAATCTGTCTTCTGCCTTGTTCCTTTTCCCATTTAGTTTTGGTTTTGAGATGGAGCATATTTTAAAATGTGCTTTTTAGAAAATTGCATTAAGAAAATTACTTCTCGTTAAGACAATCTAAGTAGATTTTAAAAAAATTATCTTCTATGTGTATCTTATATATATATATATGTATATACATATACATACATCTATTTTAATGTCTCAAAAAACAACTGAAACAAACACAACATANTTCTGCCTTGTTCCTTTTCCCATTTAGTTTTGGTTTTGAGATGGAGCATATTTTAAAATGTGCTTTTTAGAAAATTGCATTAAGAAAATTACTTCTCGTTAAGACAATCTAAGTAGATTTTAAAAAAATTATCTTCTATGTGTATCTTATATATATATATGTATATACATATACATACATCTATTTTAATGTCTCAAAGAACAGCCGAAACAAACACAACCTAAAACCCTATGTTAATTATCATTTTTTAGCAAAAAAAAAAAAAAAAGTAAAATTCTAATTTGCAATTATATAATACCAGGATCTTTAACAGAAATCTTTTTTTTTAAACTGCATGTATCAATATGTAAATTATTTACAAATGTTCTTAAGTTATTATGTGCTTTGGCTTATCTGCAGATTCTACTAGGTCTCATATTCCTTTGTACCTAGGTATCAAAACACAGTTTGGTTTCCACTGAGGAACTCTCAGGGAAGGCATTATTTTTTATTAATTTACATGAGCAACTTTTCATGGAAATATTAAATCTCATTGGATTTTGACATTTATTTTCAAAAGGTGAATAGTTTTAATTGTGATGTAGGACTTGAGAAGATGATGTTATCTTGAGTTGCCCGTTGTCCAGCCCGCACGTGTGAGCTCCTTGCAGCCTAAGTGGCTGAGCCTTCTGTGGCAGTCCATATCAGAGAGATGTTTTCCATTCTCACAGGAGATAAAGGAAAAAAAAAACAACTTGGGCAATGTAGAGGGGAGTGTTGTAGAAAAGGAGGAGGGAGTTGGAAGAAAATATGAAGGTGCTGCATTAAGGAAGGGGATCCAGGAAACACTGCAGTAGAGGGGGAAGGGAAGAAGAGGATGCCAGATTGAGTGGCTGAGCACTACTGCAGTAAAGAAAGATGGACAGAGAGCACAGCCTGGAATATTAGATTAGGAAAGAAGATTCAGGCTGATATTTTGAATTGCTATTTTACCTACAGGCAGAATTCTTTGCCAAACATTTAATTTAAGCCTTTTCATTCCCGGAAGGGACCCTTTCTTTGCCATATCATAGACATCTATCTGCTAAGAATACAATTTTGTTTTGTGTTTTTGGAAAGTTGTATGGATGTCAGACACCCATCTTTAATACATCAACATTGTAGTCTGCTATTTGGTCCTGGAAAAGTGGTACAAATAGAAAGTTTGGGGTCCCTGCAGGGCAGGGACCTCCTCAGCACTGTCGCTGCCTTTGAAGAGAACTTGAGTTGTCACTTGAGACAATTATTCTGCCTTTCCACTGTGTGAAGTTACCACTCCCTAGTAATATACAGCATTTTTTGTTCTTAAGAAGTCCCCAGTCTTTTTGACTCTGCATTTATAAAACCTGCTTTTAGGATAATTCACTTGGGCCCATACTACTGATCTGGTAATGTATGTATTACTTCTCTTTTCAGAAGCAAGTTTGAATATCACTGACCTGTTTGTGTTTTGGGTTTTTTTGTCAGAATTATGTTTGAATACCTAGAAAAAAATCTAAAACCTGGTATTACGAGAAAAAGAATTTCTTTTAATGATTTTAGCGAAGAAATATTATACAGCTTTATTATTGAAAAAGAGGAAAATATAGTAGAAATTATCATTATTATTAGCTTTTTAAATCTCAATATTGGTTTCTGGCTTCCTAAAGATGCTTATGCATTACTTAAGTCCTACTGGAAATACAGGAAAAAAAGGCTTTTTAAGTGAGCTCTGATTAAAGTGTCCTGATGAAGTCATAATAAGCTTTGCTTTTGAGCTATGTATGGACAGGACCAAAGTTACTTTACTTAGACCCACAGGTCCTAATTACAGCTGTGCTCATCTTGCTCAAGGATTTAGCTTGGCATATGCATTCCTTTCTGATAGAAATAAGGTAGCTCAGTATTTGATTACTGGAGAGAGTGTTGGAATATGGTAGTCACATATTTGACTTCATCTGCAGGTATAGTGCACTTAGGTTGGGTGGAAATGGCAAAACTTTGTTTTTCCCCAGCAATCTCACTGGAATTACCTCCCAGCAAGCAAGTTTGGCAAGTAACTGGATCAAAGAGAAAAAGCTGTAAAACAAGCAGCACTAGAAAAATAAAGAGAATAAAATTAAGGATATTTTTCCACTGGAAGTTATGTCCCTTAAGAAAATCCAAACATTGTAGTATAGCATTCCTCCCCTCAAAAAGCCTCAGCTGACACAAACATGGGACTACATAGCTGAGAGAGGCTGGAGAAACTATAAGTTGTAGTTTTTGTGATTAGATTGCGGAGTTTAAAGCAGAAGCAATATGATGCTCCCTCTTGTTATCTCTGCAGAATGCTTTGTTTATATGGCATCCACTCTTTTATTCAAGCCTGAAGACAATTTAACTGTTGACCAAAAAAAAAAAAAAAAGGCTTATTACTAATGTAGAACTTACTTCTTCAGCTGAGCTTCCAAACCAGAAGGTTTCATGACTGTTGATAAAGGGTCAGAACTTTTCTTGACATTGTATTTTTGAAACCCGCAAAAGGCTGGGAAAATCTGGCTCCCTACCTGTAGGAATGCCCCTTGTTTACTTCTGGGAAAAGGAGCCCTTTCTTAACTCCTGAATACATTCTTTGGTAGGTAATAAACACGCATTGTATTTCTCTTGGCTTGTTAGGGAATAAATAAGACACTAATTAAAACCTTGAAACACTTTTCCAAACTTCCTCCCACAGCAATATCCAGAATCATACAAATTTGTATGAGTCAGACAAACGTTTGATGAGATTCAAACCAACACGCAGCATTTTGTTTTTCTGTAACTTGAAGCAATTACAAACTACAGTTGGGTTTTTTTCCAATTAAAAAATATGAAACATAGTCTCATTATTTTAATAAAGCAGAGCATTCGAATCAAAACTATGAACTATAAATTAATGAGTGCCTTCTAAACTCTGGACACATGTGGAACTGAAAGAGGTCTATTACAGAAGTTGAAAATGTATATTTAATGAATACACCCACTACATCTATTAAATTGGCAAGATAATAAGTGTGCAGCCCTCTCCTTTACTTCAGAACAACACATTCAACATAGTCATTAGCTGAGAGTTTTACCAGACATTGCAAATACACTTCAGCTGCACTTTTCAATTACTTTTGGATTGTGTATGGCTGTGTAGGTATCACCCTTGCCAGTGTGGTCTGAGTGCTCATCTTGTACTGTTGTACATTTATGGTGCCTACTCTTGGGACTTGAACAGTTATGGCTGCAAAAGTTGCAGTGGTGGGTATTTGGTGACTTTTATTAACTTTGGCATAATTCCTTTCTCATTTCATTCAGCTTTGTTCTGGATAATGCATAAACATGTGACATTTCCAGTCTTTAAATGTCATATCATGTAACAGAAGAAATTCTCTGGCACTAAGTAGGTCCATCCTAAAAGTGGGATGAAAAAAACTTTTCTTGTCTACTTTTGAATGCCAGGATGTTTCTAAGGTTTCCACTTCTGTCTCTGTCCAAGCTTTCTTTGGCCAAACGGTGCCTCTCATATCTCTGTAGAATCCCAAAGTGTTAATAAACTATAGTCATGTCAAGCAGGAACAAGTTAATTGATTTTTTTTGGCAGATCTGTGCATGATATGTTCCTTTCAAATAGGATGAGCTGGAGAATCCACCATCCTTCTTCAGGCTTATACCTTTCAGTCTTAGCTCTTTTTTATGTGAGAACTCTGTAGTTACAAGTTTCATTAAGAAGTGTAGCAAACAGTTGCCAGGTAGCAGTGGGCATCTGTTGTGTTCTGTAGGTGGATTTTGAGTGTATTTTCCAGTGCAGTTTTCCCCAAGTTATTCTCAATGGAGAACTCCAACAGGACCATCATTTGAGTGTGCTGCCTTTCATAATCACAGTATGCTGGAATTTGATGCAGCTGGTGCCATTCAGCCCATGGCAAAGACACTCTGCAAATACAATGCACAACTTCATAGTTATACATTATAAAGGTAATAAACACCTTTTGGTTTTCATCTTCACGTGCTATATGGGGATCTCCTTCCTGCTTGTTCCATTTGTTTATTGCCCCAAACACTGTCTGAAAAACATATGGACAGTGAAGTTGCTCTAAAGCCAAATATGCTTTTATTTTGGCTTCAGAGTGAAGAAGGGAGTTATGGAAGACCCAAAACATATTACATGATATTTTTTATGTGCTGTTTTCCCCTTTCCCTTTCTTCAGGATTGCTTCTTTGTCTTGGTGAGATGTGATGGAAGGATGCAAACAGGCTGATGCTGTGGATGCTTATGTGAATGTGTGATAGCTAGAAGGCAGTATATTCATGGAAGGGAAAAAGACATTTCCACCACCTACAGGGGTCATATGGAGGCTTTTGAAAGCTGTTTCCTAATACAGGACTGAAAACATTACACACCAAGTGGTGTATCTGGATTAATACTGGGGTACCTTGCCAGCCAAAGCTGTTAAACCCCGAAGCGTTTCTGGTCCAACATGACAGATTCTGTGTCTGTAACTGTGTAGTTTCAGGAGGTAAAACTGGCTATGCTTAACAGACTTAGTGGGTCTTGTGTTCAGACTCCTCTTGGCAGGGCCAAGTTCTCCTTTAGTCAACTAGGCAACTATTACAGTGACATTTCACAAACTGAATGCAATTGTACTAACCAAGAGTTTTTCAGGTTTGTAGGTAGAAGTCACTTAAATGACTTAATCAACAGGCTTTGTTAATTTTGAATAATTCTATGTGATTTTTAGATTAGTTATATAAATTAATTGACAGTAATATATTTTTGCCCACTGTCTCCTAGGCAGCATGCACCAGTCCCTTCTACTCTTCCTTAGCTTTTATTCTTTCATGCTAAAACTCCAGTGACAACCAAAAAAGTAAAACATCTCCATGCAATTTCCTATCTTTCATTTCTCTATGATTTGCTGGCCAAATCTATTTACCCTGTAAGTACAAGAACACTTTAACTTGATGCTCTGCCAGCTCATGCAGAAATTCATAATTGAAGCTGGGTCCCTCAGCTGAGCACGAAGATGTGAGATGCTGACAAATATGTGCAGTCATCTGTATAGTGCATACCATATGGAGCTGGAAGAATTTTGAATGATAGGACTTTGTAAAAAGCTTGAACTACTTGATTATGTGTTTGTTGCAGTTTTGTTTTTCATGAATGATGTTTTTCAGTTGAATATGAAGCCACTGTTTCTCCTGTTGTGCTTTAGGTGCTGTAGCAGTTCTGATCCCTCGCCTGGACCTGGTGATTTCTTTTGTCGGAGCCGTCAGCAGCAGCACTCTGGGACTGATTTTGCCACCTCTGGTTGAAATCCTCACTTTCTACAAGGAAAACTTAAGTTTATGGACAATATTTAAAGATGTTTTTATAGCTGTTGTTGGATTTGTTGGATTTTTAACAGGGACATATGTGACGGTTGAAGAAATCATTTATCCTGCATCCACAGCTCTGGCGAATGCAACAGGGAGCTTTCCTGCAGATTTCAATGCTACAGACTTGGTGGCTGGGCTAAAGTAATTAACCAGGCACTGTGAACTGTTTTGTTCCTTAACAAGAAATTCTGGACTCAGGACCTGCTTTCAACTACTGGTACTGTGTAGAGAGGTACAGTTTGTAAGAGATGTAGGATATACATGTGAAAATACATTATTTTTTTAGAAAGTAACTATAAATCTCTTCTGGACTTCAAATAAAAAGTTACAAGATGTTGTTTATCAGAGCAATATTACTTTCATGCAAAAACATTCAACATCACACATGATAAGCAGTTTATTTTTGTACATTTTGGTAACTGTTACCCTGACCCATTTTTTACACAATTTCTTTATCATTGATTTCAACTATACAAAAGTATGAAATAAAGTATTTTTTATTACCTGTTGCTAGAAGTCTGTACACTACATATCTATATTTCTATTGGAACATATAGTAATTATTTTTGCATTCTTATGTTCTGCCTTAAGTAGTACCTAACATGCCCTTTGCATATTTTTGATTCTTTTGTCTATTTTGGAGATAATAATAAGTTCATAAGTTGGCAACTGGGTAGAAATTAGTTTTGTTTAGCAAGCCCACATGCTGAGTCCCCATGTACAGTCCTGATTTTCAGGATTCACGTTTGACTTTGTCTCACACTTCATAAATTACTTTCACTCCAAATGCTGAAGCACTGTTTTCTAAAAACACCTATATTTTGTGCAATAACATAACTATTTATCATACTCATTCCTTTTATGAAGAAACAAAATTTTCTAAGGAATATTTTTAATCATAACATTCCTTCAAGAAATATGTTATGCCAAAACCTCTCCATTGAAGTTGTAGAAATTAAGATAGAAATATATGTAATATTTTGCCTGCCTTCAGTATATTCATCAGAAATCTACCATTTGGTAATCTACCATTTGGTGTTACAGTTGATAGAGTAATATACTGCTAAATATATCTATATTTATATTTCTCTTAAGAATATTTTCCCTGTCATCTACCATCTGGTGACTGTAATGAGCACTTTTGTTTCCATGTTGATGAGGGCATTTCTGATAGGGATTTGTTATAGCATGTAATTTAAACTGCATGTATTTGTTCAAGAAATAGTTCTGAGTAATGCTCAAATTTTAATTTTAGCATGGACAAAGTTAAATACTTTGCAGGCACTTGGAAGGGATGAGTCTCTGCCTGTGTGATACCACAGAATCAGCCTTTCTTATGGAAGTGCCACAGTGGAGTAAACACAGGTAGTCAGCACAGAAGAAAAAGATAACTTCAGCTTTTTATCTTGAGGGTTTTTTAGTCTTTAAGCTGTTTTAAAAGACATTAAATCTCAGTGTTTCCATCTGTTTCATAGTGAGTCTGTTGCTTACCCAACCCATACACTACCCACCGATATTTTACTTGACATGGAATAATTCTGCAAGAAACATCTTTAGTAGAACTGACAGGATTTAAATGCCAGTTACTTTTCCTGTCAGTTTTTCATCTTTCTACTTGTGTATTGGGAGAATAAAGGACTTTGAAGTCCATTCATATCTGTTCTGCTTCGACTGTGTCCTGGTGAGCAGCTCTGAGAAGGTGCTTCTATGAGGGTACAGAAGGACTTGTCCAGTTCAGAGTTTGGTGGTGATTTTGGCAGGTGCAAGTGAATCCTGCCATGGTTCTGTCAATGAGTATTTGCTGAGCTGGGTAGCTGCAGCCTACAGAGGTGGCCATGG
Organism: Notiomystis cincta; assembly: GCA_013398075.1. Lineage (NCBI taxonomy): Eukaryota > Metazoa > Chordata > Aves > Passeriformes > Notiomystidae > Notiomystis > Notiomystis cincta. Next base: position 45,067 of record VZRX01001547.1, read on the forward strand.
TACCCAGCGAATGTAACAAACCCTTGTCGAAGTCAGATAACTTGTTCAGAAGCTTGTTAGGTTTGAGGGTTTTAATCTTAGCCATCAGACCTTGGAGAGGCTGGCCTGAATACAAAGCCATGCATATCTTCCTGCTCTGTCTGACCACCTGTCAAGGCACAGGTTTCCAGAGCACTGACTGACCACATATGAAGTAGTGGTTTTATGCAGTTGGCCAGTGTCACCAAGTCTGACAATGTTGTAACTTCTGAATCTTTAAAATGTTTATTAATATACTTTGCACAATGTCAATTTTCTCCTACAGTGTAGGATTTTTATAATTTTAACACTCGTACAGCGTGTTTGCATGGCCTGCTCTTTCAGACAGAAAGAGTCAGGAATCAGTGTCCTGCTTTGGATAAGATTAAAATGTCATGTAGTAAAAAACTAAGTCTGACTAACGAGAGTGTCCTGTGAAGCATTGCCAAAGATTTAAAAGACAAGAAATTCTGACAGAAACCTCTTCTGAATAAGAGTGTTCATTCAGCTTTTAAAGTACTGTAATATTAGTTGCAAGTTAAGAGGCAGGGAGTGAAACTGAGAGATTTCATAGGTATGGTTTACATTAAGGTATATGTTTAAGATGGAAATGTACTTTAGCACAAGCTAAATTAAACTGCAAAATATGTGTGATTAGCTTATGTTCCTGACAAGGAACAGAAAGCTATTGTATTTATATACTGTACATAAACTTGTATTTTACAATATAATATTGTTAACAGTTTTAATGTAATTTAATCATTAGCTGCACTACAAGTAACTGGATAATTTTCTTGTCTGTAAGTGTTCATCCTCAAGTATTCAGCAAATAAGAGGATGAGTTTGCCTGATGTTCTGTAAAATTTAAATCTTCTGTATCAATAAAACTACAAATTACCCTGCAAACTCAGTGTTATCCTGCCTGTCACCATTACTGCATCACTAGAACATATAGTGTCCTAATGCAGAATTTACCTTTGAAATTGTCCAAGGAATGGCAGCTGATGTGAGACTCACAGGCAAGCTCCAGGCCTGATTTTTCATGGTAATAAATCTCATTTTGAAGTCACACAGGTACTCATGAAAAATCCCACCCCCACTCCAAGGGTTTTCATGACAGCACAGTTAAAATTAGGCTTCTGCATCTTTTTAGAGGTGCTTTAGTAAATAAGTTAAATTGTAAATGTAAAAAGACATGCAGGTGTCCCACTCAAATGCCACTTCCTGTTTAGAAAACCAGTAAAAAAAATCCAGAATTTTAAAAATTGGACAAGATTATACATATTTGCTCTGGAATTGGCCTTAACTGTAAGGATGGAGTGCTGTCTCAACATATTGACAGGGAAGGGAAAGTGTTAACTTGGAAATCTCTTGACTAGAAGTGAGGAATGAGATCAGTTGATGAACAACCTGAAAGATTCCGCTCAGTCCCTCTCAGGGAGAGTGAAAGGTAAGAGGGACATAATGGAAAAGTGATAATTTTATTAATTCTATAATAAAATGTTTCCAGATGAAGGACTAGAAAACCTGTATACATCACTCACTACCATTCTATAATTGCTGGAATGTATTATGAGCCTTGTCAGACCTCCCATTCTTCTGCTTTAATTTATTTGGTTCTGTATGGATTAATCAATATTTCTGCTGCTTACAGATTCCTCAGGTGTCAAAGTGTTCTCTGGTAGACAACAAGCAATACAGCTGACATCTGCTGAAGTTCATTTTCACATGCTGTCCCTGGGACAAACCACTGCAACATCATGGTGGGGTTTCAGGAAGGGAGAAGAACTTTCTCCATGGTTTTGTGTGTTACCTACAGATGTTTTGGCCACCCTGGACCATCTTGACATGAGAAGTCTGCATCTTGCCCAGAGTCAGCTGAGTTACTCTTCAGACTCCCACATGGTACTGATTGGTGTAGTGTAGGTCTTGGACACACGTACTGAGACTGCTCTAAATATTGGTTTGTAATCAATATTAGTAGCTCAGTGGTTTCATCTCCGAGTTCTAGAATGCTTAGGTGAGTAGCATCTGGTAGTGGTCATTTTTTAACTCTTTGTTTAATTTGTTTTTCCTAAAATGCTTTTATTAACAATTAAGAATTGATCTCAGTTTACAGTTCCCTAAAGCTTCCAAGCAGACAGTAGCTGGAGTGTAGAAAGCAGCATCTAAGTAGACATTCATTTTGAGTTCAGCAAAAGTTTCTATGCACACACAAGGAGGTGCCTCCCAAATTACAGAAAAAGAATCTGCAAGGTTATAAAGCTCTCATCTCCATGGACACAAAGGAGCATAGAGGCACAACTGTGAGTGGATGAACCTCACTTCAGATAAATTTACCTTGTTTTCCATTCTTACAGGATAAGAGTCAATTTCAAAGGAGCAAGTTTTACAGCTTGCACAAATGATTAGGAGCTTGTCTTGTTGCATGGCAGGGAGAGGGAACAGGGGCCATTGGTGTGGCAGAAGACCAGTCTCTGTCAAGGCAAAGGAATGGGGGAACCGAAATATCCTCATCACAGGAATGGAGCCCCAACCCGGCTGCTCCTGGGGTTTTCACAGCACAGCATCAGTCCATAGCCCAGGTGAGAAAATCACCAAACAGGGCTGACCAGGGAGCATCTCTGAGGATCACTGCATAAACTGAGAGCATTACTGCTTAAAGGGGCAGGGAGCACCCTGTAGGACATATGGAAAGTGTATTTGGGTTTTGTACAGGACTTGCAATGGAAATTTAGTGTAGGAACCAAAAGTGGGAGAAGAGAGGAATCAAAGTGTATTGGGAAAAATTGAATTTCATGATTCTGTGAATGTAGAGATAAAAGGGTCCAGTCAATCCCATGTGAGCTGGGAATGGTCAATACAGATGTCAGTCTATCCATGCCCCGTGCCTGACCAGTGCAGTCTTTCTTGCCTTCTCACTAAACTAGGACTGAATCCAGCTGTGCCTGGGCTCCTCTCTCTGAGAAGGAGTTTAGAAAGCAAGAGAGTCCTTTCTGCACCTTGTGACTCAACAGGAGGGCTTTAATAAACCTTGTCTGAAGCTTCCACTCTCACCCACGACAATGCCCCAATATCTCCCCTGTAGGGAAGGTTTCCCGCCTAAGACAATTGTGTGAGGGAGAACATTGTCATGATAAAAAGCATTATCCCACCTCGCAGGATCCACTTCTTATTGACCTCTTCCCTTACCTGGCTCATCCCCCAGCCTGGGGTGTGTGTACAGCTGCTGGGGCAGCCTCAGTTCCTTCCTGCTCCCAGCTCTGGCAGCTCCTAACAGACCCCCCATATTTCCTGAGAAAACAGACTCTCTGGGGCTCAGTATCATTGCCTCATACTGCTGAGCTCTGGCCTTTCTCTCATTTTGCAGGTAAAAGGTACACGCGTCCCTTGGCACTCCTTTTGCATAGGTAATAGTCTCTTTAGTGGTTTTTAAACAGCTCAATTGCTTCTTAAAACTTGTGGATGTGGCATTTTGCAAGGTGTTTTCCATGATGTCTCTGGATAATTTATGCTGTACAATCTTTGTCTCTTGACCTGATGGATTTATTTGACTTTGAATGAGTAAGCTCAAACCACTGAAGCCAGTGAAGTCCTTTCAGTTTTGTTCTTACATATGCACTCAGAAACAAAGTTTTGTTTTGGGAGCATTCCCATTTGTATCTTAGATACTTAGGGAGAATTGATTGTTCTATATTTTAGTTTTCAGCAACTTTCCAAAATCCAAGTAATCTTTAATGTATCCAGCCCTCTAAATGTTGACATATAAATGCCATTGAAAATTTCAGAGTTTATTGATTTTTTTGGACCATCTTCATATCTAATATAATCTTTCTGCAGAACAGAACATTTTTTGTTGGTTTCAATTGCCAGCCCTGAGAGACGAAAGTCCTGGGAAACTGAGCCCAGTGCTCTTTTTTCATGCTTCCCCAGGGTTAATAAAGTCATTGTGAGGATTTGTTAGTCTTTCAGCATCATTTGTGCTACACATCTCCTCCAAAGCCTATGACATTGTTACTGTTAATAGATTCATAATGAATAATAAATTATTGGAGCAATTCTGGCCCACAAGGTAGAGAATCCATTTGTTCCTCCTGCTGGGTAGGCTCCAGAGGGTGCCAGCCTGAGACTCAGCAAACTTATTATTACTAAATATGATCCAACTCTATACAGGAATAAGTCCAGCAATGGGAACTTGGCCTCTTTCACCTTGTCAGCCTTACACGCCACCCTTGAAAGAGTACAGAGCTTTTACAACACAGGTACTCCTTTACTTTAATCTGCAAATCTTTGATGAGACTATTTGCATGGATAGTTGGATCAAATTCATCTCCTTGCTTTCCCCTCACTTGACAAGTCTTTTTTGTCTCAAGTTTCTATCAGAACCCATGATGCATATGCTACCTCTGCAGGGTTGTTGCATCAGAATGCTCTCTCTCCTGAGCCTGATGAGTCCATGGATAATTTTGTGTCTTCCTAACATAATATTTCCCCCTATCTGTCACTGTGGGATTGCTCACTTTACTATTTTTAGTGAATTCTCTGCCATTTAAAGTTCTATATTTTTATTATTTATAATTGCTAAACTCATTTTGGTAGAAAGGATCTTTTTATATATAAAAATAAATACATTTCATATACATGTTTATTAAAATTACCCATTCTCTTCCTAACTAAGCTATTTCCTTGCAAGTTACTGCCATGCCTTGCATCCACTAATCTTTCCTGGCTCAGAATGCAAGGCTAGCTCTGTCCCTGGCTCTCAGTTTTAGACAATGTCATGCTACTCATCATTATACTGTGAGCTGTTGTTTATGCCCTGCCTTGTTCATCCAAAACACCTGTATGTATATCATATTTGCATATATGAATTATATTTGTTCTGAATCTCAAATTTCTGCTTGTTTTATTGCACCTAGGTGTCATAGCTGATTTTAAAAGGTGAGAACTGGGGGAAGTTCAGGGCTTCAGTTGACAGTGATTCTAATAAACAAATGTGCCTGTGTCCAGTGGAATTATCCAAGGAAAAAAACAAGGTATATTCAATTCAATTCAGTTCAATTCAACTCCTCTAAAGAAGCCTCTCAGGTGCACCCTTGATAAAATCTCCTTAAAATAGCCATGGTGTTGTCACTGCAGCACAGACCCTCAGGTAAGCTCCAAAGGTTGTTCATAGTTGTTCATGGGGGCACTTGGGCTGTACCTCCAATATCTAGAGGTGCCCTCTGCTCTCCAGTCACTCAGTTCAAAGACCTGGCCAGGGTGGGCCATGGCTGTCTTCTGGAAACCCCACCCTTTGCGCTGGGGTAGTGGGATGAGAGCAGGACTGCTGTGGACCATGTCTCAGCAGAAATGCAGCTGAAAAAGCTGAGAAGAAGATCCAGGCTGGAAGCTGGAACACCCCTCAGGATATAGTCCAAGTGCATGGGGACAACCCAGGGAGATCGTAGCTAACAAGACCTGATCCGCTGTTGAGGAAATCACCAGCAACAAGCAGTGGCCTCAACTCTTCCCTGAGGCCTTTATAGGCTACTTTGGGACTCACCATTTGTCCTGCCTATTTTCTATAGCCTCAGACTACACACTAAAGGCGTGCTTTGTTCAGAAAAATCTGCATCAGTCAACTCTTGTTCTTCCACAGATTTCCTTCCCCCTCTCTTCAGCAGACGGTTTCTGTTTCCATCAGATTCTGCCAGCTCAGATGATTATCTTTCCTTTTTGCAATTGCATTTCTGCCATGTTACATTTTATTTCAGTAACATGCCTTGCCTGGCACTGACACATGCAGTGCCAGTTGTTATCACAGTTTCTATGGTTTTGTCCTGTAAACGTTGGCATCTTCATTTGGAGGCAATGCTACAGTTTGTAAGAAGCTTGTCAAACATTTTACCACAGAACTTCTTTCCTTTGTTAAATCATGAGTGCTACATTTCTTAATTAAAATGGAGCAGAATGACCCTTCTCAATGTCCTAAATTAAAATGTTCTTTTTTATATATATAATAGGGCTATGGATGTTGTGACTGCCAGAGATCAGACTGGCATCACAGTTCTCCTACAACAGTCATGTTGTTCAATTCAATGACAAATGATCCCTTACAGACATTGCAATGCCAGCATAATTCACTGCAACAGCATTATTTTCCCAGTGTAGTTTGTTTCTTTTGGGGCTTAGGGGAAGAAATGTGCAGTTTGTCCTGCAGTGCCTGCAGTGAGGTCAACTACCCTGTGGCAGCAAACAAGTCTTTGGCTTGCCTGGAGGCCTTACTTCAAACTGTGTAACTTCTGGTTTTGCAGTGGTTGTTGACTGCTATACTTCAGCCCTTGCTCTCACATCTCTGTGTATTTGTGAGAGAAATTGGTGTTTTAATTTTTTTTTTTGTTGGGACTGTATGGTTTATCTCTCCCTTTCCATGTTAGTTTAGAGTTAGCTGAAGTGATATGGCAAGAGTAGTAGTGATATTCAATAAAAAAACCTGTGAATCAAAAGAGAAAAATGTATAAAGCCATCACAGTATTCTGAAATAAAACAGAAAGTACAGTTCTTGCTAGCACAGAAGACAAGGTGTTGGGCTCGACAAGTAAACATAGCTAATAAATCCATTTCCCTCAAGAATGTACCTGCCATAAAGTCTACAGTGTTCTCACTTATAGACAGTGCTAGTTGCTGTGAATTGCCTCAGAAGCATCTCTGTAAAATAATCTCCAGCGTGCTATGCTTTGAGGAAATAGTTCAGATTTGTATCAGCATCAGCAAGGGTTTAGCTCACCACGGTAGTTAAGCAGGTGAGAATAACTGATACCTCTTTTCCCATTTTCTTTCTTCTTTCCCTTCTTCTTTGTTGCTGAAGGATGACACTTCAAGAGCAATAATACAATTTCTTCCTGTCAAAAGATTAAAACTGGAGGGGCAGTTACCCAGAACTATCTGCAATACAAGTTCTTTTTTCTGCAATATCTCAAGTCAGGCATGCAAGTGAGGTGCCCAGGTCTGATAGCTGCTTTGGAGAATCTTGGCTCATATCAGCACATTCATACTTAGGAAGGGACCATCCATCAGGGAGTTATGGCAGGTGTTCAGTGCTCTGCAGCATAAATGTGGATATGGATGGCTCTCTTGGGGCAATGTTTGCTGAAAGCTACAGGTATTTATTAGGTGCTGCCTTACCCATGCAACACATCCTCCCCTGTAAAATAGGGCATGAGCAGTTATGAGGGTATTGTCATCTCATGTTCGATTACCTCCATCAAAGTTTGTCACAAAACAGGATTTTCTGTTTGATTGATCCATGTCATGAACAAATGTCATTGCTCTGTGCCATGAAACACCTCCCTAGCATTTACTTTTATCTTCATCTTTAGTTGTTTGGGTTTTGGTGTTTTGTTTGTTTTGATTTGTTTTGCTTGTTTGTTTATTTTGGTTTGGTTTTTTAAATAGAAAATTACAACATCATAGAAACTTTTGGTAAGACTCTCCTAAACTTTTCCTAAGCTATTACTGGTGTGGGGTCACTCTGCCAGTAGCAGTCTGGAGGATTTATAACTAGCAAAGAATGGTGTACATCTCAAACCTCTATGTCTCTATCATCTACAAGTGTGGCTTCACTCTTCATTTGCTTAATCAGTGAATAATCCCTGCTCCTTGTAGCCATGTGAGGAGCTCTTGGATTAACTGTAGCTTTCAAATATCTAGGAATGCTTCCACTTGGGCAGCAAAACCAGTGCCATGCAACAAAAAGGGCTCCATGCACAGCCCTCAGCTGTACTGGACAAACACCTGCAGCTCTTTCTTTCCTGCCAAAATAACATGGCAGGCACACATACATGCATTAGAAACCCAATCTTTCTGGCAAATCATCTCAAGGAGCCATCATCTGATGTTTGCTTGTCTCAAACACCCCATTCCAATGGCTCTGTTGCTTTTTATAACCCAGCTATGAGTCTCAGAACTTTCATTCTTGTTCTATTGCACTGAATGGAGATAATGGAAGAAGGTGTCTACTTGTTTCTAGCTATGGGTACATGAATAAGTAGGTACCAACTTCATATGGCACATGCTTCAAAATATTTTAATTAAAATAATTTCTCATTTTGCACATTATAGGACACTCCAGACCCTGAAGTACTGGCCAAATGCTGAAACACTTAAAAATATTGACTTTGTAATGTCTCATTTCTTGGTCTTTCTGTTCTGGAGAGACATAGGGAGAAGACTCTGGAATTGAAAAGTGAGATCTAATGATAGAAAAGACTAAATTTCACAGTCAGACAGTTGTAGTGTCTATTTGACACTAAAAGGAACAAATTATGTCTTCTACCTGACTTTTTTCTATTTTCTTCCTCCTTTCTCATAAATATTTATGGCCTTCTTGGCTATTAATTTTGGCAAAGGTAAATTTATTACCTTGGGGTGAGTTTAATTTTCTTTTATTTTGCAGTTATCTATGAGTAATATCTGTGTAAATGCACTCATCAAGTTCTCAAAGGCTCACTTTCCCTGAGGTTGCTCCTGGCAAGCAACAAACACCTCCACATTTTTCCCTAGATCATCAAGTGCCTCCAATAAGACCTACACAGTTCTGCTTCTGAGATACTGGATTTTCCTTCTGCTCTGATATTCTCTTTCCCTATTTTGACCAAACACACTATTGATGTGCTCCTCTGCCACACAACCCACTGCTGCTCTCAGAGAGCACTGAGCTGTTTTTCTCCCCACTTCTGCAGGAGCAGTTCCACAGGCTCTTGCCTTTGGTGGGATTGCTCAGGGTTAGGGTGGAAATTCCATGCTCAGGACTAGTTTGGTGAGTGCATTGTTGTATCCAGATGTAGTCTGAAAGCGGAAGATACATAATGCATACAGCTTATCCCTGCCAGCAGTTAAATGCTGCTTGAATATACGATTCTACCCTATTGTATCTACCCTTTCTTAGTCTAGTTTAGTCGAAAATATCTGGAAGTTGGAAATCTGGAATCATCACAGAATCACAGAACGGCTTGAGCTGGAAGGGACCTTAAAAGCCATCTAGTTCCAAATCCCTTCTTTAGGCAGGACACTCCCCACTAGACCAGGTTTCGCAAAGCCCATCCAGCCTGGCCTTGAGCACTTCCCAGGATGGGACATCACAGCCTCTCTGGGCAGCCTGTGCCACCAGTGCCTCACCATCCTCATACTGAACAGTGCCCTGTTTCTGTTTAAAGCCATTCCTCCTTGTTCTATCACTACACATCCTGCTAAAAATTTTGTCCCCATCCTAGAAGTCCCCTTTAGGTACTGGAAGGTGCTATGAGGTCTCCATGGAGCCTTCTCTTCTCCAGGCTTGGAAGCTATTACCCAGTCCAATGCCTCTTTCTGTTAGCAGATCCTGATTAAGGCTGGTTGAATTGTTCCTTGGGAATATATTTCTCTTTTGAGCTGAACTTTCTTTGCCCCTTCTCATCTTGTGAATCTCCTGCAGCCTCGCTGAACACTGCAGTTATCACGTGCCTTTTAAATGGTGTTTTTCATTGGAGCCTGATAAAGGTAAATGAGTTCAAATTTGCCTGTAATAACTGCATTACCTACAGCTCACAAATCTGAGAAATTTAAATTTTTTTCTCCTATTAAATTGATTTTTATTTGACCTATAATATGTAGAGAGACAAAATAAATATATACAAGAAATCATGCAGTTTGGGATAATAACATGCTGCTGAAAAGCCTCAAAGGCAATAGAAGGAGAAAATAGCAGAATATATTTTGCAAAATGCTGTATGAATACACAAAAAATATACTTCTACATTGCTGGTTTCATTTCATACTTCACAGTGCTTAACTGGCATTTGGAAAAAATATGAAAACATATATAGCCCAGGAGTATAAGTAAGGGACTAAGGCCTTCTTCAACTTCTTCTCATCCAGCTGTTGGAACAGAAATGGATATGCATTAATAAAACATGGACTGATTCTGGTTAGGGTAGGCAAAAGATTTTATATTCCTTCTCAATTTGGCTAGAAACTGAAACAAGAAAAGGAACAGCTGTGAAAATGTAAAGACAATATTCACATATATTCATAGAGCTTGCAAATGAAAAAGGGCATTAGGAGATCACCAAACCTGAGCCCAATGCATCACAGGCTGTTACTTTGCATCCAGAATCTCAGCCCTGAAAAAAAAAGGCATCAGGTCATTCCGCAGCAACATCAAGAGGCTGAAAATCCAACAATTTCTCTAGTGTTTTGCCCAGGAGTTTAGTCTCCCTTACTGCTAGAATTTTGTTTGTAGTTTCTAATTTAGATTTCCTTTTCACTTCCAGACATCTTTATAAATTTTTGGGGTTTATTTCCCACCAGATTAGAGCCCCATTCAAGACTTAGAACACTGTGTTTTCTCCAGGCATTCTAAAGGCATTCCAGCATTTCAATGACATAATTTATTGATTATCTTTGAAAACTAATTCAACTCAATTCTCTCACTAGAAAATAATCTTTTGTCATCTTTTTCTAGTCTTTCCTGACAGCTCTGCAGTGTGTGCTCGCTGCTCAATATAACCCTTACTTTACTGTTGGTGAAATCCCTTGGTGCATAACTATTGCATTTCTTTTTCCTAGGAATATGAATTTGCACTTATTTCAATGAAATAATTTCCTCAACACCAGCTTGCTCTTAAAAATATCCTACTTCTGCTGCTATTTTTTCTCTTTGCTGTTTTTTAAATCATCAGCTCTACAAAACTTAACTGCAGTGATTTTATATTTATTCCTAGTTTGTTGATGAAAATGTTGAACAGTGTCAGGTCTTGTGTTGATCCTCAGATCCAATAGGATCCAACAGCTCCAACATTTTCAAGCTGACAAAGCAGTGAGCTCTGAATTGTTTGGTTGAAGGTCCTGGCCAGGAGACTTTTGGGATGTATGTGAAGATGCTAGGGGGAGGCAGCCTGGGGCAGTGTTACTTGGCAATAGTGCTACCAGAAAAGTATCTTTGTAACAGTACTTATTACTGTTTTAAAGCTAATATAGGACTTCACCTTCTTAGCACTTCATCTGCTCTGCTGCGTCAGTTGCTGGTTTTGAGTTGTTCCTCACTTCTTAAAAGCTTTATTTTATTTCCAGTCTTATAGACCTATATTCAGTCTAGGGTCTTTGTGCCTTATTATGGTGCTCATCTATTACAGAGGGAATCCTTTTCAGCCACTCCTCAAGGAGGTGTGAAACAATCACATCTGGATTATCACTTTGTTTCCTCTTTGGTAGAAAACTATGTCCTGTTTCTGTTCTCTCCCTGCAAAGCAGATTGCATATGGATCACACTATTTTCTCTTTGGTGACATTTTATTCTGGGAAATTTGAGATTTTGTAGCCTGATACACAAAGGCAATGAATATATATTTGCATATTGGGATCTTTGCCTGTCACATGATCTTTTAATGACCTTGACACATTCAGGGCACTTCACCAGTCTGGCAGAGGCCATAGCTATCACCTTGACAATGTTGTCTAAGATGCTCTTTAAAGTTTTCTCAAAACTGTGACTTGGGGAAACACATTCAAATGAACCCTGTGGGGCTGTCATCTGCTCTGATTACCAGACTTGCCCATGGAGCTGCTGCTCCAGCAGCAGCACTCCCAACCCTTGCAAGCAACCACAGCTTGCACCAGCTTTTACTCCTTCAGTTTCTAGGAGACAGATGGGGAGTTTTGCTACAGGAGGAAAGGAAACAAGAGGCTGTAAGCATCATTAAGCACAGATCTGTGTGATATCAGGCTTCATTAGATGTATTCTTCATGGAGGAACCTGTTTACACAGTGGACACCAACTGTGATAACTGGTGAGATGAGGTGAATTAAGTTTGTTTACTCAGTGTTTTTTATTGTTCTTGGACCTCGCTCCAGAATCTGTTTGCATTTATAGTCTTTCATCTGGAAAGAGAGAGAACAGATAGGCTATAAAACAGAAAAAAAAAACAAACATATTTTCAGAGAACAAGAAAAGATTACAAGAACATTGGGCAGATATATATGGTATTGCATTGTTCTTAACTTGGTTTTGAAAATAAAAAAAACAAAAACCACTTTGTGTTGACAGTGCCCTTTCAACAGGGCTTGCATTGTGTTGCCATAAAACCAGAAGAGAAAGGTGGAGAATTTGACAGTGAATTCTCTGGCCTGTAGATGTGCAGTAAAAACAATTATTTTATGCAATTAGTTTGTTCATGGGCAGAACAGAGTGTTGATGGTCTTTCTTCTACTGAATGATATAAAGTCCAGAAAGTATTTCCACAGGAGTGGTTATCTTTGCAGCACAAAGTGGTGGTGGAGCACTTTTGACATGCAACCTTTGATGGGAAGGCCAGAGACCAGCAGGTCTTGAAGGTTTATCATTAGCTTGTTATGAAGCAGTCTTCATGTTGATTGATTGATTTTCTAAGAATTGGGATTATTTTTCCAAATGATATGTGGAAATAAGTCCACAGAGTGACTTCATGGCAAGAAGTATCAACTCATAGATGTAAATCATGCCATATTCATATTGAACGTGCAGACAAAATTTAGTAGGCTTCTTTTTAACTTTGTGTTTTAGTGGTTTAAAAGTAGACCTAGCCCATAGCTGTGCCTGCCTGTCATCTTTCCTTGATGGGCTGGAAACAGCTGTCCTCTCTGGAAGGGGATGAGAAGGCTCTCCTGAGCTCAGGTCATTTATCCAACCAGCTTTCAAAGTAATTATGCAAATATTGGATGAAGAAGAAAGGTTTTGTTCTGAGATTAATCTGTGCATCTCCTCAAAAATGTGTCTTACCTGAAAGCAAGTTTCATTCACTGAAGCACCTCCAGTCTGTATTTGATTTGATTTGATTTGAGTTTGGAAGACTTCTTTGTAGTTTTGGAGTCTAAGAGCCATTCACAAATTGAGGAGGACGATTCAGAAGACTGGTGATGGCTGGTTAAAATGGAAGAAAGAGTACCAGATATAATATCAACTTCTGATCTCATTAAGTATAAACTAACAATCACAGCTATTACAGGTTACATTTTGCCCTCCTACGTGACCTACATGGCACCAAAGTGTTGATCATGTTTTGAGTCAGGTTTGTATTGCAGAAACCTCATCTTGCCCATGTTCCTCATTTCACTGATTTCCCCTGGGACAACAACTCATCCTGAGTCTGTGAAGGACGAAGTACAGAAGGATAAAAAATGCTGTTTTATGTGTTAGCACAAGTAATATAACTACAGCTGAAGTGTAGAAGTTTTCAGTAATGTAAGGAGAAGGAAGGAAAAATTAGTTCATGTCTATGGAGCTGTTTACCTGTATTTGCTTTATTAGCACAGCATCTGAGATCTTAAGTTGAAGTGACATATTTTTCCTCATAATATGCCTGCAAAATAGAGAAGCTGTATTTGCATTTCATGGAGAGTGGGAATGGAAGAACATTAGTGGTTTTAAATTTGCTGGTACTTCTGGGTGTCTAACAAAGGTGTCTGTATGCTTTCAAACGAGATCCAAGATGTCTCAAAATGAACAGACAACTCCAAACCAAGAAAAAGTCTATATGATCTTTTCAAAAATATTAGTTAAGGTCAGTACCCAGAACTTCTTGCTCTAAAGAGGAGGAAAAACTTTGATAAAATGCCTAGTGCAAAGCTGGCATAATGTTATTTACTTTTATGGAGGTTTTCCAGCTTAGCAGAGAAATAGATAACCAGCCTGCCGGTGAAAAATGTTTGGTCCTCAGAAGCACGAGGAAAAGAAATGAGTATGTTTATAAAGAATAAATCATTGCAGATTTTTTTTTTTTCATAGAATGGCTAAGATGGTCATTGAAAGCAAAGCAGTTGATCTAGTTTATTATACTTTTGGATTAAAACACATCATTTCCTTAAGCAGTGAGCATGAACTGCAGTGGTTGAAAAACTCACACTCAGATGAGAATTCAGATGAGTCTGAATACAAGCTCTCCTGGGACAGAAAATGAAATTAAGAACATGTAAGGTTAGCACTAAGGGTAATATTTTTGGCAGAGTGAGGTGGCAAACCAAGGATCTTTGTAATTACTGTTGTCAAGTAGTTTCTTCAGTAATGATGCAGAAGAAAAAGAAGATTGTGTGTTAATGCAATTGAATGCCCTACACTGAAAGGAGTCAGGCAAAGACAGAGATGTTGGAGGTGGGAGTAGAGCAGGAGGAAAACTAGGGACATATTGTGGAGGAGGAAAGGGAGAAAAAGTAACACCGGAAATAAAAACTACTGCATATTAAAGATCCAGTGTGAAGTATTTTGGGTCCCTGACATCCAAATCTAACTGCTAAAATATAAAGAAAACATTACTAATTGAACTAGAGGGCCTAAAAGAGGAAATACTTGCCTTAAATTTGCTAGCTGCAGAGGTTATCTACCAGTCTGGAGAACTCTGGATTATCCTTGAGGCATGAAGTAGAAAGTTTTGGTGTTTTGGGAAAATCCATTGGGAAAATAAGGATTTAGGGATACTGGAGTTTCTCTGGAATTTATAGGGGATAAGTATCCAGTAAATAAAGAGGGATTAACAGGAGATATCTCAAAAAAGGAACTCTAGTGAAGATGTGTAATGATATGATGTAAAACTTTTAAAAGGCTGTTCATAATTGTCAGATAATTTTATAGTAGAAACATTAAAAATAAAAAGTCTCAAATCAAATTACACCTGAAGTATCTAGTAAATTGTGAACCTTTCCCACTTGCTCTCAATATTTGGGACGATATTTTTGGCAGATCTTAATAAAATTACTGTTTATATAAGGGAATTTAAATATGAGCTCTTATCTGCATGAATTCTGACCTGTCATCTCTGAATGTGTTAGTGATCTGTGATCTGAATACAAGAAAAAAGAAACAGGGTGCCATGATGTATACCAATTACCCCAAGTTCCTGAGAAGGAATACGAAATATCCACTCCCAAAACTGCAGAGAACCTTCTGGAGGGATAAAGTATTTTACTGGAAATGAGCACACAGTCTGGAAGAATAAATACATTTGATCCTTTTTCAATCTTCTTATGAATCATTTAAAAAAAAGAAGAGAATGAAACACAAGTAAGACATAACCCAGCATGTTTGCCTGAGCCCCACTCTTCTGTAGGTGAGCAGAACAGCACAGGTGGAGTATTTATTCTGCTGTTGAATCTAGAATCAGTGCTAATGTTAGAAGAATACCACACCAGTTAGAAGATGGGGGACCTTTGGTAAGCAATAGATGACCTGTGAGGCTGGTCTGAAGTTTAGTTATTTTCTCTGTTTTTTGGAGGCCATAGTTTAATGTGTTTGCAGTGCAAGATTTTGGTAGTGGGGGTACAAAGGTGGCATCTCTGCGAAGATGCCAAAGCTTCCCCTGTGTCTGACAGACCCAATGCCAGCTGGCTCCAAGACAGACCTGCCACTGGCCAAGGCCAAGCCCATCAGTGATATGGTAGTGACTCTGGGATAACAGAGATAAGAAGAGGAAAAAACCTGCATGGAATCAGCAGCCAAAGGAGATGAATGAGAAAATGTGAGAGGGACAGCCCTGCAGACCCCAAGGTCAGTGCAGAAGGAGGGGCAGGAGGTGCTCCAGGCACCAGAGCAGAGATTCCCCTGCAGCCCCTGGTGCAGCTCATGGTGAGGCAGCTGTGGCCCTGCAGCACATGGAGGATCACATGGAGCAGAGATCCACCTGCAGACCCTGGAGGATCTCATTTCAGATCCCATTTCAGGATCCCTGACCTGCTGCCACCTGATCTATTTCTTTGAATTATTCTCTGCTCTTTCTCTGCTCCCACTGTCTCTAGGACTGTCCCAAAGTGCCACAGCCCAGGGTGGGACACAGATGAAATCTTTGCTCTGTCACGGGAACACGTGCTGCCCTTGAGGAAGTTGTTCTCAGTTTAGGCTCAAGATTGTGACTCCTAAGATCCTGCCAGAAACTGCCCCTTGAATGCACCACACATCCCGTTGTACTTCTCCACGCCTTCTGACAGGTCTGGAGAGATTTGCTGAGGTGTAAATACCCAAGTATACAGTATTTCATGCAGGATAACACTGAAGATATTTTATGCACAAATACCTTTGCAATGACAAGAATGTTTCAGTGAGGAGAAAGCTGAAGGCAGTACTGGAAGGAGTGGGTCTGATCAGCTTCTCTTGTTTCTCCCAGCTAGAGTGAGTATCACACCTGAGGCAGAGATCAAGAGACTCCAGTTAGAAGGGACCTAAAGAGGAGAGACAGGAAATGATTAATTATTTTAGTTCAGAGAAACAATATTACTTGGCCTCCAGGTAATAAAGAATTACTTTTTCTTTGCTAATGAGAAATTACACCTCTACAACGTCTGAACGAGAGTGCAGTCCACTGAAAGTAATTCTTCAAGAAAGGATACCAGAAAAGACTAGAAAATGCACACCTCTGAGAAACCATTAGAACTGGATTTAGAGTAGTCCAAACTCATGCCAGCAATGGTCATGGAAGGTGCTGTATATATCTAATGTAGCTTTGTCAGTGGCAAGGCAGGGCTTTCTTGTTGCTTTTTGTTGTTGTTTGGTTGGTTTGGTTTGCTTTGTTTTGCTTTGTTTTGTTTTTAATAACTAGCTGTTATTCCAAGATATATCTATAGCTATATTTATTAAAGAGTTGTATTTAGGTCCAGTAGTATGGGAGGATCCAAATCTGTCTTATTTCTGAAAGACTTCAAGGGACACTTCACTACACAAAGGCACTATAACCAGTTTCCTATCTGCATCAGAAATTGGTATAAGAATCAGGTCTACAAAAAGCTAGGAAATTAGGAGCTCTTTCTAAAACATCTCTCTAAACAATTGCCCTTTTCTTGACAAATTTGAGGATGCCTTGAAACTAAGAGAGAAGATTCTGACAGTGATAAACTTCAAATTTTAAGGTTCTAGGAAAAGAGAAAGAAAAAGGAGGATTTTTTTAAAATGAGGAAAAAGAAAGAAGGAATGCTTGCAACAACCAGTATGTTGGTCACACTGACCTCTGTAGTGTAAGTGGTGGGAATGAAGGGCACAAGTTATCAGCTGGAGAGTGTAAAGGGTTTGTGAGTCATATTTTCCCTATTAAACTCCTTCCAATATTTGTGCAAAGGATTTGGATGTCCTCTGGATTGTCGCAGTGAAATGGCAAAGTGATCTGCTATGGAATTACTGCGCTGAGCAGTATTTCAGGAGGGGAATTCAGCAGGGGAAACAAGATGTGGGAAGCTGGTCTTGGCCTTGTGGAAAAACCCAGCCCTGAAAGCTCAGATCACTGCCCTCTCTGGTGGGAAGAGCCCTTTGGACACCAGGCAGAGGCAGAGATATTGGCAGCACAAAGGGGAAACAAACTGCATATGAAAACTGGAGTGTGCCTGTAAATAATGTCACTTTTTGTGCCTGGATAAAGCCCTTAATTTTGGCTTCTGTGGCACAACATTAAATGTATTTTTTTGTCTGACTTTGACATGAGTATCTTGTTTTTCCAATCTCTTATGGAATAAAAGGTCTCCGTAGGCTGAAGAAATGGAAGATGTAATCCTGAAAAAAACCAGTCAGGTGACACAGAGTGAGACACTCAGTATTTCATGTTACAAACTTGCATAAAAATCCAGTGCGACAGTAAGTCCTGTGTAATATGCAGATTATACTAGTTTAGTTAATTCTAATTTGACATAGCCTGTTATCCCTGAAGTAGAGATTGTTTCAGAGCATTCCTTAATCCTGTTTCAAAGAGTAATCTCAATAATATGATGGCGGTCGTTGGAACAAAAAAAGAAACACATCTAAAATTAACCACAATTTTATCAGATAAAGCATGTTTTCACTGAATTTTGTCATCTTGTTCTCAAGAAAACTTGTGGTCTTCTTGTGCTCACTTATTTACAGCCTCAGACAATTGTTCTGTGCCCTGCTAACAGCAAGAGTTTGGCTCCAGTTGTGCAACTGTGCACTAATTGCAAACCAGAATTAGATGTGAAGATGCCAATGAGTTTCCTTCTAGAAAAAAAAAAGTAATGAGAGTCATTCTCTTTCCCCCAAAATTACTGTCATTCAATTTGACTGAAATATTCCCTCCTCCACCATGCATTATGCCCAACCAAGCAGGAGTTAATAGCATTACACTGATATAGCAAATTACTTTTTACTGGTGATGACACAGCATGCTTAAAAATTTTGCCCCCACTTTCATTTTTTCCTATTCTTCCAATGTGATTCACCCTCCTACACCTTTCTTTCCATTGCCTCATGAGTAATTTCTCTTTATCTGCATCAAGCAAATGTAATGCTGTATAAAAGCTGAAAACAGCTGCTTTTGTACTGTAGTTACTATTAATAAGTCTTGGGTGTTAACAGTTCTCTGATCAACGCATCCTGATTTTTCCCTTCTGAAATGTAACGTTCAATTTGTAAAAAAAAGGGGGAAAGATACAGATCAGACATTCATAGTTTCTCATAACTTAAACAGGATCTCAGATATGCCCTTTCCTTTAGTCCATCATTAGTAAAACAGATTGCATGTGCCTACCTTTTCCATGGTAAACATCATTCCTGCTCTTAAGTGATGTTGTTGTCCATGTAGTGGAAGCAGTATGAGAAAACCTACCAGCTGACACAGCATGCATGTTGTCAGCTTTCTCCACAGTTCAGGACATGAAAAGGATATTCCATGGAACAAGGAGGTGCAGTCGACTGGGATGATCACAAGGAAAAGACATTTGAGATGTGTTCAACAAAGGCTGGAAATGTGGTAGCTGTGGTAAAGGAAATGGAAGCCACTCATGGGCTGTTTTCAGTTCATTTAATGGCAGGCATCCAAAAATAAATTGGTGGTCTCTCTCTGCTTTCAGTGTTGTCAAAGTGAACCATACAACCTGTGGGTAAGACCACCTGTGGAGGTGACCATTTCTCTCCCTTCAGGGTGGACAGCTGTAGGAATATGCACAAAATTAGACAAAAGTAATTCCACTTTGCACTGTACTAAACAGAAAAACATCTGTGGGAGTTTCTAGACAGAGAGTAGTCCTGACAGTTTATGTAAATGCTCTACCTTTGCTTGACTAACTGGATGAATTTGTGTGCTGAGGGGAGCATTATCCTCCTGAAGTTTCCCTTTTAACCAATGCTGATGGAAGACAGGGAAAGCTGGGAATTATATGCAGCTGACACTGCAAAGCTTTTTATGCTACAGCCAAATGCTTAGAGTGATACATATGTACATGCCTTGGACTGAAGGCCTTCATGATGAGTTGGAAAGGAAAGTTTAATTACTCTCTATAAAAATGAATAATTAAATACATTTAAATTTGTGATGTTGCTGTTCCCTATTATTGCTGTGCTCTTGTACTAAGCCATCCCTGAATACCCTTCAGAAGTCTTTTACCACTTGTTTATTTGGCAACTAAGGGAGGTAAACAGGTGCTGCATGCATGTTTTAGGCTGTTTTCACTGACTTGAAGATGACTGTCTTCAAAAACAGCTCACTGTTTCCTCTCTGGAATAGAGGACTAGTCCAGTGGGAGGCAGCAGTCTTTGAGAAGAGTCAGCAGTGGCTTTGTGGAACTGCCTCAGTTAGAGCAGCACTCAGGAACACACATTGCAGGCGTGGGAGAGAAGAGTAGCTCCAGCACACTTCTAATTCAGGTCCTTTGCAGCACGTAGGAAATGGTTATGCTGCTCCTAGAAAAGCCTTGGAAGCAATAATGAAGTTGGATGGCAAAAGATTACTACCTTGTTATTGAATATAAAAACAACAGAAGGATTGTAAATGTCATAAGATTGGGTTATTAGGAGGGATTAGACTTTTTCACGAGCCTTAGATTTTTTTTCTGATTCAGACTCAGCTGGCTTATTGAAACAACTTCAGAAAGGTCAAAGTTCTACCAAGTAACTCTGAAGATGTGGAAGGGCCATCTGCTGCTGGAAGTTCCAGATACTCCTTCTTCCAAAGTACAGCAGCAGGGGTTGCAAGCAAAAATCCTTTTATTTATTGCTCTGGAAATTTTTCAGAAGAAGCCAGGTTGTGGCTGCCAGACTGAATATGGGATGTATGAAATCACCCCTGTGCCACATATAAAATCATAGAATTATTAGGGTTGGAAGAGATCTTAAAGATCATCTAGTTCTACCCCCCTACCATGGACAGGGACACCTTCCACTAGACCAGATTGCTCCAAGCCCTGTCCAATTTGGCCTTGAACAATTCCAGAGATGGAGCATTCACAGCTTCTCTGGGCAACTTGTTCCTGTGCCTCACTGCCTTCATGGTAAAGAATTTCTTCCTCTAATCTAATCTAATCTAATCTAATCTAATCTAATCTAATCTAATCTAATCTAATCTAATCTAATCTAATCTAATCTAATCTAATCTAATCTAATCTAATCTAATCTAATCTAATCTAATCTAATCTAATCTAATCTAATCTAATCTAATCTAATCTAATCTAATCTAATCTAATCTAATCTAATCTAATCTAATCTAATCTAATCTAATCTAATCTAATCTAATCTAATCTAATCTAATCTAATCTAATCTAATCTAATCTAATCTAATCTAATCTAATCTAATCTAATCTAATCTAATCTAATCTAATCTAATCTAATCTAATCTAATCTAATCTAATCTAATCTAATCTAATCTAATCTAATCTAATCTAATCTAATCTAATCTAATCTAATCTAATCTAATCTAATCTAATCTAATCTAATCTAATCTAATCTAATCTAATCTAATCTAATCTAATCTAATCTAATCTAATCTAATCTAATCTAATCTAATCTAATCTAATCTAATCTAATCTAATCTAATCTAATCTAATCTAATCTAATCTAATCTAATCTAATCTAATCTAATCTAATCTAATCTAATCTAATCTAATCTAATCTAATCTAATCTAATCTAACCCTGCCCTCTTTCAGTTTAAAGCCATTCCCCTTGGTGCCATCACTACACATCCCTGTAAAAAGTCCCTCTCCAGCTTTGTTGTAGGACCCTATAGGTACTGGAAGGCTCCTAGAATGCCTCCCCAGAGCTTTCCCATCTCCAGGATGAACAGCTCCAGCCCTCTCAGCCTGTCTTCACATTAGTGCAAAGGAAAGAGCTCAAGGCTAGTTAGAGAGAGCTGAGCTGGCACTGAGTGAGCTCCTGTATCTTCATGGAAAAACCCAGTGTATGCATTTCTCCCAGAAGCAGAAGAGCTCTGCTGACTTGTTCATGCACCTTCCTGAAATTAGCTTAGGACTCTTCTACAATGTAGGATGTGGAGAGCTTCCCAACATCCTTATGTCCCAGTCCCTAGCTTTAATTAGCCAGGAACAATCTTGTCCTGCATTCTATACTGCATACAGAAACCTAAGCATTGCTTCTAACACTGCTGGAGATGAAATATATTTCCAAATTTTACAGTCTTGCAGCTGCTTTGCAAGCATAAATAAGAGGTAAGCAACAATTAACATGCCAGATGGACTTGTATTAGTTGTATTTAGGGCTGATATGCATGATTCTGAAGATTGAAAAGCAATTTTTAAGGCTGCTTCTTCAGTTGAATTCCTGTTCCTTAAGCAGGATAGAGACTAAACAAGGTGGGCGTGATTTCTAAGAGCTTTGAGTGACTGAGCTGAGCTGTATTACAAAAATAATTGAAGAAAGTGCGAACATGAGTAAGGAAATAAAAGTTAACTGATGGAAGTGATACAGGATAATAATTTATTATCCCTTAAATGTGTGTAGTCTTCAGAAAGATTTTACATTTACATGAAATAGTCTGAATGTAAAGCTTTTTCTTTTGTTTTTGCATTCGTGTGGTACACTGTTTAGAAATACAGTATGTATTAACACATTTAATAGATGTTTTGCAGAAGAAGAAGAATAGAACTTATTTTCTCTTCCGAACTTTTTGGAAAGTATAAGTGTAAGAAGAGTATTGAAGAGATGGATTGTTGATAAAAACCAATAAATAATGACATTATATAACAGCAATAAAAGGGAAAAAAAAACAGAATACAGGATGGCAATGAAGATAAGACTGAAAAATGTAGAGGAAAACAGAGAAAGATAATGAGGAGGTGAAGTGAAATGAGAAAAACAAAAGAAAAGTGAAATTTCAGGAAAAATATAACATGTAGAAGCTAGCAGTGGTGCCTTGATAGGCTTACCTAAACACAGAGGCCAGACAAATTTAAGGGAATAAATTGAAAGGCCTTCAGGTACATTCAAGGCAGACAAAGCCCCCTCCCCCTCAAGGGCTACACCCAAAAAATGGATGAGTCTTCATACTTTTATGAGTTTGGTCCATTTGCATCTTCCAGTAATCTTCCAGTTACAGCGCCAGGTAATGAAGTAATTTATCCCAAGTTTGCTCCCCCCAACTCCATTTTTCTCAGGCCATTTTTCAGGGCCTGAGACAGTCAGGTGTTCTTGATTCCCAGGCCTAGAGAGGAATCATTGTGTCTGACCAAAATGGAAAAGCAGTAGCTACATTCTGTATGGAGTTTAGAGTTATACACTAAAGAATTGCGGGATTACGAATATATGAAAAATATAAAAGCTAAAATCCTAAGGCATCAGCAGTGTATTTTGTACTATTGTAGGGAGCATAACAAGGAGGAAATGTCTTCCAGCACAATGGCTTGCGGCTTGACTACAGGGCACTGCTTATTTCAAGGGTGACATACTGTGATGCAATGTGTCCTTTCAGGACTGAAGTCTCCAAACCTGGTTAACCTCACCACAACATACTGCTGACCTGTCAGCCAGAACCCGCCACGCCAGTGCAAAGACTAAGAGTGGAACACATTTGACCACATCTGGCTGGTCACAGGACACTGCCCCCACAAGCCATAGACAGGAATGGCTCCTGCCTGGGGGAATGAAGCATCTCAAACTAGAGCAGATGACAAAAATAGGTTTGAGCAATCATGATATGAAAGATGTCTGGCTGGAAATGTAAATACAGGTAAGGTGATCTTCATCACCCTGACTTCAGTGGACCCTGGCATGGTTTGAAGGGAAAGCTGTGTGTGACATTTTGTTAAAGCATTGTTAGTCACCACTGCCTTCTGCTAGGGCTAGTGTAAATGAGCTACTACTGCATATCATCAAACCACAATTAAGCCTTTGGAGAGCATGCATCTGTAAACAAAGGATGAATGGCTTACATTCCCTGTCTCTTTTCTTCTCATATGCCCAAGTATGAGCACTGCAATCAATTTCTGTAATAGATTTTTTTTAATGGAAATGCACTCGTTCAGTCAAAATGGCTTTTCCATTAAGTGCAAAGCTCTGTTTCACAGACTCGTCTTGAGTTAAGAGGACCACTGGCACTTCACAGGAGACTTTGGGAAACATTTAGGAGAGACACAGTCTACACTGGCAAATGTTGAGGGAGAGGGAGTATCTTTATTCCATTTTTGCTTTTCTGTAACTCTTTAGTGAGATCAAGTTGTTGGCGTCTGTTCTTTGTTCTTTCTTGTAAATCTGGAGATAGATCTGCTGGAGGCAGATGGACCTCTGACAACAGTAGGTTCAAAAGCTCCTTGGCCACTTCTAAAGAACTGAAGCAAGGCAGAGGCTGCAAGCAGACCCCCCAGTTGGCCCATGCTGCTGATGAAGCTGGTATTGTGGGAAAGCCTGCGTTACTAAAACTCTGACTTATGAGGATGATAAACTGGTGTGTGGATGAGAACAAAGGGTTGCTAACTCCAGCACAGCACAGGGCTTTGCTGTGTGTTTTCATGGCCCTGTGTGCCTGCTGACTTGCAGCTTTCCTAGGTTAGCTATCCATATCACTTTGCTTTTCTGAGGGTGGACAAAACCTTTAGGCATAACTTGAGGCAACCATCAAACTGTATCCAGAGTCTCTTGTCAAACCGTGTTGGCTGGGCACTGCATTTTGCATCTGAAGTTACATTAATAATTTATTACCTGACTTCAAACAAAGAAACCACACACAGGTAGTGAAGACTGTTGAAGGCATAAGTGAAAAAATCTGGGTAAGGAGTATTGTACAGTGAAAAAGCAAGAGGTATTTTCAGCTCATCTTCAGCAGCTCATGTCTGGTAACAGCTGCTGGCTGCTGGCAAAGTGGATCAGAGAGGGGACCTGCCGTAATCAGAGTTTTAGGAACAGGGGACAATTAGCAAACCTTTTAAAAACACCTTCTCATGCAATCAGTAGTGTTAATGGTCATCAATTTTTGAATAGCCAGCCAAAGGCAAGCTGCTGCTATTTGTAATTTTCTCCTAAAACCAAATTTAAAATGTGGCTGAAAGCTGAGCTTTGCCCTGGTAACCATTGCTAAATTCTACAGGGACTGATGAACCTGGATCATTCTGAGAACCAGGCTGTGCTCAAGCACAGGTGGGAAACACTGTTCTTACACAGAAAGGAGACAAGAGTGAAAGCAAAATCAGTCTATACCCTAAAATGAGAGTAGTTTAGCCCATGCTCTCCTATGTTGAATAGCTGCCTACCCTGGTAGAAAAACAACTTTGAAATCTGTCTTCTAAGGAATTGCTGCCTAAGCTGGTGACTTGTCTTGCATGTGTGCTAATTAAAGAGCTTACACTGCTACAGTTTAGGCACTAGGTTTGTAGCACAGAGGTCAAACAGATCCTCAGTTGTTGTGGGTATAGAAAGGCCTTCAAGCATCCTTAGAGTAGCTCTGGTAGAAAGAGGAAGGCAAGGAGACAGACATAAGTCGTAATTTCAACTAATTGTGAGTCTGAAAAAGGCTAAAAGTGACTCCTTCTTAGTGTCCTCACAAGTCTCTCTTGGCACTTCTAAGGTGCTTCTTGCAGCTGAGGAGTCTGGCTTTTTTGCAGGCTTTCTCCAAGGCCTGCAGAGACTGATCTGTGGTGTTTCCTAACCACTTAACATCTCTGGCCCTGGGACGAATTCACGGAGCTGAGGGAGGTGCAAAGCAGAGCAGAAAGATGTGCTTGATATCCCACTTACACCCTGAACATTAGGTTTCTTGGATGTATCTATATATTTTGGGGAGACTGAATGTATCCTGTAATGTCTCTGGGTCTAGGCAACTACCAACCTTTTAATTATGGATAGTACACCAATTCCTCCCTTTCAGGAAGGTGAAAGCAGTATTTGTAACCTTTTACATAATATCTTAGTGAGTAAAACACATAACCAGACATGAGGGATTTTTAGTTAATAACACCTGGTCCTGGCAAACCCCTATTTTATAATGGATAAAATATTCCCTGGGGGATGGAATAAGGAAAAGGAATAGGAACAAAAATCATATTGGCTTAGCTCTGGTATTTGAACCAAATTACTTTTTTTTTTTTTTTTTTAAATTAATCTGCCCAATTTCCTCATTAGAGTGTCACAGATTTTCAGACAGCATTGGTTTTGTCCCAAAACTTATCTCACATTTATTTGCAAGTATCACATTAATGCATNAAAAAAATCTTTTTTGTTTTGCCTTGGTTTTTGAACCAAATTTTTTTTTTTTTTTTTTTTAAATTAATCTGCCCAATTTCCTCATTAGAGTGTCACAGATTTTCAGACAGCATTGGTTTTGTCCCAAAACTTATCTCACATTTATTTGCAAGTATCACATTAATGCATTAAGGGAACTGTTTCATTTTGTGCTCGCATGGTGAAAAAAATAACAGATTTGTAATTCCCTCTGCAGTCCTTTATAATGAGAAATACTTCAGGAGCAGGCAATTTTAAAGAACTTTAATTGCTTCTCCCTCTAGCAAAAAGTCTGCAATCACTGATGAAAGGGCCCTTCTTTACTGTTAATGAACAGTCAGCAGTGTGAGCTTCTCTAGCCATCCAGTGTAGAGGCCATTGACTCATGCCAAATATTCTGGTACTCTTATCTACCTGCTGAGAAAGGAACAGCCTCAAGAAACAGCCACTGTCTCCATTCCTGAAACTTTGAATTATTCCAAATCAGTTTTCTCACATTAGTCCCTTTTACTGGGTTTGCTTGGCAAGTTTTTGGTAGCAGGGGATCTACAGGGGTGGTTTCTGTGAGAAGCTGCTGGAAGCTTCCCCCACATGCAATGGAGCCAGTGTCAGCAAGCTCCAAGAGAGACCCACTGCTGGCCAAGGCTGAGCCCAACAGCAGCAGTGCAGTGTCTCTGGGATATTGTATTCATGAAAAGGAAAAAAAATATATCATGCATAAGTAATTGTGGTCAGAGACGGAAAGAGTGAGAAATAGCCAAAGGAGAGGAGTGAGAATATGTGA
>VZRX01001548.1:0-26276 GCA_013398075.1 Notiomystis cincta
GACGCCGCTGGGATCCGGGTACCGCAGGTGTGCCTGAAGGAATCGCCCTTCTCTCGGCCCTGCGAGGCGCTGGGTGAGGCGGGTGAGTGTGAAACTGCGCCGCTTTGAAAGTACGCACCGGTATGTATTTGATGTATTTGTGGAGGAGAGCCGTGCCAGCTCCAGGGAGATGGGCGCAGTGTGTGATTCCAGGGGTTTCTTCAGCCGCTGTGGCCTTTCTGCACTGCTGGGGCTCACAGGGAGCCTTCAGGACCATGAAGTCTCCAGGCCACGTCACCCTGACTTCTCGTGTCCTGAATTGCAGGCTGGCTCTGAATTTGCTGCTGCATCAGAGGAGCAAAGTCCTGTTATGGATTATTTCCAGCTTCTAGTCCACTTCTGCCTTTTTAGTTGTGTTTAACAAACTAAAGATTTCATAACCAGAAAACTCACATGGTGCATGTGTAGTTTTTGCTCTGGGAGTAGATCGTTTGGGAAATACGAGTGTGAGATTGGTCTGTGTGAAGCCTGACGTCTATTTCCACTTTGGGTCCTTTAGTCAATAATATTTATATTCTTCAATGTTACTCTTAAACTAAGCGTTTTCTTTATTGCTTATATCCATTTATATTAGAGCAAAACAATGTGTATTTCTTTAAGGTGGCTGCACAGCTTCTTTCTTCAGTATTGAGTCATGAAACTTAAACAGCACAGTGGCTCTATGTCCAGTCAGCTACCAGGGCTCAGCTTTTTGGTGATAATCTATAATAATTTGAACCCTTAAAACTTTATGGGAAAATCATTAAAAATAAACTAGGCACCTCTAAAGACATTACCTATTAGAAAACTTAGAACATGACATTTTTACTCTATCCTTTATTTCCAAATGCTTTGGTGGAGGAGGACAAGGTGAAAAGCTGGTGGCTCTAGCTACCTCCTCCTTTTCTTGGAATGCACGGTGTGGATGAAGCTCTGCCTTCCCACCAGACAGACATGGTGATTTGGGCAGGGAGCTTGATGCTTGTGGAGTGGATGTGTCAGACTGCAGTTAGCCAAAGTCTTTCAGTTTTTATTTAAAAAAAAAAAGAGGTAGTTATGGCAGAACCAAAAGCAATTGCTTCCTCTGTCACCTTGGAGCTGGAGATCTGCAACTCATGTGTAAGCACTGAAGGGGGCTGGATATTGGCTGTTGGGGGATGGATGTAACTTTCTGCTTTATAGACAATTCCTGTCACGTGCAGAATTGGAGTGGGAATGGGCTTTCCTGTCCAGCAGTGCTCGCCTGCCACTGAGGCTGGAAGGCCTTTGCATGTAGACTGCCTTTGTTGGTTATTCCAGTTGAAAACCTGTGAAAAAGGCGGGAGAATGGTAAAGGAAGGGTAGTGGTAAGAGAATTGAACGTCCAGCCAAAGAGAGGAGCCTTGGAAGTTGTCAGTAATGTACAGGAAGATGCTGGGGAAATTCATTCCTGAGGAAGTGGTGTTGGCATGCAGAGAGAAAGCAGCGATAATGGCAAAGAAGAATGCCCAGAGGATGCACTGTTGTCTGCCTGGCTGTTCCTGCTGAGTTATTTACTTAATTTCTGTGCTGTAGAGGAAGAATTCTCCCTTATCTCGCCAGGGACAAATAGTGGGATTGAAGACATGGACTGGGAGTCATGTCAATGTGTTTATGGTTGTTATTTAGGACATAAACAAATGCATGTAGTGCTGTCTCACTCCCTGCTCACATGCACATGAGTAAGTTATGGAAGGTTAAATGTTACTGGAATGCTGTTGGAAAAGGTGTGTTTCATTATATGAGGGGTCACTTGCCACACCTTCATTCTCCTGTTCTGAAAATTACACTGTTTTTATCAGATTATTGATAAAAATAACTGTGTTCAGTTTTGTTTTAATACAGGATGACAGGAAGATTTTACTTGCTGCTACTTGCAGGAACCTTTTGAGTCTAAAACACTTAGCACAATTACCTGGTTTTGCCTAATACAAAGTAGTTAGGGCTGAAAAGGTAGCACATTCAAAGCATCAGTGAAAACACTGCCCCTTAAATTCCACAGAATTAAGCATTTGTCAACAAGAGGAATAAATGCTTTAGATAAAAGGCAGTGAGTTCTGCTGCAAACACCTCCTGCTTTTAGCAGTGGCAATACTTAGGTACAACACTGAGCTTCTTCCTTTCTGAGTCATGTTATCTTAGCTGTTGATGCATAAAACTATTTATTGTCCTGCTCTCCTTCAGAGATTTCTGAAAGTTGATGTCAGTCATACAAATCCAATGTTTTCTTACCTCTAGCATTTTATCCTCTGTAAACACCTTTGCTTTATTTATTAAAGACACATCCTCCCTTCACCCCCTAGGGCTGTGGCAGTTGTATGTGACACTTAATCTTTTACCTTCTAAAATTACTGTGAGATAGTTAATTTTATTGATGTTCTAAGGACTTTTTGATTATTTAGTCAAATAACACAGTGAACCAGTGTCAGAAAGTTGCATAATGGTGTTTTTGCCTCTCAAATCAGTGTTTCGTGAAAATATCAACCTGATGTTTTATGGTTTGCATCTTGACTGGCCAGTAAGCTTGAGAGTTGGTAGTTGATGCTATTTCTAGTCAGCTGGGTGACTTCTGTCTTTTGTTACATCTTAGAAGTTTGTTTTCTGGAGTAGAGATGATAAGATGGAGAGGAAGTAAGAAGGGAGAACAGATGCTATTTATTTAAAGTTAATTTAAATATAATGCTATTAGTTGGAAATAGGAATTTATTGTTTTTATGCAAATTGCAGTCTTATGCTGCAGCCTGCACTGTAGTTCTTCTAATCATGAGTGCTTCATGTACTTTGGGTTTTCCCAGGCTATGTACTATGGATTTTATCCATAGCTTGACACTGCTCCCTGCTGTTTTCTGTGTCATAAAAATTAGAATGAGATGATGTGGTCTGCCAGCAGGACACACCTGTTGAATTAGAATTCTGTTTTGCGTAAAAGGTCCCAATAATTGCCTTAATTTCTTAAAATTCAGTTGATAAGCAAATCCAACATTTCTGGAATATTACAAGTTCTTTTATCATCTAGTAAGGGGCTCTTTTAGCAGCATGTTCAGCACTCTGAAATGTAAGAGTTTCTGCTATTTTTTGGATAGCTCTGATGAGTTGTGTGCATGTGATCCCATGAAATCATGGATGTTACAAAGTGCTTTCAGGAAGGGTGGTGGATGGGTCTGGGGGCAGCATCCAGTAGAGTTTGTTTTGGTACAACTTGTGACATAGAATTCCCCCTGCCCCCTTTTCAGCCATGGCTGAATTACACCTTTCCTCTGATGGAGTTAAGATGACTAAATCCCCCCTAAAGTGCAAAGTAAATGGAAAAAAAGGTTGTAGGTTTTATGGTGGTTTGGTTTGTCTGTTTTTCCTCTGCAGCTGGTTGTGAGTCAGTGGTTTAGATTCCAAGCTCTTTGTCACAGAGCTGTGCTTGTGAGGTGCTGAGCATCCTACCAAAACCAAATCTGGGATCAGGACTTAGTTTTCTCTTTTTCTCCCTTTGCAGAATCATGGCAAGTCCAAGAACAAGGAAGGTCCTCAAGGAAGTCAGAGCACAAGATGAGAACAATGTGAGAAAATTATGATCTTTAGATCAGTTTTGTAGAATTGAATTTGCTTTTTACCCACTCCAGATGTACACTGGGGTCTGCTACAGCTGCTGTTGTCTTTGTGGTATGGCTCACTAATACAAACATAGAAGTTTGGATATCTCATATAGTCATTACAATACATTGCTGCATATTTGGCACAAGTATTTCAGAAGTTTTAGTCATGCTGGAACCCCTGGGGACTTTTCAACAAGTGGTCTGGGGCACAGCTTAAATTAAAATGGTCCATTTCAAGTAACTTGATTATACCAAAGCTTAAATGTCATAGTCCATGGAAAGATTCAGTTTTATTTATATCAATACATTTAATCTTGTGTGGTGAATCTGATCATAAAACTTCAGTTGTTGCACTGTATGAGCAATAAAGCTATTTCTAAAGAAAAAACTCTGTTTAGATCTGCTACCATTTACTGCCAGATTGTAATGTGACTGAATAAATGTTCCAAACTTTAAATGTTGCATCTTTATCTTGCCAAGGAAGCCTCAAGAATTCAGTTTGGTACTTTCTTCTGCTTCAAGACAATATGAAAATGAAATCAAAATGAATTCTTTGCTCAGTGATTTCCATTTGGTCGTCTGTATTTCCTCACTGGTTTTTGGTAGTTGGTGCAACAATTTTTATAATCCAAGAGGCATAAATAAATATATGAAGGAAGTTTATATTGCTAGGGGAGGTGTTTGCAAACACTAAGAACCTTCCTTCTGAAATTATTGTTGATGTATGACATTTTCATGATTTACCTTTTTGAGCTCTGAAAGCTTCCCATGGACAGTGATGGCAGATTGCAGAGATAATTGTTTTTCTCTCACAGGTCTGTTTTGAATGTGGTGCATTTAACCCCCAGTGGGTGAGTGTGACCTATGGAATTTGGATCTGTCTTGAGTGCTCAGGAAAACACCGAGGCTTGGGTGTTCACCTCAGGTCAGTCTTTCCAACAGACCATGACTGAGTTGCTTTACCTCAGGTTCATTATGGCTATGAACAGCACGTGTTGATTTGGAATGTATAGAATGTCTCAAATCCAACATTTCACTGGCAGTTTGCTTCGTGCTCCTCTCCAGAGTGGGCTTTGCTCTCTGTGCCTTGTCTGTAACTAGTTGGGGATAAAGCTAGTGTACAAACCAGCTTTATTCTGTTCAAGAGGTTTCTTTTTTCTTTGTAATATAAATGATAGTTTTTGTTGTTTTCCAAGAAACATGCTCAGCTGAGATGGGAGCCTGTGGAATAAGAACTATGATGGCTTCTGGAGACTCACAGTGTGTATATAATAGGGCCAAAGCAGGGAACAGTTACTCAAATGAGGCAGGGAGATAAAATCCAGGAGGGAAATCACCAAAGCAAGGAGGCCATTCAGAAGTACATTCTTTGCTTTTTGAGAGGTAATTTGAAGCTCATTGTGAGTAGAAATTGCAAGGAAAGGAGCATTTAGAACTGTTCAGTAGGTTGCATGGAAGAAAAGATGCAGTTTCTGAGATGAGGATGTAGAATCATGGAATTGCTAAGGTTTGAAAAGACCTCTAAGATCATTGAGTCCAACTGTCAAGACACATGATAACAGACAGAAAAAGAAAATTGCAGAGACAAGTATGGGAAAAGTTTCTGTTACATAGTGGATTAGATTAATTTCTGGACTTTGAAGGAAGTTGCTTTTTTTGTCACTTGCCTTCTGTTGACTGTCTCCTTTAAATGGCAATAAGTGACATGATTTTGGCTTATTTCAGTGAGGATCTGCCCACCTTCTTAAGATAATCTGTCTTTCTGTACTTGGAGAGTGTTCTCTAACATGTTTATACTCTCAACTTTTGAGATAGGTTGTAATAAGCTTTTTTTTTGTCACTGTTGATGCAGCAGGAAATTATAACAAGCTGTGATCTAAAGGGTTTTTTTAAAACCTCCTTTTCAGCTTTGTGCGTTCTGTAACCATGGACAAGTGGAAAGATATTGAGCTGGAGAAAATGAAGGCTGGAGGTAACAGCAAATTCCGAGAGTTCTTGGAGTCTCAAGATGATTATGATCCATGCTGGACAATGCAAGAGAAATACAACAGCAAAGCTGCAGCTCTCTTTAGAGACCAGGTGAGCTCAGTTCAGGTGTGTCCTCATCCCTAGGAGCTGAAATACCAAGGTGCTTTGTAAGCATTTGGCTTTGAAAGGAGAGAAAGTTGCAGCTTTTTGAACCTCTGCAGTGGTTCCTGAAAAGGTAAATGTGAGAGAGTGAAATCCTGGAAGAGTTCAAGTATGAGTTCATGGCTCGAGTATTCAGCAGAAGAGAAAAGGAATGTTGTCCTGCCAGGGAGATAAGGTGGGGTTAGAAAAGAGTGTCTTGGGCAGGCAGGAGCTTTTCTAGACTAATTTACTTATTTTGGGTAACTCTCTCTAATTTAGCCCAAGGGTATCCCAAGGGTGTGGTACTTCAGAGTAGGCAGTCCAGGACTGCCCTCTTAGGACCCTACAGGTCTTAAGAGTTCTTCTTCCCAAGCCTTGTAAGAGTTTTCTATTGAAATTTTCATTTCTGCATTTAGCTGAGGTAGCTCAGATTTTCAGTGCTGCAGTTTGTTGCAGCTGTTTTGTCAGTGGAGCTGTCTCAGTCCACTGCAGTTCACTACTTCAGCTGCACAGTTTTATCCAAAGTGATTTTTGATAAATCTTTAGTTTATGTAGTAACATACAACAATAATCTAGTTCTGTTCCTCCATTACTTTGTGATTAGTGCTTACATCTCTTTATTAATACAGTCTTTCCTCTTCAAACCAAACCTGCCTCTTTAAGGAAATTCTCTGATTTTCTGTTTCAGTTGCCTGAAATAAAACCAGGGTTCAATTCAACATAACAGCCTGGGAGTCAGAGAAAAAAAATTGTTTCTTGTGAAAACAGATTAATTGATCCATGGAGCTGGCAGCAAATTGCAAAAATAGCTTGTCCTCATGTTACAGAGCTTGTGTGAAATCTCTGATGTGGCATTCTTGACTATTCTGCCTCTTGTAGGTAGCTACAGTAGCTGAAGGCAAGGAATGGTCCATTGAAACTTCTCCTGCCAGGAACTGGACCCCACCTCAGCCTAAAATGTCTCTGTCTTCTGCTCACCGGTACGTGCCCTGCTTATCTGAGGTGGGTACAGATACAGCATCAGATACAGACACAAGACCAAAACCTGATGGTTTAGTGTCTGCTGGGTTTACTCTGTTAGTGGTGGTGTCTGAACAAGATGAAATTATGGAGTGTGAGGTAACAGGGCTTTGTTTTTGTAGTAATTTCCACCCCCTGCATCTGACTCTTAAACCATGGCAGAGATGAGTTAGTGAAGAGCAAGGGACAAGCCATGCTTATGTTACCTTGACTTGTAATGCACCTGCAATTACACTTTTTGTCACTCACAGGTAGTGTGTGACATCCTCACCTTAACTGTGGTGCTGTGCCAGTTTGGGATTGGATGCCAGGGAAGAAGAAAGAGACTTTTCCCTTGTGGTGCTGATTACCATGGGAGCTTCAAAGCTCTGTACCACAGCAATTCTGTTGTTCTTCTTTTGCATGTAGTATTTGTTACTCCGTGCACTAAAGAACCAAGTTAACTGCAAAAGCAGTTGTAAATCAAAGGAATAAGAGCTTCATGCCTTTTAGTGGTTGCATTAGAGTTCCCTACTTGATAGATGAAATAAATAATCAATTTTTAACCTGTATTATGGTGATATACATCAAGCTGCACTGCTGAGCTGGTGGGTTTTGCTTTACATGGCTTTGATACTTGAATGCTTTATTTCAGTTCTGCTGGACAATCTCAGACTGCTACTGCCTCTTCTGACAAGGCTTTTGAAGATTGGTTAAATGATGATGTCAGCTCCTACCAAGGGTAATGCAATATTTACTGACTTTCTGAGTGCCTGTCTCTCTAGCATAGCAAAACATTTGAAGCATTGAATAAAAAGTTTGTAACTCCAAATGTTATTGTGGTGGGTTCCAAACCAGGGAATTCTGATTCTATGTTGTACCTTACAGTGATATGAGTTAAACAGAGGCATTTATAAAGCTTCTTTCATTCCTTTTCTTATTTTCATATATCACTTTATTAGGATTTACTCAGCTTTCTGATGTCAGTGATCTGTTAAACCTGGAGAATCATTAAGACCACATTAGCTTTCACAGAGGAAATTGTGTTGTGCAAGGATTCCTCAGTGGATCCTTGGTGTTTTTATGAAGTGAGTAGTTTTGTATTTTGGGTGCTGGGTGCTACAGGACTTTCTTTTCCAGGTGCAAAAGCAATTGTCATTCTTCCATGCTTTTCAGTTCTTATTTAAGGCTTTTAATGACTGCATGCTGATACTGTTTATTCCTTTTCCTGTGGCAGTGGCCAAGAGAATCGCTATGTGGGGTTTGGGAACACTGTAAACCCTCCAAAAAAAGAGGATGACTTCCTGAATAATGCCATGTCCTCGTTGTACTCGGTAAGGAACTGCTTGGAGCTTTCTGAATTACCATTTTCTTCTATTTTATGCCCTGTTATGGGAGACTGTAAAGGGAGAAGAGAAACTAAAGACTGCAGGTGGATAAGGAGAGATGCAGAGTATTGGTTGTATTCTCAAAGAGTGAAGAAGATATTGGTGGACTTTAAAAGGCAAAATGGAGAAACTTGAGCAGGACTTAAGAGTTATGTCTGGTATCAGCTCATAGAAATATAAATGAGGATATAGCAATGGATTAAGAAATAATAATCAACAGGGCTGAAGGAAAAAAATGTAATTACCTGTAGGGAATAGCTCTAAGTCTATTAACCATATTAGGGATACATATTAGAGGAAAACAACTGAAATGTGTGTGTCTGTGGGTGCCAGAAGCCTTGAACAGTGATGAAAACATTTGAAATACTTGTGACAGGGTGTGAAGAGATAACAGCATATGGCTGAACAGTTGTCACGATTCAAGCAGAAATAGGGAAAGATGCATTGTTGAAATAAAACGGGAATAAAGTCAGAGGCAGGGCCGTCCTGGTGCTTTGATAGGCTGCAAAGTCAGAGTGCTGAACAATATTTGGGGTTTGGAGTCATTTGGACATTCAGTGAGGTATCCTCCTACCAAGGTTACTGGCCAGTAGCCTTCTGTAGAGCCTCATTGACCTAAATACCCACACCAGGTCCCACTGTTTATTTAAAAATAAATAAATAACCTCACTAGAACTTACCAGACTTGCCTGAGCCTTTGAACACATTGATCACCATATTCCAGGTGATCCCCCAGGCTGTTTGGTATAGATCAGCTGAATATTTTCTGGATAACTCACAGTTTTTAGATTAGAGAGTTTGGGTTAGAAAGCACATCTGTAATGTATTGCAGGTGAGCTAAGACAGCCAAGGAGAGACAGCACTGTTCACATTCCTGTGAGCCATGCCTTGAGTCCAGAACTTCCCTGAATGTCCTGGCTGAAATGCCCTCGTGTGAGCACAGACACACATTGCAGTGTGCTCTGAAGTCCTGGATTTCTGGGAGGCTGAGTTCCTTGCATAGGTGTTCATCCTGGTGAGGAAAACCATTTCCCTTCAATGCATGGGATGATTTTCCCCCACACTTGAAGCCATTTTTATCATCTGAAAGAGTCTGACTTGTTCAAATTGACACAAATACTGGAAGTTCATCATTATACTCCAGTTAAATGGGAGACTCTATTTTTTCTCTCGGTAGCAGGTAGTTCTTACAACTACAGGATAAGGTGTCTTAGAACATTTTGACTTTAAGCTAATCTATTTTAATGAAAACTTGGTTATTTGCTATTATTATTCACATGTACCTCGTGACTTTCTTGCTTTCTTTAAAGGGATGGAGCAGTTTTACAACTGGAGCAAGCAAAATTGCCTCAGCTGCTAAAGAGGGTGTAAGTAAATGAAATGTGTAAATCTAAATTCTGGATATTCTGGTAGTGTTCTAATAGTGATGAATCCTTAAAAGTATTACCAAGAAAAGCTAAATTTTGCTCTCCTGTCTTTGCCTATGGCTCATAAAATAGTTAGATGTTGAATGGAGATATCTTAAATAATTTCTCATCTTTCTAGATGGACATTTTTGTAAATTTATCCACTGGATTTTAGCATCAAGAAAGAACTCAGGAAAAAACTTTCATTATAAAGCAGAAATTTCAGAATTTCAGTCTATGCCAAGCAAGGCTAAATTGCCTTATTCAGCAGGAATTTGATACCAAGTTACAAACTGCTGATGCATTTATATTTTTCCTTGCTTTGTCTCCTTGCTGGGCCAAGGTGGGATGATTTGGGAAAACCTAAGGCATGGTCTGCATGTTCTGCAAATTTGCACATGTGAGTGACAGTGATTCAACTAACTGCCATCTAAAACAGGAAATAAGAGTTTATTACATTTTGCATAGATGCTGATGGAAAGAGACTGAATATTTTTGTGAACATAATGCACTGCAACTTTTTTTCAGTTTTGCTTAATATTTTTCCAAACATTTATAATCCTGACAATTACCTCATACTTTGGGTGACATTGTAAGAGACAAGGATACTGATATTCACCTGCATTGGCCCACCAAGGTCTAGTCTGTGTGGAAGACCCTTTCTTCCCTCTGCTGTCTGTTGGGAAGGACTGACACTTCCCCAGAGCAGTGGAATGCCAGAGGTGGTGATATGGGTATTCTCTCTTGCCTGTGAAATTCTGCCAAAGCTCCATGACCTTGGAGAGGATCATGCAGCATTACTAAATGTGTGTCTTTAAAAATCAAAGGGTTTATTCCTAGTAAACCTAAATGTATTTTCTTCTCTTCACAGGCTACCAGATTTGGATCTCAAGCAAGTCAAAAGGTGATTATAGATTTAGCTCTTCCTCAGTGTAATTGTCTTAAATGCCATGTGTTTGCCTGTACCAAGTGACTTAGATTTGATCATCTGCAGACCAATGTGCTTTTCCTTCACAGTGCACTGTATGCACTACGAGTGCAGAGTGTTTAGTTCTAGCTTTTAATTCCATGGGAGTTGCAATCAACTGCAATGATCAAATTAAGAAAGAGATAAACAGGGGTACTTTTGCTGTTTGTTCCTGTTGGATGTGTTGGAGAGGCTGCAGAGCTTGCAAGATACCCCTGTTGTACTTCTGTGACTCTTAAATGTGGTCTGTCTTGGTTTTCTTGGTGGTACAGTACCATGCAAGGCATCTTCCCGTGGCTAAAGCCTAATAAGATGTTACAAATGTGAACAGCTCAGTATTATTAATAAATCAACTTGCTTGTGAGTATTTTAAAAAGTAACAATGACAAAAGGATATTATTTATCCAGCTGGGGTTAAAACAGAGACAGTCAGACCTGAGTTACACAGAGCTCTGGTATAAGCAAGATCTGTTTGCAAGGAAAATTTTAAATTCAAATGTAAAAATGTATAGAGTAATAAGATTCTTAATTTGCTGAGTTCTGAGTGAGATAAGCCTTATGTACATTTATAGATGGTTCAGGAGTTTTAATTGAACTATAACTCAATGTGCAGCATTAGCCTGGTTTGCTTTCTGATAGGCTTAGAATATTTCTCAAAACAAATGTGCAGCTGGAGGTGTTGGTGTTCAGACAGGTCTATGCACTGGGATATTAATCCTCCAAATGGCCAAACTTGGGAATGTTTGCAACAAAAATGTCTTGTTAAAGCACCCAAACTTCCTACTTCAAAGCTTTAAAGTGTTTACTGCTTGCCTAAAAAAAAAGTTTTCTACAGGTCTTCTGCTTCACTCCTTCTGGCAGTTTTCCTTTTAGAAGCTGTTCTTTCTTTAGTATTATTAACAAATAGAAATATAATATTAAGTTTAAAAGCTCATCACATCTACTGACAAGGACAAGCAACCACAGCAACATGGTGCTCTAGAGTCTAAGCTGTGTTACTGAAGGTTAAATTTTGTTCCTGAAACTTCTGACCCCTTGCAGAACAGATTTAACTCATTTTTGATGCACTACATTGGTTGAAAGTGTATTTGGGGCCCAGTGACCAAACACATTTCACAATTTCTGTTGTCAGTAGATGTTAAAAGTTGGAAAAGGTTCATGCTACTTAACTTGCCTGAAAAAATGCTGCCAATTTTTTGCTAAAAGCTGCTTCTACCTTCCTTGCTCTTTTCTCTTTTGCTCTCTGGGTAAAGTTTTGGGGCTACAAGCAGCAGCCAGAGCCGGTAACACCCTCACATCTGTTCTTGTGCATGGACTCCTTGTCTGTTCGTGCTGAATATGTGCATTTGCTCCTGAGCTGTCTTTTCTTTTTCTGCCTTACATCAAACCTGTTTAGAATAATGTTGTGTGTTTTGTATGGTAACATTTCTTCAAACCTACTTAAAATCTGTTAAGTTGGATAGAGGTACCCAAGCTGTGCATTGTCCGAAAACTGACTGTGCTGCTGTCCACGCTCTGATGATTTCAGGATTTCTGTTTGCATGTCTGCCCCAGGAATGTGCCAAGAGCTGAGTGTTGTTGGAAGGCAGACACTTGAATGAAGTGTTGGTAATGGTGCTTAGAGTGCTGTCCTAAATTCAGCAGCAGGAAAGGTGAAGTGATTCAGATGAAAATACAACTGTACCGAAATCTTTCCATTCCACATTTACAAAATTATGTGGTTGAGTAAGGGGGATCAGATAAGAATTCTTCATAATTCTAGCAGTGAGTCCACTGAGGACACCTGAACTGTTAGTCTGGGTGTATTGAACTCTATTATAAAACATGAACAGTTTGCTGTGTTCAGCAGACTCCAAAGGGTTTTTCAAAGGTGAAAACACCCCTTTCTTGTTTTTCTTAAACACTTCATAGCCTCACTTCCAAAGGTAACAAGTGCTTTGCATTCATGTTTCTCACTAGGTGGAAGTGGGATTTCCTTTTGCCTTTGCTTCTCAAAGAACTTTTATCCTGTAAAGAGTAGAAGTACTGAAGATAATGGGTGGGGAAAGGGGAGATCCTGGGAATGCTGTGGCTAAGGGAAAGGCTTCTTAGACACCTGGGAGTCTGTGGAGGAAAGATGTTTAAGGTGCTCCATTCCCAGGAAGAACATGAGTGAAGGTTCACACCCTGACCAATGGTAGTGATAAAATATGAACCCTTAGGAAATGAAACTTAATTGCTTGGCTTATTGACCCTTTTGGATTAACCAGGATAATTCTGGAGGCACATGACAATTCTGAAGAAAGTTTAAATCTGTCAAAGGCTTATTATGGTCATAGGGCAGGGAATGATTTCAGACTCTTCTAAACCTGCTGTACTTGTCAGCATTGCCTTAGGAAGGTCAGTTTGTGACTTAGACTGTGAGCTTACATTTTTGTAAACTGCCTCTCAAGTACAGTATCCTTGTGCATCTTGTTCTGGATTGCAGCAGATTTCTGAAGTTAATTGTTTTTTGTCCCTGTAAACCCAGAGCTTTAAAGAAAATAACAAAAACCTTCTGTCACAGCTTTGGCTCTTATGTATTGCTCAGAAGTACTTGGGCTCTTACTAACAGATGATAATTGGAGCACTACAAGACAGAGGAATTGGGGGAAAATCAACCCAAAAGATCTAATTCTACAAGTAATTTAGTTAGTTAGGGGGGGATGAGGTCAGTTCTTCCAAATATTCAGCTGCAGGCATTAGCAAGGGGCCCATCCTTGAAGCTGTTGCTGGTTGAATCATTGCTTCTGCTTCCAGTGCAAGGTCAGACTTTGCTTGGGCTCTGGGCATCTATTGCCACATGTTTCTCATTTTAATTTATTGTCTTTTAATGTCTCCTGCAGCACTTTGCTGTGTGTGCTTTTCAGCTTGTTGTGCTTGTATGAATCAAAGCTAAAGGCTTCATGTGTTTTTGGAGATACTGCTGAGAAATGAGCCTGCAGAAGGTGTTGGCTGTGGGTTTTTATTGGTTTTTTTGAAAGAAAATATGACTGACTTTGTTCTTGTTTTGCTTTTAAATAGGCATCAGAGTTAGGTCAGACATTAAATGAAAATGTTCTCAAACCTGCACAGGAAAAGGTAACTTTGGAACAAGTAAATGACTTGCAGAAAAATGGTTGTACTTACTCAGGGAATGGTTGATTCCTCCTGCCACAGCTGCCCAGGTTCTCAGGGGCTCTTTCTCTAAAGGGGGAACATCAAACAACTCAAAGTTAGGCTGTTATCAGAGAAATGTCAGTGAGGGTAAAACTCCCTCCACCAACCTTTTTCACCTCCACCAGAGGCTGTCACATTCTTTCTTGTTAGATACCATTTTATAGATGTTATGCTTTCAGTAATGGAAGATGGAATAAGGGGAAAATGCACCCTAAATGGATATAAAATCAGTTGTTTAAAAAAAAAATACATAGATTTACATCTCTTAGTAGTTGTATCTTGGCATGTTAAGTTCCTAGTGTTCTACCCATCTGCCTGCCAGCTGCATTTTGACTCAGTCAAAAGACTTTGAGCCATTTGAAAAGAATGGTTTAATCATATTGCAAACTAATTTCTCTTTCATTACCTTTTTTAATTCACCATTCTTTACATGGCATTTCAAACCACAGGAGAAGACTCTAATTGGTTTTCTATTCCTTAGAATTATCCACAGCTTATTTCTGAGGACTTAGATGCATTATTTTCAGGGTTATTTTTAGGG
The DNA here is from genome assembly GCA_013398075.1 of Notiomystis cincta. Classification (NCBI taxonomy): domain Eukaryota; kingdom Metazoa; phylum Chordata; class Aves; order Passeriformes; family Notiomystidae; genus Notiomystis; species Notiomystis cincta. The sequence goes on from VZRX01001548.1 coordinate 14,211, forward strand.
TGCATTTCCTTTAGTTGATTTTTATTTTGTGGGACAATTTAATGAGGAATTATGTATTCTGTGTTTAAAAAAAAATCCATTTCCTGTAGGATGTTGTGCTGTTACTTCTAAATAAGTGTTACTTTCTGAAATAAGAATTCTCTATATGGTTATACAAAGTCACTTGCTTTGGAACAACTGCCATGTATTAAGTGGTGGAAGGTACCAGTTTTATTGTGTTTCACCAAAATTCAAAGCCCTTTTAATATTTAAATAAGCATCTATAAAATATAGACAGTAAAAGGGATCTGCTAAGTTTCTGAACACAATCTTTATATGTGGTAGAAGATATTGATAAAGCTTCATGTTCACAGATGGTTTTTGTAGTGGTGTTTTTATGCCCAGCAGCAGTGTAATGATACCTGAACTGTGTGTAAATGATACCTCCTCAAGCTGGGTGTGATACCTCCCTCAAGCTGGGTGTTAAGTGATGCCTTCCTCAAACTGGCTGTTTAGCCATAGAAAATTCCCACAAGCTCAAAGGACTGAGCTTCACTCCACTATGGACCAACAGACTTTGTATATAGTTTTCTTAACTTCATTAGTTTGAATTAATCTATTTGGATTCGGTTTGGGGTTGGGTTTTTTGCCATTTAAGCACAAATGAGCTTGTCTAAGGGTTTTAGTAATACTTTGTTTTATGACTAATTACCAATATTTTGGTCCACATAGGTGAAAGAGGGGAAAATATTTGAGGAGGTCACCACGGGGGTATCGCAGTTGGCCAGCAAGGTATGAGGTGGCCTGCCTGGCTTAAAGGAGGCCAACAAGTCAAGCCAGTCTCCATATTCTTACAAAAAATGATACAAAAGCCCACTGCAGCTTTGATCTGTGCTCATGTGGAATAGAGAAATTTGGAAAGTGGAATTTTCAACGGGCAGCACTTCTTAAAAGCTGCACAGGCATGGTGGTGTCCTCTCAGTAATTTGAATGAGGACATGGTGTGGTTATGGACAGCCAGTGTCCCAAACAGCAGAGAAAGCGTGTGAGGGAATATGGAGACAGCTTGTGTTCCACTGGTACAGTAAAAGCTGCTAATGCTCTGCACCTTCCTCCTGTGCCTTCCGCTGCTCTCGGCGCTCGGTGACGTGGTAAGTGCTGTCTGTGCCTGCCAAGCACAGAAATCCTGCCCAAACCAGCACCTGCTGGGGTGACTTGCATGGTGTTACCCAGGAATGTGTGGCTTCTAGCATTGGGAAAGTCAGCACTGGAAGCTCTCCCATAGACCAGCTCAGTGTCTGAGATTTTGGTACTGTTTGGGTAAAGTAAAATGAATGATGTTACCTGTTCTGTTCAGAGCCTGACTGCTCTCAGGCTGAATTCTGGGGTTCATCCTCTGTGTCTGTAACTCAGAACAGGACCTTCCATGGTGTCACTTCAGAATCTGTATTTCTATTCCAGTTCTAGGACTCAATTTTTGGCCTGTTTTACATGGGTTGTGAAATAATGCTGAAACAATGAAAGTAGCTTTGTAGAACAGTAGAAATATAAATAAATGTTACATTAATCATAAAACATCAGTGCTTTCATTAAGTTTATTTTTATGTAAGGACTAATTCCAGTATTTTTGTTAAGGAATTCTAGGAAAGAATTCAAAAGATGTTGCAACAATGGGTGAAAAAGCTAAACCTCACCCCTTTCAGCAGCATGGTGCTGTCATATGTATATTCTTTCCATCAACCACATAACTGCCCATCAAAAACATTAATGAGCTGTGAATTATTTAAATGTGTTTGATTTATGGGAACAAGTGGAGGAATGTGTTGTGGCTTTTGCTGTTGGACTTGGCAGAGGTGTTGGTTCAATCCAAATGAATAGTGTCTTTTTTTCTCTAGGTTCAGGGAGTTGGAAGTAAGGGATGGAGAGATGTCACCACTTTCTTTTCAGGCAAACCAGATGATAATTCTGACAGGTAATTTTTTTTTACTATTTCCTGTCTCTTTAAACACATAATTTTATCTCCTGTACATTCTCTGCAGTATAATAGTGAAAGGTAGTTTTTCAATATTAAGAATTTATTCTGTATTTGGTGATAGTCCTCTATGCAGTAGGGGGGAATTCAGTATAACTTTGTTTATAACTGTTTTTAATCTGAGAACAAAGCAGTGCCCATATGTTGGTTTAAAACTAACTCTAAATGCACATTCCCTTTCCCTGGGCCTGTTAAATCTATTAACAAAATCTGTGAATTAGACAATAAGTCATTTGGAGCAATATTTAGTTCTTCCTTTATCATCAGGGTGTTTTTGTAAGCAAAGGACAGTAGAATTATAGTTTTCTCTGGGGTCATTTATTATTGTATTTGGCATAACTAATTTATTTCTACCTTCCTTTCCCTCCCACTCCCCAAAAGACCACCTGAGGGAGACAGCTACCAGAACAGTGGAGGGGAGGGCTACCAGAACAATGCTGTAGATCAAAGCTTCTGGGAGACCTTTGGCAACTCAGATCCACCAAAAGCTAATAAATCTCCAAGCAGTGAGAGCTGGACCTATGTGGACAATTCCACAGAGAAGAAGAGCTCTGATAGCTGGGACGTGTGGGGCTCAGGAACAGTCTCCAACAAGAACAGTAACAACGACAGTTGGGAAAACTGGGAGACCAACTGGGAGAACACAGGAGGGGAGAGCAAGACCAGAAAACCTCCTAAGGCAACAAAAAACGCGTGGGATGACTTTTAGAACTCTGATAACCTTGCTTTGCACAGCTGGAAAGGGAGGCTGTGCTGGCTGATGGAGGGGAGGAAGTTTTACACACACCTGGAGTATCATGATTGACCTTCCTGATCTGTTTGTGCTTCCCATTCATTCTCCTTCCTTCTACCCTGGTTTAGGGAAAAAGTAGCATCTGAATCTTTTCTTACATAAAGGTGGCTCTCCCTTTTTTAAGGATAGTGATAATTATATTCTCCTTGCACTATTGGAGCTGGCTACAGCCACTTTCTTAACACGAATGTTAAAGGAAAGAAATCAGTGCAAGGACACTTCCATGGCACTACCTTGCATGTGTAGGTTAATAGGTGTTCATCCAGTCCTCATCTAATTCGAGATTTGGGGTGTTTCATGCAAACAAAGGACAGGGTGTGACTTGGAAAGACAGCCATGAACTGAGCAAGCTGCAGTTGGATACATCTAGTTCCAATGCCTTATGGATTGCTCTGACTACAGGAAGTCTGGCAACTCAAATGGTCTTTAACATATTTTTTATTGGAGCTTTGTTTTTAAACATTGTGACTTTTTTTTTTAGTATTTTAAAACTTACTTTTTCCCTTTAGAATTCAGAAGGAATCTAGAGCTAGATGATGATTTGTGTAAACTCAGCTTTGACCTGAGCTCTCAAGGGATATCCAGAATCTACTTGCCCACCTTCCTCAACAGGTTGAGTTTGCGCTGTGCAGCTCTGCTACACAGAAAAGCAAAGCTGTGGTGTTTCCTTCCTCACCTACACCCTTGCCCCAGTTTGAGTATTTTATGTGCTCTCTTTTTTCTCTTTCTTTCTTCTACCTGTATAGTATTTTATTAATGCTGTTAAAAATTAAGTCTTTCTGCTGCTTATGGCCTTCTGGACATCTGTTTGGCAACCTGGCAGCAAAAAAATTATAAAGAAGATTCCAGCAAGAAAAAATGGGTGGAAAATATGAGAACATTGAGGAAAGAGCCTGGCAGCAAGCCCCTTTCAAGAAGAGTAGATGTCTGGATTTAATAGTAAAATTTAATTCAGGCGGATGTTTTCCCAACGATTCTTTAGTGTGTCAAGCTGTATCTCTGTTTCTGTCATATATTTCTCCACATTTTCTTCCTGGATCTTGTTAAAGAAACACTATTTTGGAAACTTGAGAAACTCCTTGTCAGCATTAAGGACTGGAACAGGAGAATCAGTTATGTGTCAGTTTTGACCCAACCAATTGCTTTGCATGGCACAAACCATAACTTCTAGAGAAGAATTGTGACTTTCAACATCAAATGTGTCACAGGTATCCCATTTTATTCTGGGGGATGGGTTGTGAATGTACTCTCAGCACGAAAACAATCAGCTTGCTTGAAAACTCAAATCATGATGTTCTACATGGTCTGCTTTTCCAGCATGGAGTTTTTTCTGTGAACCCTGTAGATCCTATAACTTACCTAAAAAGCTTTTTCTTTTTAAAAATGGTTGATTTGTTCAACAGCCATCCAAAGGTGTCAAAGTTACCTTAAATAACACTCCACTTTTAGTCCTCACTGAGGTTTTTGAGCAGATCTTAATATCAACAGTTTAAAAAGGAAGGAAAATTATTAATTTCCTCAAAAGTAGCAGATTTTAAAGGCTTAAGTCTTAAGTAGAAGTAGCTCCATTTACAGCCTCCTTCTGTATTTCTATTACTAGGATCTTTCAGATGGTAACCAGAATATTTTTCCAGTCTTCTCTCACCCTGTTCCACAAGAGTTGGGATTTTTTTTTTCCCCTTGCTTCTCCTGAGAGCGTGGTCTGAAGCTCGTGGCCTCTGAGCCTCTGCAGCAGGACCCAGAGCTGCTCCAGACCCAAGTGCTCCAGCAGACTGAGCCATCCCTGGGGTGTCCTTGCTGTCACTGACCCTTTGGAAGTGCCAAAGGCATGAGAGCTCTTGGTTTGCAGTGCTGCTCATGGCACCACAGGCAGCAGTTTGCAGCCTGACTAAACCAAGGATTTTTTTTACTTTTTTTCCAGTTCCAAGTATAACTTTGTCATAGTTTAGCTGCATGTCAAACATAACTTTGGTTTTTTATGCTTACACCTCTGTTGCCTCCTTGTCAGTGTCTGCTGCCCAGTCTGAGGCTGATTCAGCTGCTTCTGTATGAATTTATTACAATGTCTCTTTCATAAACCTCCTGAAATGGCTTGTGGCAGGAGAATCTTTATTTCAGTCCACTCAATCACTGGTATTGTGATGTGTGTGTGCACATTCTCCTCAGCTGTGAGCTTTGTCTGGGACAAAAGTGGTTTATTCATGTATCACTTACAGCCACAATTGGCATGAGCCATTTGTCTGTTCTTTTGATTTGATTTTTTGTAGCTTTTGACTTTAATGTTCTAAATCAAACAGCCAGAGCCCTGCTCAAGCAGAAGCTTTGGGTAAGGATTTTTTCCTCCAGTTGAGGAGACAGGGACAGAACAGTTGCCATCTCTCTTTCTGCAGTGATGTAGGGAAGCACCAAAATGCTGCAACTGGCAGAAAGATGTTACTGGAAGATCCAAATAAACCAGTGTAGTGGCAGAAGGTGTAACTGCAGACACAAAACCAGTGTGCCAGCTGGTCAGTTTGACAGCAAATGGGCATTTTTAGTGACTTGATTGAGCCTGAATGTGTGATCATGTCTTCCAGAGGAGAGGACAGAAAAGGGCATTTTCTCTTTTTGCACACCCTCTGTTTTATTGAATTTTACTTTTTTTCAGAGTGGGTGGCTGGGAGGTCTCTGCACTATGAAGAAATGAATCCCATCAAGTTGCATGTGTGGAGTATTCATGAATCAGACTTTTTTATTTTTTAGTTCCTCCTGCTCTCCCCAGATCCTCCCCTTTTGGCCTGATGAGGAGCAGAGGCATTGAGTGCAGGCTGCTGGAGCTGAGGCTGCCTGGCTGAGAGGGGATCCAGCCCTGGGTCTGGGTGTGGGTTTGGCAGGGCTGTGTTGTCACCGTGGGCTCCACCTGTGCAGGGGTGACCGGGGCTCTGCTCCTTTTCATCCACCCCCTGGAGTCACTCTTCTAATCCAGACAAGCAAACTGCCAGGAGATGTGCAGTAGGTGAAATTGCTGCACCAATTGAACATTGCAATAGCTGGTTCAAGTTCCCTGGTGACCCAGTCTTTTATTTCTTTGTATGGCTTCAGCTTGGGAAAATGCAGAGCAGCTGGATTCCTGCAGGTAGTGTGACACAAGAAGAATGTCACGAAAATCAAACCAAGTGCCACTTGCAAGAGAATGAAGGTCTTGGAGAATGCTCCCAAACATAATCCTAGGAGTTAGGGATTATTTTAAATTTTTTCATTTGTGTCTTGAAACCTACTAATAATTATTATAATTCAAGAAGTGCTTGGCCAGCTCTCCCTCATGGTTGAGACCTCAAGGATAATGCTGCTGCTTTTATTTTCCAGGCCAGACTGTAACATTCCATCGTTTCATAATGTACTTGTCAGTGTAATGGTCTGTGCAATAATTTAACAAGTGTAGATAAAACCTTTGTTTAATCCAGGATACATTTAAAGATACAGTGGTCCTCTTGGAGAGTAGCAGTCTACACAATTCTTAGCTTATTTTGGCTGAAATACTAAATTTCAGTGACCCAGTTAAAGGTTTGAGCAATCAGTGATTTAAACAGAAATCAAGGAACATTTCCATGGGCATTATTAAGAGTTTGATCCTAATGGCTTAGTGGCCTTTAGCTGCAGAACCCTCTTTCATTTCCATGCCAGCAGAAACTTGGTCAGTCTGGAGTACTGTATCTTTAATTTTCCTGCTGTGTTTTTTTGTGAAGTTCACAGGAATGGTGATTTCAGTGAACACTACTCATTGTTCTGTAGAGTGGTTCTGGACTTGAACTGCAGTGTCATCTTTTAAAGAGTATTATAATAAAGCAAAGAGATGCAGAGCAGAACGATGGTCAGCCCTTTTTCAGGAGACTTCAGTCAGTTTTCAACCCAGGTGCTGGTGTCAGGCATGTTCCTCCCTGCCAGTAACAAAGGAGAAAGGAAGCTGCCAACATTAATAGAGCCAAATCCTTATTTATATTTCACTGGAGTTCCACAGTCTAACTTCAAAATCCTAGGAGCAGTTTGGAGATGTTTTTTGCCTCCTTTATTTAAGGCGAACTACAAAATAGAAATTAAAGTGCAGATAAATTTACGTACTGAGATTTTTTTGTTTATCTACAAAGGCACGCACTACAGCAGGAAAAGGTAACTTTTAGAGCAGTTTTCCTGCAAGAAGTGAGATTCCTCTGCCAAATCCTTCAGCTGTGGTGATGTTTCACATTCAGATTCCAGTTCCCTCCATGAGCCAAACATCCATGTGAGTACTCCAGATGACTGCACTTGGCTTTGTGCAAATTTAAAATATCTTCTGTTAAGTTCTTGGTCAGCAGGACTGAATCCTACTTGCCCTGTAGAGGTAATTTTTATTTTTACACAAAAATTGGACATTTGTGTTTGATAATATCCCTGATATTACTCCATGGGCAGGCTGTGTCTGTTCTTCCTGTACAGGCTGCTCTGTCAGGTGCAAAGTTTTCACTTGGGGTTACTGGAAGTAAACAGGATGTGCTGGTTCTGAGGAGAGGATTTTGGCCCTTTATTCTGACAACATCAAGAGTCAATGACCTAAAACCGAAATACTATGAAAACAGAGCTGTGTATTCTGGATTTCAGACTGAGCACAGTCAGTAAAAGCCAAAAAAAAGAAAAAGTGGAGTTTAGACCAGAAACTACTAAGACCAGAAGACACAAGCCTTGGAGTTGAGGGAAGGCAGGTCACTGCTGTATTGTGAGCTCTGATCCCAGTTCCACNGGGCAGGTCACTGCTGTATTGCCAAGTCCCACTGTGAGCTCTGATCCCAGTTCCACCAGCAAGTCCATCTGGAGCTTTCTGCCCTTGCTGCTCTGTGTAGGTGCCCTCCAAGGCAGATGCAGGCTCAGAAGGTGACTCTGGGCTTTGCAGCTCACTCACTTTAAGCAACCAAACACTCTGAGGAGTGCAGGCAGCCACTGGGGATGTGTCCTGGTTTCCCTCCTCGTGCTCTCCACCTGTTCCAGAAGATTCATCCACAGGAGCCACCTGCAGCAGCTCAGGAGCTTCACCATCACCTGCCCAAACTCTGCAGGCTCAGCCTGGTACACAGGGAGGTCTGCACCTCTCCAGTGTTTTGGCAGAGGTTTGCAGGATGCAGCCATGGGGTGAAAACCGAAAATCCCATGAGGAAAACAAGATGGAGCTGCATTGTCCCGATGGGAAGCTCTGGCAGACTTGCAGGGTGATCATTCCTCATCTGTTCTGTTCAGTCACTGATTGCAGGAGGCCAAGAGATGCTGCCTGGCTGTGTCAGCTCCAGCATTTGTGCTCTGTCAGCAAGAAGCTGCATCTCCTCAGGGAGGCAGGAACAGGAAGGTCAGCTCCTCCTCTGAGCCAGGTGCTGACGTTTGCTTTAGGTGAGATGAAACCGCCCTGGTTTTTTATCCTCAAACGATGCTTTGCCTCCAGTCTGAATTTCACCAATACTGCCCTGATGGCAATGTTTAAACTGGCCAAAACCAGAAGATATTAAAGAAATACTGAAAAGATCTCCTAGGAGAAGCCTCCTTGTGCTTGCAATTGCTGAGAAGGAGTGAGAGAGAGCGAGTCCCTGGCAGGGCTGGCTGCAAGGACTGCCAAGAACAGTCGTGTTGTACCTCACCAGGATCAGGATCGCTGCTCCAGCAGGAAAATCCAGTGCTATCAGCTCTGCACACTTTGGAAACCAGTTCTGGTCTTTCCCTCTAAGCCCTGCCAAAGTGTGCTCCCTCAGAGAGACTGCTCAGCATTGCTGAGGCTGGTGAATTTTACAATAGATAAATCAGTGTCTGCCAGGAGAGGCAGAAAGGCTGGAGTGTGTCTTTTATGAAAAAAATTTCACCACTTCTGATTGAGATGTGCTGCTGCTTAGTGTCAGCAATTCTGCACTGGATTGCTCATCATGCCTTCAGTGGAATGGTGTTTTACTATCTAGGGCAAAAGCCACTTGTATATACGATTTTTTCCCTACTCTGCTGACATGGATGGTTAATGTATATAAATTGATGTGCCAGCCTATATAAAGGCTGTTGTGATCAAGGTCAAACTAGGAATTTTCTTCCTCACAGAACCTTTTCTATGTCTTGTTGTTGCATAGAAGCTTGGTACCGTTGCAGAGGGAATTGCTATTTTAATTCTGTGTCCACAAATTCCCTCTTGACTCCAGCCATCAGCTGTCACTTTGGGGATGCAGCTCAATGCACTGGACTTGAAGTACAAATTTAGTCTGCCAGGCCCTCACCAGTCAAGTCAAGCTGCCTGGTGCTGCTGCAGGACTGGCAAGAAGAGAGAGAAGCTGAAGCTGAGGCTGCTGCAACTCTCTTTAAACTTCTTGCTCACACCAAGGTGTGTCTCTAAGCTGGTCACAGACCTTGGGAGGGAGCACAAAATATATCAGAGAAGTGGAATAAAAACTCCTTGTGTAATCTAGGCTGCTGGTGAGATCCCAGCTTGTCAGAATAGACTCCCTCATTCCCATGTCTGCTAAATGCTTTTCCTCTCTCTGATGGTTGTGAAGGGCTTTTTACCATCTGCCAAAGGCCACACAAACCCTCTCTTGCACTGGGTATGAGGAAGGACTGGGGCAGCGCCAGCTCACTCAGATGATGCTGGTCTGGTGAAAGTGTCCCTGCTCACAGAGCAGGGGTTGGAACTAGATGACCTTGAAGGTCCTTTCCACCCCAAAATATTTTATGATTCTGTGAAGATGCTCCTTTCAGAGCTGGTGGCAGAGACCTTCACTTGTCACTTCACCTTCCTTCCTCTAGAGGGGATTGTGTCCCTGGGCACGCAGGGCTCTGAGGGAACCTTACCTGAGGTTTGCACAGCTGGATGCAGGGTTGGGAATGTGTTCCTGCTCGTGGCTCTGCTTATCCACAGCCCAGCCTGTGCTCTGCCTGGGACTTTCATGCTGCATTAAGCCAACATGGGGCAAATTCCTATCCAACAACCACACACGGGTACTCCTTGATTTCCTTTACTGCCTTGGGACTTCAGCTCTCCCATCTCTCTGCCAGAGTGCACCAGGCTGGATGGAGGCAGTTTAAAGCTCAGGCTGTAACAAATGCCAGGTTCTGGGCATTTATGTTATCCCAGTTATCCTGGCCCTTGCTGTTAAACCAGTGTGAGAGCCCTTTGTTTACCACGAGGAGGAGCAGTGTCACGGTGCAGAGCCAGGGCTGCCCCTCACTGCTCCCGATACAGGCTGGCACAGCAATAGCCAACAGCTCTTTTTAATGGCCCGTGATAGGATTACACTTCCCCTGCCAGGAGTGGTTCCTTTGGCTGTGTTCACTCCAGGCTCATTGGAACGTAATTAGCACATTCCCATCGCAGCAGGAGACTTTCCCACATCTGAAGCTTGAGCCTTTCCTTCTCTGAGAGAAATGTGGGTCTGGATTTGGCCATGCCATGGCCCTGACCTGGTCAGGGTGCCCAGCCCGTGCTGGGGAGCTCTGAGTGCTCCCTGAATCATGGAATCATTTTGGCTGGAAAAGTCTTGAGGGGTTTCCGTGGAGCTGGGGCAGCAGAGGTGCATCTCAGAGATGTCCCAGAGCAGGGACAAGTGGTCTGCAACATCTGGCTGAAATTAAAGAAACACACTGAAGAGCCTCACCCTGAGGGTGAAGAGAGGGAATTAAACTCCTCTGCCCTGCTTTGAAGACTCACACCCACACACTGGTATGGGAGCTAAAAGTTAAGGATTATTGACTGTTTGAAATGTTTCTTCTGATGTTGAGGAATGGGGAAGTGGAGGTGTCTTGTTGTGTAAGACAATTTCTTTTGTTGTCATTTGTTCTTTGTTGGTTTTCTTTTTTCCCAATGAAAACTTTTATTAGTTCATAAAGAAGGTGAGTACTTGGTAGTGTTTTCATTAAAGCTTCAGGTCCTGAAGCAATGCAATCATGGGAGAATTTAATTTTTCACTGTTTGTTTTTTGGTTTGGGTTTTTTCCAAGCTAAAGTTCTGTTCCTTGTAGTTCTGGAGAACCACGACTGACCTGTATTTGTTTACAATTTTAAGGACAACAAAGATCCTCTATTTGTTACTTTGAAACCAACCAAATTATTTTGACTTGCATTTGGTTGCTTGGGGTTAGCAGCCTCTCTTTTCTGTGGAAAGAAGCAACATATTGCTCAAACATCCAGATTTTTTCTCTGGAACAAAATGAAGGGCACTCAATGACAGGAGAGCTCCAGCTCAGATTTATAGCTGGGTAATGAGAAATAGCTGAATAACGTGTTCATTTTCTGCCACTAGATGGTAATAAATCTTCCCACTTTTCTCAGGCTCTGGGAATGCTGCTGTCCCCTCCCAGTTCCCAGCACAGGAGTGGAGGATTCTCCAGGGTGCAATGTGCTCCCCTGGTGCACAGCAACCTCCAGGCTGCCTTTAGTGGCTCCAGGACCGTTCCCAGGCTGCTGTGGATGAAGGACCTCCATGCAAGATGCCCCCAGAAGTGCTGCTGTGCAGCTCCAGGTGCAGGGGGTGATGTGAGGTGGCTCCAGTGTTTGCTGGGGCACTGACACCAACGAGTTAAACACCAACAGCCCCGGGGTGGCCTGTGACCTTTACTGCCAAACAGAAACAGCTTTTCCCAAAGCAGCAGGGAGGGTCTGGCTCCCAAACAATGCTGGGCACTCAGCTGCCAGCCCAGCTGGCCGGGCTCCAGCCCAGGTGAGCACACCTTGCTGGGGACAGGGACTCACCCCCGGGAAATGTGCTCTGGCAAGGACAGCTCCGTGTCAGCTGGCCTGGGGAAGGCCAGAGGAAACACAGGCCCTGCAAATCAAGGATTTTATCGTGTTGATGTTGGCAGTGAAATCCTTTTAAATTTTTTTTAGGGTTTTTTTCCCTAAACTGAATCGCACTTGGTGTGTGGGGTGAGCAGCGCTGGCTGGCTGCCAGCTGCAGCCTCCTGGCATCAGATGTGCAGCTCAGAGCAGGAAAAGTCTGAATCTGACTCTTGCCAGACTCTGATCCCCTGCACAGGAGATTTCTCCAGCTCTCTGCTTGAAATGCAGAGCCTGAACTGCCTCAGAGAGGACAAAATTTAGGGAAAGGACTAAGGCAGACTTTGCAGCCGGTGACAAGGACAACTGTGACAGCTCCCAGTGTCCTCTGTGCTCACTCCTGGCAAGATTTACAAACAGGTTTTTTATCTTTTTACAGCTTTTCAAAACAAACACACTTGATTTCTTCCTCTCTTTTCCTCAGCCCTGCTAGGGAAAAAAAGAAGGAAAAAAAAAA